>CP094632.1:29459733-29968894 GCA_023657505.1 Camelina hispida
AAGCCGCTTCCACTCTTTTCTTAGCATTTCTTTTCATGTTTTGTTCTTTTTCAACTTGAATTCTGTTTACATTTTCTATTGCTTCTTTTTAATAAAACGTTAATCTCTTTCTCATCTTTATGATTATGCAATTTTTATTTATTTCTGGGTTTATGTTCTTTGCCATGATCTCGAGTAGTGAATCAAAGTTTCTAGGGATGGGATAGACAATTTTGTGTTCTTGATCGGTTAGGATGCTTTAGTTGATTGTGATGATTGATAGATTTCCTTCTAGGTTGGTGTTCTTAATGCTATCAACAGACCGAAAGGTTGAGATTAGATCTAGGGCGTTTACAATACTACAGGCCGAAAGGAATAGATAAAATGCTTGATTTAGCCAATGCTAGAGGTTTACTTAGCTCTGAGTGACAAAATCAGACGAGTTTAAGTCTACTAACAATAATGAATCGTTTTTAATGCCTGCTTGTTCATATTGCTAGTGCGATAGTGTGGTAGTGTGTTCAAGGTTGATTGTTGCTAGTGCAAAAGTGTGGTGACAAGGTCTTAGAGGTTCATTGTCTAGGAAATATTTGCTTGAGGCATGTAGGACATCCATACTGGTCAGGAACACTTAGGAGTCGATTACCCCATCCTAGGAGCTTTCGTATCTTGATTGTTTACTATTTTTATATCAACCCGACCACCTACCCGATCAGGTACTCGATCACCTGCATCATGTGGTACTTCGAGTTGTTCTTGATTTTTGTTCTTTTTGTTTTCTTATTTTTGTTCACCTTAGGTTTTTAGACAAAACCCCCTATTATTGCTTGGCTTGACTTGCATTGTTCTGACCATATCTTATCTGCTAGCATAACAACCATTTGGATTGATAACCCTTTGTACTACAACTGCATAGGAAATTGATACCCTGGGTGAAAACCTGTCTATCAATTTGGCGCTGTTGCCATTTGGTTGTTTCTTGTTACATTTAGGATTTTAGCACTTGCTAGATCAAGTTCTTTTATTATTTTCTCGGTACTGACTGTTCGCTTGTGTGTTTTGGATCTTAGGTGAACCTACGCGACCCCCTACTCGATCCACCACCCGAACCCTTACCCGATCCCCCACCCAAACCCCTACCCGAACCTGTCTACCTGAGCACCTGCTCGAGTGACCTTTCGGATTCTTGATCGGGTACTTGTATACACCAACCGTTTGCCAGGAGAACCAAGACATCAAAGTATCAGAGTAGAACAAGAAGAAGTGGGAATGGAAAACCCACATGATCAAACTGAACTTCAAAGGAGAAGGAAGATTGGTGATAGTGATGCTCTCACTACTTATACTCAGAGGTATGGGATAGTGCCTCCTGCTGTCCACAACACAACCTTCACAATCAAGAGTAGTCTGATCTCAATGGTTCAGAGCAACATATTTCATGGACTGCTTACTGAAGATCCACTTGCACATCTTGATGAGTTTGATAGGCTCTTTAGTCTCACCAATATAAATGGAGTTAGTGAGGATGCCTTGAAGCTGAGATTGTTTCCATTTTCTCTAGGAGATAAAGCCCATCAGTGGGAGAAGACTTTACCTTCTGGAAAAATCACCTCTTGGATTGATTGTAAGAAGGTCTTCCTTGCAAAGTTCTTCTTTAGTTCAAGGACTGCACGTTTGAGGAACGAAATTTCCGGATTTCTCTAACAAAATGGCGAGTCTTTCAGTGAAGCATGGGAGCGCTTCAAAGGCTACCAGAGACAATGCCCACACCATGGATTCAACGATGCATCTTTGTTGGGTACTTTGTATAGAGGTGTTATTCACAATATCCGAATACTTCTAGACACAGCCTCCAATGGAAGTTTCATGAATAGAGATGTAGCTGAAGGTTGGGAATTAGTAGATAATCTTGCTCAATGTGATGCAAATTACAGTGAGGAATATGATTTCAACTTAAAGGGAGGTGTTGATTCTGAGGAAGGGCATAGGAAGGAACTAAATGCCTTAACTGAGAAGCTTGAGAAGCTAGATAAACTCCGTCTAACCCAACAGGAGCAAGTACATGTTGTCTGTGAAGATGAGCAGTTTATGGTCCCAATCTATCCTCCACAACATCCCACGCAGGCCCCTGATCAAGATCAAGAACTGACGAATATGCTTCGGCATGTTCTACAAGGTCAGGCTAATGAAGCTATGGAAACAGCTAGGCTGTTTACAGAGATGAACAACAAACTGGACTACATCAATAATGCCCATAATCTCAATATTGAAGATTTGACATCCAGAATTCATCACCTTGAAAGCTTGGCTGCTTCTCCTTGTTCAGGACAACTCCCAGGGACATCAATACTCCATCAAAGGGAGTTGGCTACTATCCATGCTATCACCTGAAGCGAGTTACCTGCCTATGAAGAAAACATTACAATCATTGGGGACAATGCAGTTCAAGATGGGGAAGATTTATGTGAAAATCATTATGTAGTTTTTGAAGGTGTAAATGGGCCAAAAGCAGAGATTTTCGCAGCATACGAGGAAGCTCCAACGGGAGCACGACCCCATAACACGACCCCATGTTCGGGTTCATGTTCGGGTCCATGGTCGGGTCACACTCCAGCTCTCCAAGAATGCTCAGATTCAATCTTCAAGCTTCCCCAACAGCTAGAGTCACGAAATCCCGTATCTGATGGGTTGTCAGCACTTCAAAATACTTACATTCTCAAGGATTCTGTGAGGGAGTTAACAACTACAGTGAAGAAGATCAGTGGGAAATTCAAGAAACTTCAAGGGAAAGTCAGTGGTTCTTCCTCAAAGGAAAGCAAGGGCTGCATATAACGATCAGGAATAAAACTTATAGCATTGATCCTGGAAAAAGAAGAAAAATGAAATCTCAGGGAATAGAGAGGAATTCATCTCCTCTATATAAATCTTCCAAAGCATGAGAAGGATGAAAAATCAAGCTTAGTGACTTTAAACAAGCTCACTTGAGAGGAAGTCCCAAAGGTATCCTTCTAAATATGGCTTAAGTTTTTTGTTGTTTTGATTTCTTTTCTTTAGTGTCTTTGAATTCTAGGAATATTAAAAAAAAAACATTAAGTGTTAAGGGGATATTTGAATGAGCTAGAGCCTATCCGATGCCAAACCCGATGGGGAACCCAATGCCCTACCCGATGCATGACTCGGATGCTGGTCCGAGCAACAGGTCCGCACACATCAACGAGCTCACTGATGAGCCAAATCCAGCAACCACTAGAGCTGAGAACAAGCCTGAATGTACATTGGGAAGCATGGAAGCTGTTGTGACGTCCTTCTTCTCCAACCCATGAGGTACCAATTCATCCACACTTATATATATCTCATTGCATTTAGTTTAATTCATTTTGTGTAATTCTTGGATTCTTTTCCAACTTTTATTTACACAGGGACTGTGTAATTTAAGTTTGGGGGAGGGTCCTAGAATGTATTTAACACTGTGTTTTATTTTCTTATTTTTATAATTTTAAATTTTTGCATGCTAGTTTTTTTTTTTTTTTAACAGCTGCTTTCATTAATGATCAATATTGTGATCCTCATAGAGGATTGGTACAAGGAATGGAGGTACATAAAAATAAACTTCAAACAGAGTTGGAGGTGTAAAAGTTTCTTTTGCTAAACGATCAGCAGCTTTGTTATTATGTCGTCTTGTCCATATGAATTCCACCTCTGCAAATTTACTCCTCCAATGATGTATCTCCCTGACCCAGTTATGAAGTCAAAAGCTATTGCTTTGGCCAGTGACCAATTTCATAACAGTATCATTATCGCCTTCAAAGATGACTTTAGTGTACCCTTGACTCCAAGCTTGTTGCATTGATATTACCAAACTCTGCAGTTCTGCTTCTAAACTTGAATGGCATTGTACACCCTTACTTCGTCCAGCCTTTAGAAATACCCGTTGGAATCTCTTATAATCCAACCTGTCTGCGTTTCCATATTTCCTTGCCAGTACTTGCTGTCATAATTAGCTTTAACAAACTCGGATTTGGGACGCCTCCACTGTGAGTTACTAGTGTGCCTGATTGGTTCTCTGTTATTATAAGATAATCCTTCATCTGTACATACGTCAAGCCATTCTCTTGTTTTAGATATTGCATCCAATACATCTGTCTGCCACGGTTTGATCCTGTCTTGATAAACAAAGAGATTCCGACTTTTCCAGATTCTCCATAGGGTCCATATTGGTAGATGACGATCAAGAAAGGTGTGTGACTTATTGTTAAAGCATTCAATAATGCTCTGGAATTTTTCTTCAAATGAGGCAGTAGGACTACATAGTATATCCCCCAGGACTCTGTTACTTCGCCAGATATGTTGTGCATAATCACATTCGAAGAATAAGTGTAGAATTGATTCCTCACTCTGTCTACATCTCTTGCATGCTAGTTTTATTCATTTGAGTCTGCATATATGTGAATTAAAAAACCCAAAAAATTTGAAAATTTTTTGAAAAAAATAAAATAAAAATATATATATAAAAAAAAGAGTGTTCATGTAGTTGCATTTACATATTAGGATTGAGTCTAGTTTGTTTCATATAGGATTGTTGCATATGCATCTTAGGGGAAAATGATTAAAACCACCTTGTTTAAAATCAAACCTTAGGATTGAAGCTATAGCCCTTAGTCACAGTTCATTGTTGCTAGATCAATCTTTGGAAAAAAATGAAAATTCTTTGCTTAGACCCTTTGTGTCGATTGAATGCTTCCTCCACTTGCTTGAACATTAGAACATCTCTATATTATTGGATTTAATTTGAACTTTAATTGTCTTGCTTATGGAACTTGTATACTTGCTCATGGTAACTCTAAACTCGGGTTAACACTCAGTTTTTACCAATATTTTCGTTTAACCCGATTCATTTGTCCTACCCATGAACCCAAACCTTTCTTTCAAACCTTGTTGTGAATTGTTGAGTGAGGCCTCTTTCATTGTGCTATAGGTTGTGAAACCTTGAGAGTATTGAGAACGACAAAGAACTGCCTCTTGATTTAGCTAAGTTATATTCGAACTTGCTAATGGATTCGGTATTGAAAGAGAAGTCTCTAAGGTTAGAATCAATTAGCTCTAAGTCTCTAAAAAAAAAAAAGAGAAGTTCTTGCTATAGTCTCCTAGAAAGAAAGAAAAGAATATATATACATTAGGAGTTTAGCAAAGAAATAAAATAAAAAGAGAAAAGAGAAAGAGCTAGAAATTTAAAGTTTAAAAGTCTAAACCTTAGGGAATAAATAAAAAAAAGAGTTAAAATCAAGGATGTGGGTAGTTTAATTCTAGGGGGTTTATATAAAAAAAAAATGAATGAGAAAAAGGTAGATTCATCAAGAGTTAAGCTTTGTATGCCTAAATTGTTCCCAGTCTTAGATTGTTTTCACAACTGTCTAGCATTCCATTTTTTGAGAGAAAACCACCTAAAGATTTTGTTTGAAACCACCTTACAAAAAAGTCTTACCCTTGAAACCGATTGAGCTTGATTCATCTTCCATTTGCAAGAATTCGCCAAACACTTAATTGAATGTGAAAGAGATGTTTCTTATCTTTAGTTGGAGGTTGAGCTAGATCGATGCATGGCAATAAGCATAGAAAAGTATTTGTAAGTATGTTGACTGATCTTAGCACCATTAAACTATTTTTAAGGACTATAGCTTGAATTCTCCACTTAGTATATTAAGGTTATGAGTCCCCACTTTCAAACCGCACCCTCTTACTTCCTTGCTAGAGGACTAGCAAGATTTAAGTTTGGGGGTCTGATAACTCTCTAATTTACATATTTTTAGCATCCTTTTTGTCCATATTTTGCATTTTTCATACCCTTAACTTAGCATTTTTAGGTCATTAATTGTAGAAATTCACTTTTAGACCATCTAGGATGTTGCATTTTTGCATTTGCATATTTTGGATGAAAACACGTACTTTAGAGCCTAAAAAGAGCAAAAAGAAGGGTTAACAAGTTGCAGCTTTCACAAGGAAGGAACTGGTTACATTTATAGGGTTTACACAGAAGCATCAAGAAGTAAAAAGGAGGCACCCAACCATACCACCCGATAATTGCCACATAGCACCTGGTCGAGTTCATGACGAGACCTTCAAATATCGACTCGAATTAAGATTTTACGGTGGGATTCAGCTTCTGAGTTCTTCATCAAAGTTATAGGATATCGAGTTCTCTTTCCAAAGGTGGTTATTTGAAGCCAATCGGATGTGCAGTTCAAGAGTTATTCCTGTTTTAGTAAGCGTCTATACATCCAGATCGAAGAATGGAACCACCCGATCACCTATCCGATCATGCACCCGAAGTGGAGCTCGAGTTCCACCTCGTGTAGCATGGTCGGATACCTGCTGACGTGGCCGCTGTCGTGGCTAGGTCAACCTGTTTCCTTATAAATACCCCCTCTTAACCCTATTTTCGCAAGCAAGAGGCGAGAGCCGCTTCCACTCTTTTCTTAGCATTTCTTTTCATGTTTTTGTTCTTCTTTCAACTTGAATTCTGTTTACATTTTGCTATTGCTTCTTTTTAATAAAACATTTATCTCTTTCTCATCTTTATGATTATGCAATTTTTATTTATTTCTGGGTTTATGTTCTTTGCCATGAGATATGAGTAGTGAATCAAAGTTTCTAGGGATGGGATAGACAATTTTGTGTTCTTGATCGGTTAGGATGCTTTAGTTGATTGTGATGATTGATAGATTTCCTTCTAGGTTGGTGTTCTTAATGCTGTCAACAGACCGAAAGGTTGAGATTAGATCTAGGGCGTTTACAATGCTACAGGCCGAAAGGAGTAGATAAAATGCTTGATTTAGCCAATGCTAGAGGTTTACTTAGCTCTGAGTGACAAAATCAGATGAGTTTAAGTCTACTGACAATAATGAATCGTTCTTAATGCCTGCTTGTTCATATTGCTAGTGCGACAGTGTGGTAGTGTGTTCAAGGTTGATTGTTGCTAGTGCGAAAGTGTGGTGACAAGGTCTTAGAGGTTCATTGTCTAGGAAATATTTGCTTGAGGCATGTAGGACATCCATACTGGTCAGGAACACTTAGGAGTCGATTACCCCATCCTTAGGAGCTTTCGTATCTTGATTGTTTACTATTTTTATATCAACCCGACCACCTACCCGATCAGGTACTCGATCACCTGCATCGTGTGGTACTTCGAGTTGTTCTTGATTTTTGTTCTTTTTTTGTTTTCTTATTTTTGTTCACCTTAGGTTGTTAGACAAAACCCCCTATTATTGCTTGGCTTGACTTGCATTGTTCTGACCATATCTTATCTGCTAGCATAACAACCATTTGGATTGATAACCCTTTGTACTACAACTGCATAGAGAATTGATACCCTGGGTGAAAACCTGTCTATCAGCGTAGTACTTACCAGCCTATTGAAGGACGGAGAAGTGTTTCAGAAGATCAACCTAGAATCGTAATGGAAGCAACCCAAAGACGAACAAATAAAGTCTGAAGGCTGCCTGAGCAGTGCTTTACAGAGGAAGAGTATCAAGAGTGGTAGCAAGATTGAAGAAAAGAGATTGGAGAGTTATGGCTAGCGAAGCTAAAGGGAATGGAGTTGATGCCCAAAAGAATTTTCCTAGTACAATCACCGTAAGAAAAGGAGAATTGTTTGAGTCTATTTGATAAGAAAGGTAATTATCAAATACTCGAGACAAAAGCGTCGACGCGCGAAAGAAGAACCGAAGAATGAGGAGGGTTACTTCAAGAGATGAAGACTAGTACAGACTAGACTGAGAGAAGTTTCAGTTGTAGACCCTTAGAATTCGAGGATGAATTCTTTTTAAGGAGAGGAGAATATAATACCCCTGATTTTGACCTAATATACGGACGAACGACCGCGAACATGGACGTGTGGCCGAGACTTGGAAAAAATTTCGAAAAGAAAAATCCGTTGGATCCATCAGTAAACTAAGCCTTATCGGAAGGATTGATCGAAGAAAAATGGTTAAATTGACTTTTATATCAAACCATGATGATAGACAGGTTTTCACCCAGGGTATCAATCCCCTATGCAGTTGTAGTACAAAGGGTTATCAATCCAAATGGTTGTCTATTGCTAGCAGGAAAGATATGATCAGTACAATACAAGTCAAGCCAAGCAGATAAGGTTTTGGTTCTAACAATCCTAAAATAAACAAAAGGAAAGAATATAAACAAGAAACCACACGACCTAAGTACTCGATGCAAGCAATCGAGTACAAGATCGAGTATGCAAGTGAGATATGAACAGCTCGAGGTATTACTCGATGCAGGTTATCGTGTACCTGATCGGGTAAGTGGTCGAGTAAATAAAGAAAATGTAAACAACTGAAATACGAAAGTTCCTAAGGATGGGGGTAATCGAATCCTAAGTGTTCTAGACCAATACGGATGCCTTACATGCCTCAAGCAATTATTTCCTAGACAATGAACCTCTAAAACCTTGTCACCACACTTTCGCACTAGCAACAATCAACCTTGAACACATTACCACACTGTCGCACTAGCAATATGAACAAGCAGACATTAAGAACGATTCATTATTGTCAGTAGACTTAAAATCATCTAATATCTTACTCAGAGTTAAGTAAACCTCTAGCATTGGCTAAACCAAGCATTTTATCTACTCCTTTCGGCCTGTAGTATTTGTAAACGCCCTAGATCTAATCTCAACCTTTTGGTCTGTTGACAGCATTAAGAATACCAACCTAGAAGGAAATCTATCAATCATTTACAATCAACTAATCGATCAAGAACACAAAATCATCTATCCCATCCCTAGAAACTTTACTACACTACTCGGACATAGAAACGAATAACAAAGCAATCAAAATGAATGAAAATGACATTGTAATAAAAGATAGAGTAGAGTAGAAGGAGTACAAGATAGAAATCTAAGAAAACTACAAAATAAAAATGCAAAACGAAAAGAAAATGTTTGAGTTGCTCAGTTCTCTCACAGAAGCTCTCGCTCTCTGGTTTGAGGGTCTGCGGCGTGCTCGTTTGCAAGCTAGGGGAAGAGGGGGTTTATATATGGAAACCGTTTGACGTAGCTTCCCAGACCTGCTCGATTGTCTACTTGATGGGGGTACACGAGGGTGAAGTCGGGTTACTCCTCGGGTGGATCTTCGAGTTGCTCTTCACGCTCTTGGATCCTCTACGATTGTGTTGGAGTTTGGACTTGTTCTTGTAGCTCGATGGCTCCTTCGGGTACATGCTCGAGTTGTCCTTGTTTTTCCCCATTTTTGGCTCTTTAGCACCTGTTTTCATCCAAAATATGCAAATGCAGAAATGCAACACCCTAAATGGTCTAAAAGTGAATTCTTACAGTTAATGGCCTAAAAATGCTAAGTTAGAGGTATGAACAATGCAAAATATGGACAAAAAATGATGCTAAAAACATATAAAAAAGAGAGTTATCAGACCCCCTAACTTAAATCTTGCTAGTTCTCTAGCAAGGAAGTAATAGGGTACGGTTTGAAAGTGGGGACTCATAACCTTAAAAATGCTAAGCGAAGGGTTCAAGCTATAGTCCTTAAAGATAGTTTCCTGGTGCTAAGATCAATCAACACACTTACAAATATTTTTCTATGCTTATCACCATGCATCGATCTAGCTCAACCTCCAACTAAAGATAAAGAACATCTCTTTCACATTCAATTAAGTGTTTGGCGAATTCTTGCAAATGGAAGGTGAATCAAGCTCAATCGGGTTCAAGGGTAAGGCTTTTTAGTAAGGTGGTTTCAAACAAATTATTTGGGTGGTTTTCTCTCAAAAGATGGAATGATAGACAGTTGTGAACACTATCTAAGACTGAGAACAATTTGGGCATACAAAGCTTAACTCTTGATGATCTACCCTTTTCTCATTCACTATTTTTTTTTTTTTTTTAATTTAAACCCCCTAGAATTAAACTACCCACATCCTTGATTGTAACTCCTTTTTTACTCCCTAAGGTTTAGTCTTATAGACTTTGAATTTCTAGCTCTTTCTCTTTTCTCTTTTTTTTTTTTTTTATTTTTTTTTTTATTTTTATTTTTTTTTTCTTTTTCTTTGCTAAACTCCTAATATAAATATATATATTTTTCTTTCTTTCTAGGAGACTATAGCAAGAATTATTTTTTTATTTTTTATTTACTTAGAGACTTAGAGCTAATTTATTCTAACCTTAGGGACTTTTTCTTTTCTTTTTCTTTTTATTCCACAACCCAACCCTAGATAAACATTCTAACCACCTATCTTTCAAAACCGAATCTATTAGCTAGTTCAAATCTAACTTAGCTAAGTCAAGAGGCAGTTCTTTGTCGTTTTTAATACTCTCAAGGTTTCACAACCTATAGCACAATGAAAGAGGTCTCACTCAACAATTCACAACAAGGTTTGAAAGAAAGGATTGGTTCATGGGTAGGACAAATGAATCAGGTTAAACGAAAAGATTGGTAAAAAGTGGAGTGCTAACCCGAGTTTAGAGTTACCATGAGCAAGTATTCAAATTCCATAAGCAAGACAATAAAAGTTCAAATTAAATCCAATAATATAGAGATGTTCTAATGTTCAAGCAAGTGGAGGAAGTATTCAAACGACACAAAGGGTCTAAGCAAAGATTTTTCATTTTTTTCCAAAGATTGATCTAGCAACAATGAACTGTGACTGCTATAGCTTCAATCCTAAGGTTTGATTTTAAACAAAGTGGTTTTAATCATTGTCCCCTAAGATGCATATGCAACAATCCTATATGAAACAAACTAGACTCAATCCTAATATGTAAATGCAACTACATGAACACTCTTTTTTTTTTTTTTTTTTTTTTTTTTCAAAATTTTTCAAATTTTTTGGGTTTTTTTAATGCACATAGATGCAGAATCAAATGAATAAAACTAGCATGCAAAAATTTGAAATAATAAAAATAAGAAAATAAAACACAATGTTAAGTACATTCTAGGACCCTCCCCAAACTTAAATTACACAGTCCCTGTGTAAATAAAAGTTGGAAAAGAATCCAAGAATCACACAAAATGAATTAAACTAAATGCAATGATATCTACAAGTGTGGATGAATTGGTACCTCGCCAACGTATAGCCAGGGTCGTCGCCGGCTTCAGCAGGTGCCAGGGTTTGCTCGTCAGGGAGCTCAGAAATACACACGGACGACTTACTCGGACCAGCATCCGAGGTGTTGATCGAGGGTGGGATCGCATAGCTCATCGGGTAGGGGATCGGGTAGTACGACATAAATGGCGGAAGAGGTCCAGAATGATCATCCATGTATCCACTCGCAGGGTGCATCGTGTACGGCATCGTGAATGGCATCTGGTATGGTGGAGGGAAAATACCAGCATAATCACCCGATTGGATGCTCAACGGGTGCATCGGGTAAGCGTCAGAATGGCTTCTCCACGATGCTTCTGGTCGGGTAATGTTCTCCTCAGGTTGGGGCTCGTATGATCATGCTCTTTGAGGTTCCGGAGGTGGCAGTCCTCGAGTTCCTCCTAGCGGTCCGCTTCTCCCCATCCAAACGGGTGCTTGTGCCGAGGTAGGAGCTGAGGCACAGTTTGCCTTGTCTTGCAACTCCTTGATTTGACCTCCCATTGTCTTCACAGAACCAGCAAGGTCTTTTACCTTCTTCGCCAAGAACTTGTTCATCCTCTTCAGCCAACCGATCCTCTTGTGAGCTTCCCTCACTCCAACCGGTTGCTTTTGAGAGTATACATACTCCTCAAAATCGAACTCCTCCGAGCTATCTCCCTGTCTCTGCCCGGTCTCCTCTCTCTTCTCAGCTTCGGACTCCTCCTCCGGGTTGTACAGCTCCAAAGGTGGTGCGAAGTCAATGTTGTTTCCCAGCCAAACCGTGGTGCATATGACATTGGGCAGGATCATTTGAGCAGCTCCGACGGTTGGATGGACAAACTTGAACAGCATCATGTCATTAGGCCTCTCATAGGCCAAAAATCTCACCAGCACGAGGTAATCCGCATCCAGCCATCTTGGTTCGTGCACAATTCCCTTCCAGGGCACATCGCATGCTACTAGGATTGGTGTGACTAGTCCCCCAATAGAGATCTCTCCGCCTCCTTCTCTTCTTTTCACGGCCCACGATTTCAAGTAGAGGAATTGATCGAGTAACACAAACACCATACTAGTATCAGCTACATCTCCTACTAGTGGTGTTCCATCCCTAGCGCTATCCAAAACTCCACACAGTGCAATATCTAACAGCTGAAGCTCATGGTCGTTCACATTCTCAGTCTCTTTTCTAGCAAAAAGAGTGCATGCGAGGGACTTGTGAAAATACCTCAAGACAAGGGTCCTTATTTGAGCGGATTTGGAGCTTGTGGACTTGTAGGGTTGCTTATCTCCTATTGTCAGCCATAGGGACCTCATCTCCTCCTTGCTAACCTCCATACCTTCTCCACTACCAGCTTTGAAGCCATACAGCTTCTCCATCTCTTTGAAACTGAGTTGGTAGTCCTTGTTCCTCACGGAGAAGGTGATGAACCCGATCCCCCCATCGGGTAGTATGGTCGGGTGGTCCTCGAAATAGTGCAGCTTCAAGGTCGAAAGGAACTGGACCGTCTCCTCCTCATATGCTTCGAGGTGGGCTCGCATCATCTGGCCCAGGTGGCACATGTCGAACAGAAACTCGACATCCCTTGCAATGCACAACATCTTCATGGTCTCGCGGTGAGGGTATCGGGTACCAACGAAGCTCATCTTCTTGAAGACTTTGAATAGTCTCGCCGGAGTGTCTACTTCCTTCTGTTTCAGCCTCCGCGAGGCTTGACGGGTCCTCTCTCTCTGCTCCTCTTCTCTCTCTCTTTCCTCTTCCTCTGCGTGTTGATCTTCTTCCTCAACCGCTCTCTCAACTATCTTCTCAGCCTTCTCTGAAGCCGGTCTCTTCCCCCTTGCTACCGCGGCCCTGCTCCTTGATCGAGAGGTTTGGATCTCCCCATGCTCTTCTCCTCCAACATCAGAATCGACCTCCATAGGGTCGGTAAGGGTTTTTTTGGATGTAGACAGGTCCCCACGTCGAGGAGAACGGCGGACAGCACTCGCCATTAGACTTGGTGAGCAAAATTGGGGGCCTACTCGATCGGTTACTCGAGCATCAGGTCGGGTGGTGGATCGGGTTGTGCATCGGGTTGGGGAAGCAAAACGTCCAGCCAACGGTTGGGAATGTGGAACGTTTCCTCTCCCTTGAGACTCTCAAACTTCGACGGCATCACCTCCGGTTGTAGCAGCGGCGGAGGTGGATCTTCTTCACTTCCTTTGGTAAGTTTTAGCAATTGGCTCCATATTTGATTCATTGAGAAGAAAAAGAAAGGCTAGGTCTTGAGGTTAATTGTCTCCAAAGAAAATCTATAAAGCTTGAAATCGAGAGAGAATAGAAACTTATGGAAACTAAAAAGCTTTTAGAGTAGAGGGGAAACTTATCGGTGGTAATGAGGGAGAAGGGTTCGACTCCCTTAAATAGAGTAGGGTTTGGTTAGTGGGCTTTGTCGAGAGTGGGCTTCCTTGTGGAATTCGGACTCCACTCACCACCCGAGCAGGGACACGATCAGGCGCGTCGAGTACGGTGTCGGGTTGACCCTCGGGTTCCTCAATTTTCCTCTTTTCAATTTTCCATTTTTCTTATATAAAATTACAAAAAGAGAAAGATTAAATAAAAGTAAATAAAACAAATAAACTAAATTTAAAAGATAGCCTTGGGATTTCCTCTCAAGTGAGCTTGTTTAAAGTCACTAAGCTTGACTCTTCATGCTCCTTAAGCATGGGATCCATGTGGAAGAGGTTCTGGGATCCTCCCCACTACAGTAGGCTGGTTCAAAAGATTTTCCAGGTTTTGTCCAGGTTCCAAGGCAAATGTGGTGTTGATCTCATCAAGATGTTGGACCTTCCTTTGTTTGGTCTTAGTAGAAAAAACTTGACCATCAATGGTTGGCCTCTTAATCCCTTTCTTCACATCAAACTCCATCTTGAAATGTTCACCATGCTCTATCTTGATCTTGCCTTGTTTCACCTCGATCACAACACCAACTGTTGCCAAGAATGGTCTTCCTAGAATCAATGGATCATCTGGTTCCTTGTCCATATCGAGGATCATGAAGTCGGTAGGCACTTCCAGACTTCCAATCCTGAGAGGCAGATTCTCCAGGATACCAATCGGATGCCTCACTGTTCTATCGCCCATAACCAAATACAATTTACTTGGTTTAAATCAGTGAATCCCAGCTTGTTGGCAACTGAAAGCGGCATAATGCTAACCGAAGCTCCAAGGTCACACAAACAGTTCTTGAAAATCCGAAGTCCTATCGAACACGGAAAGGTGAAGAGCAAGGATCTTCAAGTTTTTCCTCAATTCTCAGCTCCGGATCCAAGCAAACTCCACTTCTCAGAATCTCAAAACCGATCTCCTTGACAACTTCCTTAACCTCATCCTCCAATCGAGCTGCTTCCTTGGCAGCTTCTTTCTGAAGCTCGTGTGGGGGCAAAAGCTTAAGTGGTGGAGCTTTACGCTTAGCCATTTGCTCTACAAGCGCCTCCAGCTGAATGTCAAGTGCAGCATTGAACTTTTCCTCCAACTCCCCTTCCTTTGTTGCAGGTGGTTGAGGCTGATCTATCTTTTCAACATCTACTCGATGGATCATCCGATCAACACCATCGTGTAGGTCATCGGGTTCCACTTCAGGTTATTCTTCAGTTCCTGATTCTCGAACCAGTGCTCGATCATCAACTCGATCAGTCTCTTCGGGTGAAGGTTCGGGTTCATACTCGGATATATAGTGCTTAGCCTCATTTTTCACTGGGTGTTCCACATCCTCCCCATCTAGATCATCACTGTCCCCAGTGAGGTAGTCCTCATAGTCATCATCAAGGAAGATGGCTTGAGCAGTTGCATAATCCTTGGGGTTTTGAACAGCCTTACCTGGGAGTTGGTTGATCTTTGGGGTGGGTTGGTTGTGGTGGTGGCCTTACAGGTATCGAACTTTTGTGTTGAGTGATTCGTACTTGGCATTGAGATCATTGTAATCTGAGTCGATCTTGTTGCTCATCTCTGCGAACCGTTTTGCGATGTCCATAGAAGCTGTAGCCTGATTCTGAATCATTTGCTGAATAAGACCGCGTAACTCAGCTTCTTGTGATTGGGTTGGTGGACCTTGTTGTTGTTGGAATCCAGGTGGTTGGTTGTAGGTTCCTGTGTACTTCTGTTTAGGTACATAGCCTTGGTTGTACTGGACAAAAGGCTTCTGTTGGACCTGGTTCCCTTGAACTGCAGATGGGTAAGTTTGGTCCTGAGGATTCGCAACATTCGGGTTCCGATAAGACATATTCGGATTTGGCTTGAAGTTGTTGTACCCTCTGTTGTAACCTCCATGGTTGTTGATGTAGTTAACATCCTCTAGCTGCATAGTCTCCCCATCTTGTTGTAGAAACTGCTCTTCCTCTGATATAGCATGACATGTTTTTGCTGGTTGAGGAGCTGATCGAGCTTGTCATTGAGGGCTTTCATGTCCCTCTTATACTTGGCATCTTCCTCTCCTGTAGATCGCACAGAGCGATCATATTCCTCATTGTAGTTGCCATCAGACTGAGCCAAGTTCTCCACTTGGTCCCAACCTTCATCAACGTCCGTGTTGAGGAAGTTACCATGACTTGCGGTGTCCAGCAACATTCGTATCCTGGCACAGCCAGGTACATCCCAATCCGGCATAAACACGTCCGGCCCATACATGTCTGGGAACGACTCTTCCCTTTGCGCATCATCAAACTGCGAATCCCATTCCTCCGGACCAAACTGCTGATCTGAACCCCTCTCCGTGCCCGGCGAACGGTACATCGACCTTGATCTTTCAGATCCTTGACGAGACATCTGCATCCACGATCAACAAAGGGTTTACTTAATCCCCTCTACCCCTAAGTGATGAACGATCCGGATTATCCTAAGTGTCTATTGCGACCATTTGACTCGATAAAACTTTTGAAAACACGAGTCCTATACAGCATCTTAACCATGCTCTGATACCACCGTTGTAACGCCCCCGAACCGTGCTATGACCTCCCCGGCCACGGCACAGCCCGAAGACGCTACTATGGGAACGTTCGTCAATGGTCCGGCCGGGTGCGAGAACAAATCAGGCCCTTCAGTCCTCGGCGAGGTTCCGACCACACGGCCTATCCTTCAGGCTTTGCAACCCTACGGACACGCCGTGCGTTGGGCCGACTCGGACTAAGTCTATACCAGTACGACCCGCTTGTTTTAAAA
The DNA here is from genome assembly GCA_023657505.1 of Camelina hispida. Classification (NCBI taxonomy): domain Eukaryota; kingdom Viridiplantae; phylum Streptophyta; class Magnoliopsida; order Brassicales; family Brassicaceae; genus Camelina; species Camelina hispida. Next base: position 29,475,992 of record CP094632.1, read on the forward strand.
GAAAATACGAATACATTAAAACTTAAACAAGTTTTCACAACCGATTACACAAAATAGTTCACAAGGCTTCACGCCAAAGTTTGGTTCGCAAATAAACATACTTTGAATTTTACAATAGACACCAAAAAGAAAACTACTCGGAGTCCTATCGTTCACCGCGCCTCTAGTTCCCTCTAGGGTCACCTCAGAACAACAATATTATCATAAGTAATCTAAGATTACTTAGTGAGCTCAGGGTTCCTGCAGAGAAATAAAATTCCCAAACCCCAATTCCCAATCACACACACACATGCACGCGTATATAACGACATGCAAGCATACACAAGCAACATGCAAGCATTGACATACAACATGCAAGCATAAGCCATTAACAAGCTAACGAAACAACTCATCAACCATCAGAGATGGCATGCGGAAGCTAAAAGCTATCAAACCGCTTCACCATTACTTGCAACTACATGCAACCATAAACGACATCATGCAACAGCATGCAACAACATGCATCCGAAAACAACAACATGCAACAGCATGCAACAACATGCAACAACATCACTTGAAATAAAAACAACAGTTTTTAACAAGTATAACTTCTATCTGGGCCCGGTACGCATCCCTCTTCCCCCCAATCCCTCATGAATTCTCCAAGCCGCAACCACAAAGGTACGCGTTTGGATATCAGTCAAAGTTACACCGTCGTGTAAAATAGCCTCGGCCAGGGTAGCGAGCCCAGTAACCTCCGAGCTCTTCGTGACCAACCCTGCACACACACGAACATGGGTTACATGTCGCGGCTGCATGTGGCACGGAATGGGAAGGATAGCGATACCAACTCTCACATCGCTTAGCCGGAATCTCTCGCGGACTAAAGCGTCTTAAGGTCTCACCAAAATTTATACTTGGACTTATGCGGTTCTTAAACCCATAATTTCGCAAGTATCTCCACCAAAACTTGCCCTTGTGACTAGATCATCTCGATCTAGCAACCAGCACAACCTCAACCCGCATGCATTTAAACAAGAAAACATGAAAGAATTTTCAAGTAAATGCATCTATATGCAACATGCAAAACCGCGCACTAGATGGAAGTTTTTAACTTCTCCATCTAAGCCGATGCAAATATGTGCCTGAACTCACAGTAATCCATCGACGAATGATCTCCTTTGGTGAAGGTCTTCTCGCGGTTACTCGAATCTCCCTCTTGGTTAGATTCGATTTTCCTTATCGAACTAACGTTGATGGTCTTGGTCGATAGTCTTAGTCTTGCGTCCCTCTCTTACTCGCAACACTTCTTCTTTCTCTACTTCCTTCCCACGAAAACTCTTTTTTCTTTCTTCTCTCTTGCTTACTCTCTCTCTCTCTCTCAATTTTCTCAACTTATCCCCTCTTTGATTTTGCGAAAATGAGAGGAGAGCTAAGCTATTTATAGAGAATTTTGGGATTCACATGCACTCTCTTCATTAGAGTGGCATCACACTTGGAAGCAAAATGAGAAGCCACCATGATTCCCACTTAAGCTCTCTCATTTTTTAATCTCCACTAATCCTCCACTAAGCTTTCTTGAATTAAATAATCCCTCCACTATCTCCCACTAAACTTCCATGATTAAAATAATCATTCCACTAAAATCTTAGACTTAAAAGATTTTTAGTGGTGGAAGAGTCTCAACACACTCGGTCGACTATCCGTCGATCCTCGGCAGCTTACTCGGCCCTCGACAACTTCTCGGATACTCGACAGCCTTTCTCGAGTATTCGGCAACTATCTCGAGTACTCGACATTCCTCTCGAGTACTCGGCAAACTCCCTCAGCAACTCGGCAGCTTCCTCGAGGACTCGATAACTTACTCGGGTACTCGGTACTCTCGGCATTTCTCGGCGACTGCCGGATGGTGCGTCTCAGACGGTACGGGCGGTACGTCTCGGACGACTCGGACAACGCATGGTCCGCTAACTTTTCCTCGGACTTCCCTTCATCAAACTTCCAGCTCTTCTTTCCACTTTCCTTTTTCTGGTCTTTTAGACTTGAAATCACTTCAAAATTTCACCCCTGGGTGAGGGTCACTACAGTCTTCCATTGGCAATCCATGAAACTTATTGCTCTGTATCATCTGGATGAGACTACTCTTGATCTCAAAATTGTTGTTCTGCACAGCTGGTGGCACAATGCCATTCCTCTGAGTGTGAGTAGATGGAGCATCTCCTGCTCCTATATTGGTCCTTGCTTGAGGAGCTGGTGGACCGTTCTGATTATTCATCGTCTCCTCAATGATTGTTGGTTCCGGTTGAACTTATTGTTGTCTGAGTAGCCGAGGTCTATCGATGTTGTCGATGAAAGGACTCAGGTTATGGCTACCTCTGGATCGTGTTTGCATGCACAGATAGTAATCCGAAGGTGTACACGAGGATCAACTCGATCCAGGTGATCGAGTGATGGGTTGGGTGGGTGCTCGGCTTGTACCTGAGATCCAAAACAAACAATACAAAAGCAAACAAGTCAGTTTCCAAACCAAATATAAACAAACGAACTTGATGATCTAGCAAGTGCTGAAATCCTAAATGTAGCAAAATTAAAACAACCAAATAGCAACGGCGCCAAATTGATAGACAGGTTTTCACCCAGGGTATCAATCCCCTATGCAGTTGTAGTACAAAGGGTTATCAATCCAAATGGTTGTCTATTGCTAACAGGAAGGAAAGAATATAAACAAGAAATCACACGACCTAAGTACTCGATGCAAGCAATCGAGTACAGGATCAAGTGGGGTGATCGAGTATGCAAGTGAGATATGAACAGCTCGAGGTATTACTATACAGGTTATCGTGTACCTGATCGGGTAAGTGGTCGAGTAAATAAAGAAAATGTAAACAACTGAAATATGAAAGTTCCTAAGGATGGGGGTAATCGAATCCTAAGTGTTCTAGACCAGTACGGATGCCTTACATGCCTCAAGAAATTATTTCCTAGACAATGAACCTCTAAAACCTTGTCACCACACTTTCGCACTAGCAACAATCAACCTTGAACATATTATCACACTGTTGCACTAGCAATATGAACAAGCAGGCATTAAGAACGATTCATTATTGTCAGTAGACTTAAACTCATCTAATTTCTTACTTAGAGTTAAGTAAACCTCTAGCATTGGCTAAATCAAGCATTTTATCTACTCCTTTCAGCCTGTAGCATTTGTAAACGCCCTAGATCTAATCTCAACCTTTTGGTCTGTTGACAAAATTAAGAACACCAACCTAGAAGGAAATCTATCAATCATTTACAATCAACTAAAGCATCCTAACCGATCAAGAACACAAAATCATCTATCCCATCCCTAGAAACTTTACTACACTACTCGGACATAGAAACGAATAACAAAGCAATCAAAATGAATGAAAATGACATTGTATTAAAAGATAGAGTAGAGTAGAAGGAGTACAAGATAGAAATCTAAGAAAACTACAAAATAAAAATGCAAAACGAAAAGAAAATGTTTGAGTCGCTCAGTTCTCTCACAGAAGCTCTCGCTCTCTGGTTTGAGGGTTTGCGGCGTGCTCGTTTGCAAGCTAGGGGAAGAGGGGTTTATATATGGAAACCGTTTGATCTAGCTTCCCAGACCTGCTTGATGGTCTACTCGATGGGGTACACGAGGGTGAAGTCGAGTTACTCCTCGGGTGGATCTTTGGGTTGCTCTTCACGCTCTTGGATCCTCTTCGATCGTGTTGGGGTTTGGACTTGTTCTTGTAGCTCGATGGCTCCTTCGGGTACATGCTCGAGTTGTCCTTGTTTTCCCCATTTTGGGCTCTTTAGCACCTGTTTTCATCCAAAATATGCAAATGCAGAAATGCAACACCCTAAATGGTCTAAAAGTGAATTCCTACAGTTAATGGACTAAAAATGCTAAGTTAGAGGTATGAACAATGCAAAATATGGACAAAAAGGATGCTAAGAACATATAAAAAGGAGAGTTATCACATGAGCAAGTTAAAGATTTCTATCGGCTAGCAGCAAGTATCAAGAAGGGAGGGACCAGCTATCAATGGCAATGGGCAGTAAGGCTATGCGAAGATGATATCAAGGGTTATGAAGTTGGCTATCAAGGGTTAAACCATTTGGTCAATGGAAAGATCAATTGTACCGAGAAAACTAGTTTTACCGAGAAGGATCTGTTATGGCCAAGACAAGCGAGCGATGATCGAACGGATTTGGATACGGGACAGCAAGGTTAGTAAGTGGTTAAGGACAAGCCACATTACATGAGTGTAGTTGTAAAAATATCGATCGGAAAACTCTTAGTTCAGTTTTGGCCGAGAAGCTGTTTTGTCGTAGAGGTGCTTGTAGTGTAAGTAGGTGTGTCACCAGCTTGGTGTGTGTGGACCACGAGGTGCCACACATTTGGATTAGAATGGCATGTGTCAAGCTTAAGAGGACATAAGCTTGAGTTTGGATAAGGATGGAAGTGGATAAAGATAAGTTTTTGGATAATGCTTATCTATCACCTCGTGCTTACCTTATCTTGGAGGCTAAGACTCCTCTCCCTATATAAAGCCACGAAATCCTAGCTTTAGTTCATTAGCTTTCCACCAAAATCTCACCCTTAGAATAGTTAGATTGTTAGTTTGTTTGAGAAGCTTGCGGAGGCGAGTTGGGTAGAAGTTGGTCGAGTCGAGAGTCATGGTCGGGTTTCCGGTAAGTAAGTTCTGCCCTTAGTCTTTTATTCTTTCTAGAATATCTTTTTAAGTTTTTGGTTCGGTCTGAAGCTTAGATCCATCGTTGGAGATAGCTAGTCGGATCGAGATCAATAGGCGGACAAGGGTAGGATGTCGTTTTCTCGACGTTATGGCCAAGGTGAGTACCGAAGCATGTGTAGTAGCACATGAGTAGGATCTTCTTTTGTATATGGGTTTAGGATTGAGGCTGCATGTTTATATTTGTGCATGATAGTTAGATCTACGTTTTGTGTGAGATCTATTTGTTTAGTTGGTTTAGATCTAGCATCTTTGCTTGATTTATTTGCATTTTGAGAAGTTTTTGTGAGGTTTAGGAACTATACTTGGTATAGTTTCGAGATCTATTTGTTGTTGTGAAGTTGTTTATGCAATTTTATGAGGTTAGGCTATTGTTGGTATAGCCGTTATGCTGCTTGGTTGTTCATGGTCAATAATCGGTATTTATTGGCATGATAACCCGGCGTTGTGTGTGTTGTTGTTTAGTTGCTTGTTTAATTGTTTCATTGCTTATTTGATTGTTTGGTTGATTGTTTGTGTGTTTGTTTGATTGTTTGATTGATTGTGGTTAGTTAGTATTGTTGTTGCTTGACTGACTTGTTTGTGTTAGTAGATCTGGTTGTGAGTATTACTGATTGTATGTCAGGCTCGTAGTAAGTAGTGTAGTGTTAGTCATTTCTATGGCTAGTGTGTGGCGAGTTCGTGATTGTCCCAGCGGCTCGGAGCGGTTCGCTACCACCAGGCACTACTTGATAAAGTAGTAAATTTTGCCGTAAGGGAACATGTCCCTTGTACACAGTTTGGGTTAAGGGATGTGATCCTTCTAGCCTTTGTGGCTAAGGGTCGGAAGACATTGCCTTGTGGGAAATCAGAATCGCATTAATAGTAAAGGCCTTTAGCTTTAGTTTTTGTAGTGAGTAGTGTGATGGCTGTTGTGCCATTTTGTTGTGTTAGTTAGCTTCCGTTGTGAGTACTCTGTATGGAGTATGATTGCTTGTTTAAGCTCTTTTGTGTGTTGTGTACTTGATTGTTGTTTGGGGGATTGGGTTTGGGGTTATTTATTGCTAGATCCCGGACTCACTGAGTAATCTTAGATTACTCAAGATTCTACCCTTTTGTTTTTCAGGTAACCTTAGTTGGGAGACCTTTTGGGAAAGCACGGACGTTGGACACCGGTGTAGAGTTTGTTGCCTTTGTAAAGAAATATTTGTAAAACTAGATTTATTGGTATTGACTAGATTTGGGCCTTAGGCTCTGGGATCCCAATCCTTTGTAAGTGTTTTCAACGGTTTAAATTAATGAAATGGGATTTTATTAAAAGCCTTGTGTTCCACTCGATATTAGTCTTGTCCGGACTAACACAACTCGCGGACATGGTACGGGTTTTCAGCCTTAGGCCGTGTTCGAGGGGAAAAATACCCGCGAATGGACTGGCTAAGGTATTGGATTCGTTCTAATAACCCTTGTTGGATCATCTACGGGCATCAAATGTAAAGCGTCCGATTCTTTCTTAGTCCTAGAATGGTTCGGGGGTGTTACAGTTTGGGGGTTAGTAATCTTCGGTGGAGACTTGCCGTTGAAGTAACAGTCAGCAATTTCAGAGGCAGGAGAGTAGCCGGAGAAGGAGTAAACGTGATATGTATATATTTTACACATTTTCATGATGCATTTGTCATTCATTTTGTTCTCTTAACTCATTGTTTTGTATTGTTTTTAGTCTCTTTTGCACAACATGCATATCTAGGTAGTCTTTGCATTGGTCTTGCACACATCTTGCATTTTGGAGTTGCTTCAGGTGTTTTAGGAGGTGTCCAAACAATCAAATGCAAATAAGGATCAGGAGAGCAGTTAAGCGACTCGATCTACACTACCCAGCGACGCATGCTTCCACGTCTTTGATCGAGTCGAGTGAAGATTTTACTTTGGGATTCAGCTTTCGACGTCTTCATCAAAGTTGTAGAGAATTGAGTCGTCTTTCCGATGCAGTTTATTTCAAACCAATCGGAGTCGTGGTTCATGAGTTATCTCCGTTTTAGTGGATGCATGTACGTTCAGAACTCCGACTCGACCCGCATGCAACGGAGAGCTCCCACTCTATCGGATGTTAGCAGCGACTCGACCAAGACGTCCCAGGATAGCTCCCGAGCACCCTCAAGACGCGACTCGACCAAGACGTCCCAGGATAGCTCCCGAGCACCCTCAAGACGCGACTCGACCAAGACGTCCCAGGATGGCTCCCGAGCACCCTCAAGATGCGACTCGATCAGCAGCTCCTGAGCACCCTCACGTCGCGACTCGATCGTCAGTTTCTGAGCACCCTCACGTCGCGACTCGATCGACAGTTTCTGAGCACCCTCACATCGCGACTCGATCGACAGTTTCTGAGCACCCTCACGTCGCGACTCGATCGACAGTTTCTGAGCACCCTCACGTCGCGACTCGATCGACACTCTTACGTCGCGACTCGATTAAAACTCTCACGATGCGACTCTATCGACGCTCTGAAACCGATGTCCTGGTTATGTCCCGAAGACGCATCCGAGAAGGATTCCCGAACCGACGGTCTACATTGTCGTTTTATGTTTTAGAGATTTCCATGTTTTCCTATAAATACATTTTGTTAAGTTTTGACTCGTGACATCTTAGCTTTTATCTCGTTTTTGTTCTTTCCCTTAAGGTTTACCCTAGCCACCTAAACGCTTGACACTTTGTATCCCGATACCTTTGAATTTATTCAGTATTTTGATTCGATTTCTTCAAACTTGTTCATCTCATTTTATCCATCTTAGGATGCTTGACTTAATGTTTTCTGAGTTTGTATCTTTGATGACGATTTTTGATCTGAGTAGTGTAGTAGTTCTTGAGGATGGGATAGATTAGGTGGAGGATCTTAGGATGTAGAGTGTTTAAGCTTTGATTGTATGATTCCCTTCGGACTAGAGTTAGAAATACTAGTTTCTCTCTGATCAATTGGAACTGGGTTTTAGACATTTCCGCATCCAAAGGTGTTCGATGAAATGTCTGACCAACTAGTGCCAGAGACTTATGTTCCTAGCCTAAGAGATTAGTTGTCTAGGATGTTTGTTGACGTGAATGAACTTGATTTTCATGCCATGCTTGATCATGTTTCTCTAGCGAGAGCTAGGTTTGGAAGTGGTTGAGTTTGAGTAGCTTCTGTCAAGAGATTGATTAGCTAAGTTGTGATGTTCATTGTTTAGGGATAGTTTGCTTGTGGCATGTTAAACACTCTGTAGACTAGGATACTCCACCGACATCAATTACTCCCATCCTTAGGACTTCTATTTTATCTGATTGTTTCGCATCCTTAGCTTGTTCTTTATTTCTGTTCCAATAGCTTGCTCATTTGTCTTTGCTCGTTTAGCTTATTTTTGCTCTCTTAAGTTATTGCATTTTAGCTCTTGTTCAGTAAACTCGTTTTGTTCTTGCATCTCGTTCACTCTAGGTTGTTAGACAAAAACTCATTTCGAATCTGGCTTAACTTGTAGACTTGATTGCATCTTGATTGTTAGTAAAGTTTCCCATTTGGATTGACACCTTAAGTACTACAACTACATAAGGTTAATTGAGACCTGCTAGGACGCACAAAAACCTAGTATCAAAACGACATCGGAGTTCTCTGCCGGGGAGGTTACGAAGACGGCGATGTTGGCTCCGGAGAGAAGGCAGAGATCAGCGGCTTTGGAGAAAAGAGTTTGACGGCGTTTGCTGCAAGCCACCGAGGATTGTTGTTTAGTGTCGCGTTTCTTAATCTCAATCTTTCTCTTTGTTCCTCCTCTTTTCATTGTCATTGTGTACGTCTCCGGTAGGGTTTGTTGTTTCTTACAGAGAAGAAAGAGAGAGAGAGAGAGAGAGAGAGAGAGAGAGAGAGAGAGAGAGAGAGAGAGAGAGAGAGAGAGAGAGAGAGAGAGAGAGAGAGAGAGAGTAATGAGTGAAGAAAAGAAAAGTAACTTATATATTTATAGGATACTAGTAGGAAGCCCGTCCGAGACAAATGTCAGTTTGATGAACTTTTTTTTTTTTAGTTTTTTTTTTTAGTTAGTTTTGATAAAATGAAAACAAAAAAGTGAAAATAGAAAAATGAATAAATATGAACAAAATTTAAAGTTTAAATAAAGAAGAAATTAAATTAATTGGAGTTAATTAGAAAATGATACGGTTATAATTATTAATTAGTTTGAAAGTGGGTTAGTGGGAGTAAAAGTATATATGGATTTAATTGTTTTACAATCCACAGTTCAATCTGGGTATAAAGTTTTGTGACAGAATCAGGTGGCCTCTTCACCTACTTATGGCCCAAATGTTATACCTCTGCAGGCTTTTGTTTGGCAAATTCGGTGTCTAGCAAAAATTCGTCATTTTTTGTGGCAAGCACTTACGGGTTGTGAAACAACAACAGATAATTTACGGCCACGTGGTATGGGCTGTGATAGTGAGTGTGCCCTTTGTGAAGGGCCTGAAGAGATAATAAATCATGCCTTATTCTTATGTCCCCCGGCCAGACAGGTTTGGGCGATGTTCCCATTCACAGTTTCTTTGGGCTGTTTTCCTTCAGAATCTGTCTATGCAAACTTAAATTCATTATTTTGGCGTTTTCAGCAGATCCCTTCGGTGGATGTTTATCCGTGGATCCTTTGGTATATTTGGAAGGCTAGAAATAATAAAATTTTTTAGCAATTTGGATTCCAACCCGCTTAACTCTGGTTTTCGGCGCAGATTGATACTCCGGGGATACCCCCGCAGAGTGGCTCCCGGTCGACTTCTGGTACTTTGGTTACTGCTCTTACTGCGGGTAGTAGTCCTGTAACTGGCTATCGATGTTTCGTGGATGGATCTTGGAAAGCAACAGATCAGGATGGTATTTCACTTCCCCTGAGGAAGAATCTCCCACTATGGGTGCATCTAAACTTCGCCGTAGTCTATCACCACTCCATGCAGAAGTGGGAGCTCTAATTTGGGCAATGAGATGTATGATTGGAGCGGATAATGAGAATGTTGTTTCTCACCGATTGTTCTGACTTGGTGAAGATGGTGTCTTTGCTTTCCGAGTGGCCTGCATTTAAGACGTATTTGGATGGGATTGGAGTGGATAAGGAAGAATTCCTATCATTTTCTTTAGTCTTGATTCCCAGTTCACAGAATGGTATTGCTGACAAGCTGGCGCGTCGTGTTAGAGTAGAGTCGCATCAAATTACCTATGTAAACGATTTTCCTACCAATTGGCTCATTTGAGCTGATCTTGTACGTTGTTGTCAAAAAAAAAAAAAGGGATAATGGATTTTAATATCCTATTTCATTAATTACTGAATGTGTTTTCCTTTTTTTTTTTTCTAAGGCCTAATGACCAGACCCAGCCGATCATCATCAAGCCCCAACACGAACCCATATCGAATCGAATCATCAACGTGCTCGAGATCGGTGACACAAAATGTGAACGGATCGCACCAAAAGGATACAGTTTAGCCAAAGGGACTCGAGTAACTTCTCCGTTGGAGGTTATCAAGGTATAGATTTGATAGGTTGCACATACTATTTTGATATAGCGTTTTATTAAAATCCAGTTTAGTATAACAAAAAAGATATTTTAATTGTATTGCAAAATAAAAATGTGTACAATTGAACTCCGGTTTAAAACAAAATCTCTAGATCAAATTAAACTATTCAAATTTCAAATATCATCAATGAAGATTAATATTTATACCGTTTAATATATCTATTAATATATTACTTTTCCTAATAAAATACTGTCATACCGTTTTCTTTTTGAAAACTTATATATATATATATATATCTAAAGGGAATTTTGGAATTTGCTTAAATATTTATTAAATATTATTTCCTCTAATTAATAAATTTTGATTTTGATAAATGACAAAATCTCACTGAAAATAGAATTGTAAAATAATTTTTTTTTTGGGATAAAACCTATAAAAAAAATAATCGATGTTTTAATAGGTCATATTTAACTATTCTTACTAAACAAAACATTTACATAGCAGTATAAGAAAATTAAAAACACCAAATTTTTGGTGATCATCATAAACAACCTCAGCTCTACTAAATTCTAAAATGAAGAGAGCAGTGTACAAGCTAAATTTATGAACTAAACTATATACATTTTTATAGAGCATAAGCTAAATTAGAGGAAAAGAGCCTAGCTATTAACATAACTAATTAACAGTTTTGTTAACTCTTTTTGGAATGAAGATATTTTGAAGTTAAGAGTAAAGTTAATGTATGAGCTACTTCAACAAAAAATTTCCGAGTTTTTTTTTTCCATATATAAATGACATATATCAAACATATGTATTTATGTATACATTTTGATACTAATTCTTTTAAGTTTTAACCAAATCTAAAGAAAAGGATTTCCAAAGTACGGTTTAAATTTATTTTCTTATTTCTTTTAAAATTTAACAAAAGTTACATTCCACTAAAAAATCGATCATGTTAAAAAGATAATTTTTAAATATTTGGTATTGTAAGTTTTTCTAGGGCAATTGACAAAAATAACACAATTTTAAGTTTTTCTTCCACAATTAGCATATGTTTTCAAATGTTCCAAAACAAGCACAAAAATTGTAATGTAATTCTAAAAACAATACAATTCTAATTAAAATCTCATCTTTATCTCTACAGATAAGCTCGAAGCGTGACGAAGGAACGTTTCCACGAGCCAATTGAATCCTTACTCCCAAAAGACCTTGAAACATCCCAGATCTCTTGCCAATCGATTCTCATCGTCGATCAGTCGTTGTCGTCGTATTCTCACCGTCGTGTTTGCCTAACCCTTTCTCGGTTGATCGATTCATTTCTCTGTTTTTCTCGCTGGGATCTGAAAATCAACATTCCATAGTTGATGGTGATGTTGATGGTGATGACCGGTCGAAGCTACCCGAGATCTCTCTTGTAACCTGAAGAATTCCATAGTTCAGTGGTTCAATCTACACTCGACTTGCTTCTAATGCTGATGTTGCGTCCTCTCTTCCTTCCCTTTGTAATTTTCTCAGTTCTGATGGTGATGACGACGGAGAGATTGAGAGTGAGATGATAGAAGTCTCCAGTTTCGTGTCCTTGTAAGGTCAAGCTTCATTTTTTTGGTGCTACTTGTTAGTGTTTATTAGTGCCCATAAGGTGTTCGATAGTTGGCCTCTAAGAAAAAACGAATTAGTTTTTACTGTAATTTGAGCATAATGAAAATTAATTTCATGATTAACTGAAATTATGTGGAATTGTTCTTGTTGCTTATTGATATGGTTTTGGAGCTGTGTTAAGCCTAGCATGCACCATCAAGCTTCTATCTTTGTTCTGTTAGATTTAGATGTTATCTAATGATAAATCTAAAGCATGGTTGCCATAGAATTTGAACCTTGCCCAGATAACAGTGTCATATGTTTTTGTCTGCACTTTGTTTTAACAGTGACTGAGTTTCAGGAAGAAATATATGAAATTAAGGAAGAATTTTATCAAATTTGGGAAGGATTTTACAAAATTCAGGAAGAACTTTTTAACTTCAGGATGACTTTCATAAAAAAATTTGGATTTCCTAATATCACAAAAATGATAACATTACCCCTGGCTTATAGAGTAATCTACTAATATTTGACACATTGAAGCAAAAGACACAAAAATATAGATTTAGAAACACATTTATACGAATTTAGGGGTTCAATACTATTGAGGATCAACACCTTGAAATTCAGGATGGTTTTCATAAACATAATGATTTAAAGATTATATGAAGCTTCTTATTCCAATCAATATCTACAACAAGAGAACCAAGCTGATACATAAGGCAAAACATAAATAAAAGATTCAAAAACTCATTTTTTAAAATTTATGAAGAATTTCATAATGTTTAGGAGGTGTTTCATCATATTTAGGAATATGTTCTTCAATTTTAGGAAGGTTTTCCTAAATATTCAGAAATCCAAGAAAAAGGTATGTTTGGTTTGCATTCTTCTCCTTGGACACAGTCCGCCTCCCAAATTTGGCCCAATCTTCTTGATTCCTTCCCCATGAACCACCTTCCTCGTTCTCTTCATTTTCTCCTCTACCACTGCCGCCTAATCAGACCACACCACCGTTGTTTCCGTCCGTCAAGAATCATCGCCAAAGTCTCTTGTACAGTGTAGGAAGGTCTTCCTAATGTTTACGGATCCCTTCCTAAATTTTCAACAATGCTTCATGAATTTTCGACAAAGCTTAATTCAATCAATTTTCCTAGTACAATGCAATGTACTGTTTATTCATTCCCCATGAACCACCTTCCTCGTTCTCTTCATTTTCTCCTCCACCACTGCCGCCTAATCAGACCACACCACCCGTTGTTTCCGTCCGTCAAGAACCATCGCCAAAAGTCTCTTGTAACGTGTAGGAAGGTCTTCCTAATGTTTACGGATCCCTTCCTAAATTTTCAACAATGCTTCATGAATTTTAGACAAAGCTTAATTCAATCAATTTTCCTAGTACAATGTAATGTACTGTTTATTCATTCCCCATGAATCACCTTCCTCGTTCAGCTTCTTCCCTGTACTAAGTTTCCCATCCATCATTTCTCCAATTGAACCGTCAAAGTTTCAATCTTCTCATACGCTTCTCCCAACGAAGCTGATTCAAACTCTCCCTGCAAAACTTATGCAATTGGCAAAAAATGAATCTTATATCATCTTGAATCCAGCATGAGCATGTCGAGAAGAGTAATAGTAGTAATAACATACCAAAACTCTATAATCGACACACCTCTTCTTCTTCCGCCGTTATCGTAACCTTCTCCGACGATAAAGTGGTAGAAGTCGATGCTGATTCGAAAAACCAAATCCTTCTGGTGTCTAAGGTTAAGGAGACCGTTACGACGAAGAAGAAGATACTCCGATCGATTGTGAGTCTCTCTCAAAAATTGTTGAGGACGAAGGCGAAGAAAAAGCCAAAAAATAATAATAATTGTATAATTAATAAAGCCCAGAAATAATAATATTTCTTTCTATTAATTACTCTATATTAAGAAATACTAGTTTTGAAACATTCCAGCGTGTGTGCTAGTTTTGGAACAAAAACCCAAATCTGTGATATTTTAGGGTATTTCTCTTTTTTCTAAAACCCATTATTTTAATTTGATATTTCCGATGTTATCTAGAACAAAACACAGTATCATCAAAGACAATAGAGTATATAAAAAAAAATAGGCCGACATTAGATTTGTCTTAATTTAATCCCGGTCAAGAAAAATATGAGACCATCTCTGCAGATCAATACATGGATCACCATCCAGCTGGTAGAAGTCAAATCGTTTGGCGGGTGATGGGAGAACCGGTAATAGCACTATGATCGAGCAAAACCTGTGATTGACCTACTGAAGCTGCTAATTTTTCTAAATTACAGAGCAGATTAGTCTTTCGGTCTTACTTAATATTTAAAATAAATAAAAAAATTAATAAAATATAATTCTCAAAAAAAAAAACTGAAAACTAATTTATCGAATATTTATATGATATTTGACAAGTAATTCTAAGAATACAAGAACTTGAAATATAAGAACACCTCTCTTATTGTTGATTTAGAAAACTCTCTCAAAAACTAAATATCTTTCTCTCAAGTCTTATGGAACACCTCTCCATAGACTCCTATATTTATAGGTTTTAACTTTTCCAAAACCTATTAGAATTAACATATTACAACTTATAGATTATATGAACTTTTCCTCTTTCCTATTCTATCTCTTTTGGCAATTTCTTAGGAGATAGCTTGTTCCTCAAGTTGGGATTATCCAACATTCTCCCCCTTAATTTGAACTTGAACTCCGGGTGCTTCGATCTCTTGTACTCCGATCAGATTCCTCATTTCTCTGAACTTTATTCTTGCTGGTGGTTTAGTGAGGATGTCTGTTGTACCCACGATTCGTCATCTCGGGAAACAGGCAAAGGGCCTGGGCCGGGCATGCCAAATGGGCCAAGGGTGTAACGCTGGTCGGCCCATCAGGTCCAGAGAGAAGAAGAGAGCGCAGAGAGGCGTCGAATTAATCAGCTCGCAGCTCGAGCTTGGTCAAAGATTCCCGCATTTAAGTGGATTAATTAGTACGCAAAAATCATGTAAAATTAATTATGCATTGATTGGGTAATTAATTGGTCAGTATAAATATGTAAGGGGGGGGGAAGTCTTTGTAGGGGATCGAACATTTTTTCTCTCAAGCAATATTATACAGTTTTTAGCATTCAAATACTCTTTTTTCAGTTCGGAACTCTTAACGGTGATAAGCTCCTCCACTCATAAATCACTTCGGAAGAAGAGAATTAGTTTCAGCTCTCACATTTGGCGCTAGAAGGAGGGGAGTTATCACCTATACTCTTACTAGTTCCGACTTCGATCTCATATCCGAAGCCGTTTGATCCAAACACCGCTATGGCTACCGACTCTTCCAATCAGGTAACTCTGGAAGCTATCCAGAAACTTTTGCAGGACTTGTCTGAGAAGTCCGACCGTCAGCAAGCAGCCTCCGCTGCTCTTACCGAGCGTTTTGACAGCCTGGAAGGGAAGGTCTCTACCCGTTTTTAGGCAGTCACTACGTCAGTAGCCGGCCTTTCAGCCTCTCACCGTACGTACGCCGATCGGGTCGATCTCTTGTCCTCCGATCAAAACCCTCGCTGACGTGCTTTGGATTTTACTGGCATTGTTCCGCCTCTCACCTCGCAGCCAGCAGCAGCAATCGCCACTCCGGAAAATTCTTTCCCACCCCAGCTAAGTACTCAAGCAGCACCACCGTTGGTCGGCGATAGCCACACTCCGGTTCAGCTCGATATTGTTGGATCCTCTGAGGTTCAAGTTCGTCTTCCTCCTCCTGTGAGCGGAAACGGTACGACTCCTGGTTACGTCACCAGCCCCCGAGATCTTCGCATGCAGAGCGAAATCCGAGACATGCGGTCTGTGATGCACAGTGTAACCACTTCGGCACCGGATATTTTTCGGGTGATTGAAGAATCAAAGCGAACTCCTTTCTCTGACCAAGTAGCCCGAGTCCGCATCAAAGATACCGGCAAAATAAAGTTCTCGAGCTACGAAGGAAAGGGAGATCCGACCAGTCATCTTAAGACTTTCTTGTTAACAGCTAGCCGCGTGGACCTCGAGCCTCATGAAGCAGACGCTGGATACTGCAAGTTGTTCGCAGAAACGTTTTGCGGACCAGCTCTACTTTGGTTTGCATCTCTAGCAGCCGGCTCCATAAACAATTTCACGGAGCTGTCGACCTCTTTCATTAAGCAGTATTCTAGCTTAATTGAAACCGCAGTAACAGACGCTCAGGTTTGGAACTTGAGCCAAAATGCTGGAGAATCTCTCTGATCCTATATAATAAAGTTCAAGGAAATCCAGGTCCAGATTCTGGGACTCTCGGACTTGACTGCTCTGGCCGCACTAAAAAATGGCCTTTGGCACGAATCTCGTTTCCGCAAAGAGTTAACCGTAAATCGGTTCCCAACCATTCAGGATGCATTACACCGGGCTTCGAACTGGATAATTGCAGAGGAAGACAAGGCCGCCGCCGCACTAAAACATAAAGTTCCACCGACAGGCAAACCTTGGTTCGAAGCACCTGCTAAAAAGACTCCACCTACAACTCCGAAGTCCGGACCCGGCACGTTCGCAGTCAATCAATCTCCCAAGAAGAATTCTCCAAAGAATTCACCTTCCAAACCCCCGTTTTCGCCACGCTCCAAGAGCGGAGTACTCCCAAGCAACAAGTGGGTTCGAGATGAGGACACTTATTGCGAACTCCACAAAACTAATAGCCATTCAACTCGGGATTGCAGGATGCTGATGCACCTTCTCGCAGAAAAGTACGTGTCCGGAGAGATGCCGAACATAACTATCGAAGAGCTGGAGCAGAAATCAACCTCCGAAGCGAATGAGGACGTTCCGCCCTCAAAAATTCAAAGCAAACAGATGGGAACGAAGCCCTTAAAAGAGGATCGGCGTCATAATGGAGGGTTCGCGCCTTTTTCGAAAATCCATCACAGCAATCAAAGACCATCAGAGGAAGCTCACGAGCCCTCAGCCGAAGCGAATTAAGGTCACGACAAGTGATCTACCCGAAATCAATTTCTCCGAGAAAGAAACCGAGGAACTAGATACTCCGCCCGACGACACACTCGTCATATCACTAGACGTTGCGAACCACAAAGTATGCCGGATCCTAATAGATACTGGGAGTTCGGTGGATTTAATATTCCTCGAGACGCTTACTAGAATGGGTATCGGAAGAGAGCACATCGTGGGACCACCCTCACCTTTGGTCTCGTTCATGAGCGAGCTATCGATGTCGTTGGGCACAATAACACTACCGGTCTCCACTCAAGGAGTGGTAAAAATGGTGGAGTTCACGGTCTTTGACCGATCTGCGGCCTATAACGTTATTATGGGAACACCTTGGCTCTATCAGATGAAGGCAGTAGCCTCAACGTACCATCAGTGCATCAAGTTTCCAACCCTGCAAGGAGTTTGAGAGATTCTAAGGAGCCTAAGGATGGCGAGGAGCTGCTATCTCGCGAGTCACAAACTCCTGGTTGAATAGCAACCACAGCTCGAGGTCCCGAAGAATCCAGTTTGGAAGCAACTAAAAGGCGACCTCACCGAGTCCATTTTCATCAACGATAAGTTTCCAGATCAGGAAATCAAGATCGGAGCTGGATTGAATGCGAGTTCCGCGCCAGTCTGATAACCTTTTTGAAAGAAAATATGACCACCTTTGCGTGGTCCGTAGACGAAATGCCTGGTATCAGTCCGGAGGTAATCTCACACGAGCTGAATGTGGATCCGACGTTCAGACCTATAAAGCAGAAGTGAAGGAAACTGGGTCCTGAGCGAGCTGAAATCGTTAACAAGGAGGTGGAACGTTTACTAAAGGTAGGGCAAATACGCGAAGTAAAATACCCTGAATTGCTCGCAAACACAGTGGTAGTCAAGAAGAAGAATGGAAAATCACGAGTATGCGTTGATTTTACCGATCTGAATAAGGCGTGTCCCTAGGACAGCTTTCCACTTCCACATATCGACAGGCTAGTTGAGTCCACTTCGGGCCATGAGCTGATGTCTTTCATGGATGCCTTCTCTGGTTACAACTAAATTCTTATGAACCCGGATGACCAGGAAAAGACCGCATTCATTACTGACCGCGGGATTTACTATTACAAGATGATGCCTTTTGGGTTAAAAAACGCCGGAGCAACCTACAGAGACTGGTAAACCAAATGTTCGAGCATCAGCTCGGACAAACCATGGAAGTCTACATTGACGACATGTTGGTGAAGTCTATGGAAGCCAGCTCGCATCTTACAAACTTGAAAGTTTGCTTTGACATCTTGAACCAGTTCGGGATGAAGCATAACCCCACGAAGTGCACCTTTGCAGTCCCATCCGGGGAATTTCTAGGATACATTGTCACAGAACGAGGAATTGAAGCGAACCGGAGGCAAATTAACGCTTTCTTATCTATGAGTTCTCCTAGGACTTACGTGAAGTGCAACATCTTAACGGACGGATCGCAGCCCTCAACCACTTCATTTCCCGGTCTATAGACAAATGCCTCCCGTTCTACCATTTGTTGAGGAAAGGGGGGGAAGAACATTTTATGGGACGTGAAGTGCGAAGAAGCATTCGCTCAGCTGAAAGCCTACCTGTCTGAACCTCCGGTCTTGGCTAAACCTGAGTTAGGAGAGCCACTTTTCCTTTACGTAGTTGTTTCGGACAGCACAGTAAGTGGAGTCTTGGTCCGGGAAGAAAGGGGGGCGTAGAGACCAATTTTCTATGTCAGTAACTCATTTACTGGGGCAGAGTCCAGATATTCTATGATGGTAAAATTGGCCTTAGCAGTAGTTACTTCGGCCAGAAAACTGCGACCTTACTTTCAATCCCATACAATCGTAATCCTAACGACACAACCACTTCGAACGGTGTTGCATAGTCCAAGCCAGTCTGGGAGGTTAGCCAAATGGTCTGTCGAGCTGAGTGAATATGATATCGAGTTCTTGACTCGAACCTGTGCTAAGGGGCAAGTGCTGGCAGATTTCCTAAT
Source organism: Camelina hispida (assembly GCA_023657505.1). Taxonomy (NCBI): domain Eukaryota; kingdom Viridiplantae; phylum Streptophyta; class Magnoliopsida; order Brassicales; family Brassicaceae; genus Camelina; species Camelina hispida. The sequence continues at coordinate 29,494,793 of CP094632.1, forward strand.
TGAACTCCCACTAGCTTCTTCGGTCAGTGACAGTGTTGAGGTCCCATGGACATTGTATGTAGATGGAGCATCTTCCAGATCAGGTGCAGGAATTGGGGTCAGTCTCACCTCTCCTACTGGAGAAGTAATCGAGCAGTCATTTCGCTTGGCTTTCAATGCATCAAACAACGAAGCCGAATATGAGTCTTTCCTCGTTGGCTTACGCCTCGCAGTAGGGATTGGTGTCCAAAAGCTCCGAGCTTTTTGTGATACACAGCTGGTCACCAACCAGTTCTTAGGAGAGTACGAGACAAAGGATGGTCGTCTGGTGGCTTATTTTTCCGCAGCTCGGGAATTAGTAACTAAGTTCGAGGATTTTGAAATCACTAAGATCCCACGAGGTAAAAACTCCGCTGCGGACGCCTTAGCAGCTCTGGCATCAACTTCGGATCCAGCAATGACAAGAATTATCCCCGTCGAAGTCATCGAGTTCCCAAGCATTCGACTGGATAGCTCGAATGTAGTCACCCGGGCAATGAAAAAACAGTTAGCTGCTGAAGAGGCAGTTTGCAAGGCAGCTTCGGATTCCTTGCCACAGGAGGACTCAGCTCCTGTCACGCCTACTCCGATGGATATTCAACCGCCTCTGATTGAGCTGGGAACAAATCAAACTCCGGAATCATCAAGCTCACCAGTTGACGACCAAGCTGCTATCCCACACTCCACTTCGAGCAGTACGAACACTAACAATTGGGGGGCAGGAGATTGGCGGAGCCCAATCTGGGCTTACCTGGAAAAAGGAGAACTCCCAGCCGACAAATGGGCAGCCAGGAAACTCAAAATTGTCAGCGCACGGTATTGCATCTACAGAGGAGTACTCCTACGCCGAAGTGTAGCTGGCCCCTATCTAACATGTGTTGCTGGTGAAGAGCCCGCGATGTTAATGCGAGCTGTTCACGACGGTCCCAATGGGAATCACTCCGGAGGGCGGACTCTGGCCTTCAAAATCAAAAGGTAAGGCTATTTCTGGCCTACTATGGTCACAGACTGCGAAAACTATTCTCGTACCTGTGAGAAATGCCAAAAGCATGCTCCATCAATCCATCAACCTACCGAGCTCCTATCGTCGGTGTCCGCACCTTACCCGTTCATGAGGTGGTCCGTGGATATCATTGGCCCTTTATATCGGGGACCAGGAGGAGTTCAGTACGTGCTTGCTCTTACTGATTATTTCTCCAAATGGGTAGAAGCAGCGGCTTACGCGAAAGTAACGAGTGAAGAGGTAGAGCAGTTCGTGCTAAAAAGTATAATCTATCGCTACGGCGTTCCTCACGAAATCGTCACCGACAATGGTCCGCAGTTCATCTCCTCGTAGTTCGAAGGGTTTTGCGCGAAGTGGAAGATTCGACTCAATAAGTTAACTCCTCGTTACCCGCAAGGTAATGGACAAGCCGAGGCAATGAATAAAGTCATATTAGCTAACTTGAAGAAACAGCTCGATTCTAGCAAAGGGCGCTGACCGGACGAGCTGCAGGGGCAATCCAAACAACACCCCGCCGGGCCACTAATGAAACACCTTTTTCCTTGGTTTACGGAGTCGATGCCGTAGTCCCAGCTGACATAGAAGTTCCTGGAGTCCGTACCTTGCTAAACCCATTCCAAGCTGTGGAAAATGAGGAATTTTTACAGGATACCCTTGATACGATCAATGAGCGTCGAGATCAGGCCTCAGTTCGGATCCAGATCTACCAGAGCGCAGTAGCCCATTATTATAACTCCAAAATCCAAAGTAGGCCCTTGTCAGTCGGTGATCTAGTCCTTCGGAAGGTCTATGTGAACACCGAAGAGCTCAATGCAGGGAAGCTGGGAATCAACTGGGAAGGACCGTACATAATTACTCGCGAAGTGCGCAATGGAATCTATCAGCTCGAGGATTCAAAGGGAAAACCAGTTTCGAGGTCCTGGAACTCTTTACACCTTAATCTTTTACAGTTAATTCTCTTGTATCGAACTACGTTTAGCTTGATCCCGATAAGGGTACGTAGGCAGCCCACTTTGGGTCCAGTTATCCATATTAAAAAAAATCAAAAGTTTTCTAAACAAGTTTTTTAATAAAAATGGTTGACCAAAAAAAAAAAAAAAAAACGACTTCGCATATATCGATTAAAGCCGAGGTTAAACTTCGCGAATTCTAATTAAAACCAAAAATCTCACTTCGTACACAGTTTAATTTATCGATTTAATTCGAGGTTCAACTTTGAGAATTCCAATTAAAACCAAAGTTCTCACTTCGTACACAGTTTTACTTATCGATTTAATTTGAGGTTCAACTTCGCGAATTCTAATTAAAACTGAAGTTCCCACTTCGTACTCAGTTTTACTTATCAATTAAAGCTGAGATTTAATTTCGCGAACTCTAATCAAAACCGAAGTCCTCACTTCGTACTCGTTTTTATTCATATCATTTAAAAACCAAAGTTTTTGTACTTTGTACTCATTTTCATTGAGTTAAACTAAAAATTGCGGGAATTGAGTTCGCAGTCAGGAGGATACGAAGATAAAAATTCTTTGTCCGAAAATATGCAAATACGGAGTGGTCACCGCAACCAAAAAATTCCGAAATAAGTTCAAAAAGAAATACGACAGACAGGGGGCAACTTGTGCCAAAACAACCCCGAGATGAAAAACTATTGAGTAGGGAGAGGAAGATCCGATGCGGCTTCGGGAAGGACCAAGCTCATCTCCGTAAGCTCCGCTTTCTACCTGGTATTCGCCAGGATATCGTCCATCCCCTGGTTTGACATTTGTCCGAGATTAGTGCCGCACTCGTCGATTGTAACGCTCAAAGGATGTTTGTCGCACAAAAGCTCGGGCGTATCCGTCAAAAAGTCTGAAAATGAGAAAGGTCGAAATCACGGGGAGTTACCTGCGAAACCTTTCTGTCAGCTTCCTCCTCGTCAGCTCTCAGAAGTCCGAGCTCAGCTTCCATATCTTGGATCTCTCCCCTAGAGATCTCCTCGATCAGCATCCGGTTAGCCCTGATCTCAGCGGCTTGGATCTTGGCTGGAGCTAGCTTCTCCCTTTCCTCGAAAGTGACCCTCACTTCCTCAACCAAGGGGCAGAGAGTTCGCCTCATTGCCTGCCTCTCCTCCCTCCGTACCCTTTCAATCTCGCAGCTGTTTCCAGCCTCCAGAAGCTGATTACAGAGCTCGATTTCGTGCAACCTGTTCTTTGCCGCTTTTGCATCCTCCGCCACCTCGTAGTAGAGGTCCCCCGCCTTCTTAAACTTGTCTCGGAGATCCTCATTGCCAACCCTGAGATCACGGACCTCTATCTCGGCTTTCTTCATCCGAGCTCGGATTTGTTCGGCCTTCGCCACAGTGCTAGCATTCTCAGCCTCCAGCCTAGTGTATTCCTTTATTTGGGCTTCTAGGTAAATAATCCTCTCTTTGAGAAGGCTCACCTCGGAAGACGAGGGGGAGGCGAACAGCTGGTCCTCGTAGGACGCCACCGAGGAGTTAAACTCGATCATCAACTGGGGAAGTTTAACTTGTTAAAAGCGGAAAAGATGTTAATAAAGTAGAGCAAATTGCGAAGATGTACACACCGTTAACCTCGCCAATTTTATCCGCAAAACGGAAGAAATTCGCATCGATTGACCTCGGACATATCGGTGAACGCCGGGATCCGGACTCCGGGTCGCGTGTAGCTCCTCATCAGATCAGCTGGGGAGGCAGGGGGAGCTGAAAATACACGTACAGTGTTATTTTACTTAATGATCACTTGGAACCAAAAAATGAAACACTTCAAGTTATTATTACCTCGGGGGGAAGGACGCTGTTCCTTCGAAGGTAACCTACCGGAGGAACCCCCGGACTCTTTAGCAGGGGGAACTTCCCTAGATCTCCTCTCCGAGGAGGGACCCCGTCCTTCGAGCTGGACCTACTCCGCTCATCTCCCGACGAACCAGTCCGAGCACGGCTTTTCTCGCGGGAAGATGAGGAAGTCTCAGGTTCTTTCCTCTTTTTGGACGAATCCACCCGCTGACAACTGACCTCGGCAAGGGCTTCCTTGTCGATGAGAGGGGAGTTACAACTTCTCGTGGCTCGTCGCTGGAATCAGCTATGACGATCACAGGGGGTTCGGACGGATCGGTTGAAGGTCTGGAAAAACCTGCAAGGAGCTTGGAAGGGCCAATAGGGGATGCGGAAGTCCCGCCAACCTCAGGGCTGGAAGAGCTGGACTTCTTAGCAGGGAGGCGAGCTTTGCCTTCGGCAAGAGTCGCCGCCATGTTTGGCTTCGCCTCCTTCTCTGGCCATTGAACCTTCCTCGTCCCCTACCTCTGCTAGAACTTTCACCACCGTAGTTACCTCGACCAAAACCTCCTTGACCATATCCGCCTCGACCATATCCTCCTCGACTACTTCCTCTTCTTCCGTAACCTCCTCTGTTATAGCCTCCTATGTTTCCTTGATAACCACCATAATTCACTTGCTTGTTTGAATTTGAAAACATAAGTTTGCTTGGTCTTCATTCTGGGTCTCCTCCCCTACACGCTCTTCATAGGCTTTTATTCGACCAACTATGTTTCCAAATCCGGTTTTCTTTAAGTCTAAGACTTGTTCCAAAGATGCAACGATATGAATATATTTTTTGTCTTGGAAGTCCTGTTAAGAACTTCTTTACCAACTTTGATTCTTCAATGATTTCTCCCAAAGAAGCTGACTGCGATGTTAGGTCTGAGATCTTGCCAGCAAAATCATCAACAGAGTCGGAATCAATCATCGTCACCCGATAAAGATCTGCAAGTAAAGTCTGAAGCCTTGCTTCTTTTACACGTTCCGCACCTTGGTGACGTGCTCGTATGGATTCCCATAGGGTTTTAGCCGAACCTTGATCTCCAACTTGCAGGATAAGTGACTCGGGATGGATTGAAATAGAAGAGCAGTCGCCACATCGTTCATCTTCTGATTGGTGGATTCAGGATCAATAGTATCACACACCTCGCTAACTCGAAGTGTAATTCTCATGCGCATCGACCAAACAATATAGTTTGTCGATGTTAACATCGGACATTGGATGGACGGTGATCCAAAGGTCCTTGGTTCGCGGCGATGGATTTGGTTTGTCTCCCATACTTGGTTATGAACAGCTTCTTCTCCACAACCTTTGATCGGAGCTACAACCTTAGCTCTGATACCAAATCTAAGAATAAAAGAACTTGAAATATAAAAACACATCTCTTATTATTGATTTAGAAAACTCTCTCAAAAACTAAATCTCTCTCTCAAGTGTTATGGAACACCTCTTCATAGACTCCTATATTTATAGGTTTGAACTTTTCCAAAATTTATTAGAATTAACATATTACAACTTATAGATTAATTATAGGAACCTTTTTTCTTTCCTATTCTATCTCTTTTGGCAATTTCCTAGGAGATAGCTTGTTCTTGTTCCTCAAATTGGGATTATCCAACAGTAACAATATCTCAAATAGAGTTGTTTCATATTTTGTAATTTCACTAGATTTTCACCTGCGGTATACCGCGGGTCAATATTTTCTTGACCGAAAACTTTTAAATTTGAAGTTATAATTGTTTGTTAATTTTATTTAGTGTTTGAAATCATATAATTGAGTAATTGTATTTAGATGGTTAATTTTAGGATTTAATATGTGATTTATTGCATGGCATTTTTGTTTACATTTTTAATATTCTAATATTGATGGTGTTAATAAAATAATAATGAGATAAACACCAAATTAATAGTATTTTAATTTATATATATATCAATCCAAATATGTCCTGCTATATAACCGTGATATTCAAAACTAAAATTATCCTAAAACAATTCTTTTGACATAAGCATTTAATTTAGTATTTACTTAAATGCATTTAAAGCATGAAATTATACAGGATCTGGTAGATCAAATGAACCATCTAAATGTCTTTACGTTGGCATACATTACTCTACATAGTCTTACTTTAAAAAGTTTACTCTAAGTAAGTTTTGTTAACTTAAAGTATATAAGAGCCTTTAATGATAATGGTTAGGTAGTGATTCCAATTGTTTAGGAAAGTTGCGATTAGGGGGGAATTAATTGTTTAAAAAATCAGGAAGCTTATAACATAGCAAATTGTCAATCCAAAAAACATAAAATATGATAAATATTTTGTTTCTTAAAAGTATTAATTCGAGACATGCACTTGGGCCTTTATAAGAGAGAGGAATATAATCAAATCATATTTATAAATTAAAATTTATATATAGATACGTAATATGATTGTAAATAGGTTTGAATTTGAAGATTTATTTCATAAATATCTCCAAAAATGTATATATAGATAGGTGATAATTTCTACTTGTCCAACAAATTTTAAATAAACTATACTAACATTAGAATAAATTCATTGAAAATTCATAGAAGTTTATTACTTTTCTCAATTAAAGGATCTAATCCCAATAATATATGCATATGATCTAAATTACGTAAACATATGATTTTTTTAAAGAAAACATTGATCTCATAGTTAAATTTTTGACCCAAAAAAGAGAGAAAAAATATAATATATTTATAAAATTTTCATGTAGCTTTATTTTACAATATGAAATATCTTCATAAAAATGAGATAGCTTCATAAATTACAGAAATATTTTAATAATATAACAAAGTTTAATGTGGTGTGTTAGAAAGAAACTGTTTTGTTGTGAGACAATTTATTTGTTTATACAAAGGTGAATATCTTCAATCCTCTTTCTTTTAGGCTTAATAATTGACGGTATAATTTATATAATTATGATATTATAGTAATTAAATGTATAATTTTCTTAATTCTTATTCTTATAGAATTAGTAATTTAAAATTAGAATTAGTATTATCTTTCTATATACATATAAGAACTATATTTTTATATTTATTAAAATTGTTTAAAATTTTTAATTTCTTATAATTATCTTTTTAATTTTAAAATTTGTTAAAACAAATTTTTTTGTATAACACATGACAAAATTTCTAATCGTTAAAATTGATACGTGTCGCGATAATGTGAGTACTAACTTTGAAAACCAAAAAGTCAAAACTATAATATTATTTGTGGGACAATGAATGATTTTTTAAAAACATTTACACCCAAAAAAAGAAAAGAAAAATGATGCTGTAGTCAGAAATTATCTCTGTACCTCCCAAACAATGCTTCTAATGCATAGAAGCTCTAAATACTAAATTAAACAAAGACTAAACCGCGAGACCATCAAAATGAAGAGATAAACGGGCAAGTATTAGCTCAAACCAACTAATTAGGAAACCAAAGGTCCAAAACTCAAACCCCCTGCATCGACACAATCAGTATTTGAACAAGTAAAAAAGGTAACAAAAGGCAATTAGGCACCAAACTGTATAAAAGAAGTACAACCGGTTAAACCAATAAAAAGAATCAGAGACAATCCATGGTAGAGAAGTAGGATCTACTAGTTTTTCTTTCTCGTTTCCACTAAGTAGCAACTACTAGTTATCCATGTCAATTGTATAAAAAGAGAAGCCAGCAGCACAAGCTTATACGATTAAGTTAAAGATACGTAAATAAAAAAATGCCTCAACATATAAAGCCATCCTCGACTAGACCAATGCTTTTCTATTATAACCTCAAGAATCTATGACAAAACATAGTAGATTGCAACAAACAGAGATGCCAACAACACTAGGATGATTAGTAAAAGCATGAAGACGAACAAGTGTAGAAAGAACTACTTCAGCGTCCTCTAGATATATATGATAAAGAGAGCTATAATTCATAAAATATGCCAACAAAATCAACTTAAAGCCTGCAAAAGATACAACCTCATATGATAGTAAGTTAGGAAAGCCAAAATGAGAAACTGATAGCCCGTGTAAACTTGAAGAAAGTCGGCTAGGGATAGCTTGTAATCGAACTCCTCCCCCAGAGTCTGAAGACACATGACGATCCGAACAAAGTTCAGGCACATCTGGGGGAGAGCGAAGCCTCACTCGAACATCATCTTCACGATGAGTTCGAGGAGGGGGAACGACAGTCCGCACGCAGAGAAAAATATCTCAAACGCGCAACAGTAGCCTAGAGGAGGATTCTCCGGGGACTCATGAGCTTCCGGGAACCTGATCTCAATCTCCGGCGGAATCCCGGTGGATCCCCTAATCTCAGCTATATTCTCCGCAGAGAGAATTGACAGCTGATGGGGACCATAAACGCCCGGAATCAAAGGTCTTGCGGTTTTACCCGATGAAGATTTCGGAGGAGACATGTTTTTGAGGTAATAATAGTGAGAAACGAAGGAAGGTCGAAGAACTTTCCGGCGAAAGCAAAAGAAACTAACAGAAGAAAAGAGAGAAAATCGAAGAACAAAACAAAGCAAACTAAGAGTTAAGAGTAGAAGAGAGGAGTCAGGTGAATTTACCTTTATACACGGAACCAGGGAAGTAATGATTACCTGGGGAAGCAAAAGGTTTCGGACCGCTTTTCCTCTCTCTTATAGCATACACGCTACCCGGTGGGCCCCGGGGCTTGTTCGGGAAAGCAAATCTCATCATCACCACAATCAAATCATGGGGATATGGGGAATATTCAGTTTCCCAAAGTTGATCGCTTGGAGATCAAAAGTCCCCCGCGCTGCTCAGCTCGGGAGACTTGGGGGGCAACTGTTGTACCCACGATTCGTCATCTCGGGAAATAGGCAAAGGGCCTGGGCCGGGCATACCATACGGGTCAAGGGTGTAACGCTGGTCGGCCAATCAGGCCTAGAGAGAAGAAGAGAGCGCGGAGAGGCGTCGAATTAATCAGCTCGCAGCTCGAGCTTGGTCAAAGATTCCCGCATTCAAGTGGTTTAATTAGGACGTGAAAATAATGTAAAATTAATTATGCATTGATTGGGTAATTAATTGGTCAGTATAAATATGTAAGGGGGGGAGTCTTTGTAGGGGATCGAACATTTTTTCTCTCAAGCAATATTATACAGTTTTTAGCATTCAAATACTCTTTTTTCAGTTCGGAACTCTTAACGGTGGTAAGCTCCTCCAATCATAAATCACTTCGGAAGGAGAGAGTTAGTTTCAGCTCTCACAATGTCCGCCTTCTGCTCCTCACCAGGAACATGCTCCAGTTCTATCTGAATATACTCCACACACTCACGAATAAAGTGATACTTTGTGAGTATGTGCTTACTCCTTCCATCGAACACTGGATTCTTACTTAGAGCTATGGCTGACTTATTGTCAATCCTTAGTAAGATCTTCTAATCTAGACTAATTATTTCTCTTAGCAGCTCCTTCAACAATATGGCTTGTTTTGCTGCTTTTGTAGATGCCATAAGCTCAGCTTCACAAGATGACATCGCCACTGTGTGTTGTTTTTGTGAAGTCCAAGTGATTAATGATGAGCCATAATAGATCACATGGCCTCCAGTACATCTTCCATCATCGATATCAGCTTTGTAACTACTGTCGCTATATCCAACAACCTTACTCAACCCATCACGCCTGTAGAACAAGCCTGAGTTGGTGGTTCCTTTTACGTACCTTAACAAGTGTTTAAGAGCTTGTCCATGTACCTCTCTCAGACTCTACATATACCTGCTCAAAACTCCTACAGCAAAAGCCAAGTCAGGACGTGTGTGAAGCAGATACCTTTAACACCCAATCGTTCTTCTATATCTTGTGGTATCAATTTCAGGTTGCTCTTCCGCCTTTGAGATCTCCATTCCAGGCTCCATTGGTATGTGCGTTGAGTTACACGAATCCATCTTAGTATTGATAAGAATACCTTGAGCATAACCTTCTTGTTTTATTCTTATCCCATCTGCTCCTTGTACTACTTCAATACCAAGATAATATGTCAACTTTCCGAGATCTGACATCTCAAACTCTCTTGACATATCCCTTTTAAACTGATCAATGACTCTTTGTGAAGTTCCTATCACAAACAAGTCATCAACATAGATTGCCACTACCAGACTTTTTTTCTTGTCATTCTTGAGATACACAGTAGGCTCCTTTATGCATTTTTTATAGTTCATCTTCTTCAGAACATGAACAAGATTCACGTTCCAAGCTCTTGGAGCTTGACGTAGACCATACAACACCTTATGTAGTATGTACCCTCGATCCTCTTGTCCTCGTTTAACAAAGCCTTCGAGTTGGCACACATAAACCGGATCATTTAAGTCACCATTTAAGAATGCAGTTTTCACATCAAGGTGATGAATCTCCCATCCCTTCGAAGCTGCGATAGCAATGGGTAGTCGAATAGTTTCCATTCAAGCTACAGGTGCAAACGCTTCTTTGAAGTCCACTCCTTGTTGTTGTACATAACCTTTTGCTACAAGTCTTCCCTTGAACTTGTTCAATGATCCATCCGCTTTCTTCTTGAATTTATAAACCCACATCAACCCTGTTGGTTTAACACCATTCGACTTCTCAACTAGCTCCCAGGTTTTATTTCTAGCGATAGACTCCAGCTCAGCCTTCATCGCTTTAACCCATTCTTGTAAACTTAAAGCTTCAGAAACAGACTCTGGTTCACCATCTATGGTAAGTAGAAGTCGTTCACTATCCAGCTCAGCTAGTAGAACATAATCATTGAGATATCGAGGTTTGTTGATAACACGTCCATATCTTGTGAAAACTTTCTGATTTTCACCTACCTGATCCACGTTTTCTATTTTAGATAGATTTTTCTTCTGGTTTTGATTCTGGTTTTGTACTTGATTTGTAGTGTCTCCTCCACTATTCTGGCCATTGAACCTTCCTCGTCCCCTACCTCTGCTAGAACTTTCACCACCGTAGTTACCTCGACCAAAACCTCCTTGACCATATCCGCCTCGACCAGATCCTCCTCGACTACTTCCTCTTCTACCGTAACCTCCTCTGTTATAGCCTCCTATGTTTCCTTGATAACCGCCATAATTCACTTGATTGTTAGAATTTGAAAACATAAGTTTGCTTGGTCTTCATTCCGGGTCTCCTCCCCTACACGCTCTTCATAGGCTTTTATTCGACCAACTATGTTTCCAAATCTGGTTTTCTTTAAGTCTAAGACTTGTTCCAAAGATGCAACGATATGAATATATTTTTTGTCTTGGAAGTCCTGTTAAGAACTTCTTTACCAACTTTGATTCTTCAATGATTTCTCCCAAAGAAGCTGACTGCCATGTTAGGTATGAGATCTTGCCAGCAAAATCATCAACAGAGTCGGAATCAATCATCGTCACCCGATCAAGATCTGCAAGTAAAGTCTGAAGCCTTGCTTCTTTTACACGTTCCGCACCTTGGTGACGTGCTCGTATGGATTCCCATAGGGTTTTAGCCGAACCTTGATCTCCAACTTGCAGGATAAGTGACTCGGGGATGGATTGAAATAGAAGATCAGTCGCCACATCGTTCATCTTCTGATCGGTGGATTCAGGATCAATAGTATCACACACCTCGCTAACTCGAAGTGTAATTCTCATGCGCATCGACCAAACAATATAGTTTGTCGATGTTAACATCGGACATTGGATGGACGGTGATCCAAAGGTCCTTGGTTCGCGGCGATGGATTTGGTTTGTCTCCCATACTTGGTTATGAACAGCTTCTTCTCCACAACCTTTGATCGGAGCTACAACCTTAGCTCTGATACCAAATCTAAGAATAAAAGAACTTGAAATATAAGAACACATCTCTTATTATTGATTTAGAAAACTCTCTCAAAAACTAAATCTCTCTCTCAAGTCTTATGGAACACCTCTTCATAGACTCCTATATTTATAGGTTTTAACTTTTCCAAAACCTATTAGAATTAACATATTACAACTTATAAATTAATTATAGGAACTTTTTTTCTTCCCTATTCTATCTCTTTTGGTAACTTCCTAGGAGATAGCTTGTTCTTGTTCCTCAAATTGGGATTATCCAACAGTAACAATATCTCAAATAGAGTTGTTTCATATTTTGTAATTTCACTAGATTTTCACCCGCAGTATACCGCGGGTCAATATTTTCTTGACCGAAAACTTTTAAATTTGAAGTTATAATTGTTTGTTAGTTTTATTTAGTGTTTGAAATCATATAATTGAGTAATTGTATTTAGATGGTTAATTTTAGGATTTAATATGTGATTTATTGCATGGCATTTTTGTTTACATAAGCGTAATTTAATTAAAATTTTTAATATTCTAATATTGATGGTGTTAATAAAATAATAATAAGATAAACACCAAATTAATAGTATTTTAATTTATATATATATATATATCAACCCAAATCTGTCCTGCTATATAAGCGTGATATTCAAAACTAAAATTATCCTAAAACAATTCTTTTGACATAAGCATTTAATTTAGTATTTACTTAAATTATTTTAGTAACCCACAAGATAAATGCATTTAAAGCATGAAATTATACACTATAGGATCTGGTAGATCAAATGAACCATCTAAATGTCTTTACGTTGGCATACATTACTCTACATAGTCTTACTTTAAAGAGTTTACTCTAAGTAAGTTTTGTTAACTTTAAGTATATAAGAGCCTTTAATGATAATGGTTAGGTAGTGATTCCAATTGTTTAGGAAAGTTGCGATTAGGGGGGGATTAATTGTTTAAAAAATCGGGAAGCTTATAACATAGCAAATTGTCAATCCAAAAAACATAAAATATGATAAATATTTTGTTTCTTAAAAGTATTAATTTGAGACATGCACTTGGGCCTTTATAAGAGAGAGGAATATAATCAAATCATATTTATAAATTAAAATTTATATATATATACGTAATATGATTGTAAATAGGTTTGAACTTGAAGATATATTTCATAAATGTCTCCAAAAATGTATATATAGATACGTGATAATTTCTACTTGTCCAACAAATTTTAAATAAACTATACTAACATTAGAATAAATTCATTGAAAATTCATAGAAGTTTATTATTTTTCTCAATTAAAGGATCTAATCCCAATAACGAAGAATATATGCATATGATCTAAATTACATAAACATATGATTTTTTTAAAGAAAACATTGATCTCATAGTTAAATTTTGACCCAAAAAAGAGAGAAAAAATATAATATGTTTATAAAATTGTCATGTAGCTTTATTTTACAATATGAAATATCTTCATAAAAATGAGATAGCTTCATAAATTACAGAAATATTTTTAATAATATAACAAAGTTTAATGTGGTGTGTTAGAAAGAAACTGTTTTGTTGTGAGACAATTTATTTGTTTATACAAAGGTGAATATCTTCAATCCTCTTTCTTTTAGGCTTAATAATTGACGGTATAATTTATATAATTATGATATTATAGTAATTAAATGTATAATTTTCTTAATTCTTTTTCTTATAGAATTAGTAATTTAAAAATAGAATTAGTATTATCTTTCTATATACATATAAGAACTATATTTTTATATTTATTTAAATTGTTTAAAGTTTTTAATTTCTTATAATTATCTTTTTAATTTTAAAATTTGTTAAAACAAAGTTTTTTGTATAACACATGACAAAATTTCTAATCGTTAAAATTGATCGATAATGTGAGTACTAACTTTGAAAACCAAAAAGTCAAAACTATAATATTATTTGTGGGACAATGAATGATTTTTTAAAAACATTTACACCCAAAAAAAAGAAAAGAAAAATGATGCTGTAGTCAGAAATTATCTCTGTACCTCCCAAACAATGCTTCTAATGCATAGAAGCTCTAAATACTAAATTAAACAAAGACTACACCGCGAGACCATCAAAATGAAGAGATAAACGGGCAAGTATTAGCTCAAACCAACTAATTAGGAAACCAAAGGTCCAAAACTCAAACCCCCTGCATCGACACAATCAGTATTTGAACAAGTAAAAAAAGGTAACAAAAGGCAATTAGGCACCAAACTGTATAAAAGAAGTACAACCGGTTAAACCAATAAAAAGAATCAGAGACAATCCATGGTAGAGAAGTAGGATCTACTAGTTTTTCTTTCTCGTTTCCACTAAGTAGGAACTACTAGTTATCCATGTCAATTGTATAAAAAGAGAAGCCAGCAGCACAAGCTTATACGATTAAGTTAAAGATACGTAAATAAAAAAATGCCTCAACATATAAAGCCATCCTCGACTAGACCAATGCTTTTCTATTATAACCTCAAGAATCTATGACAAAACATAGTAGATTGCAACAAACAGAGAAGCCAACAACACTAGGAAGATTAGTAAAAGCATGAAGACGAACAAGTGTGGAAAGAACTACTTCAGCGTCCTCTAGATATATATGATAAAGAGAGCTATAATTCATAAAATATGAACAACAAAATCAACTTAAAGCCTGCAAAAGATACAACCTCATATAATAGTAAGTTAGGAAAGCCAAAATGAGAAACTGATAGCCCGAAGAACTACGTAAATGTTGCCACTTTGCATCGTTTCACAGACCTATACATAGATGAGATATTCAGAAAAAACAAGAAGCAATCTCAAACACACAAAAAAAAAAAAAACCAAGCCCAAGATGTCATAAACAGTGATCAATCAAACAATCAAAGCGAAACAAGTGTAAAATTTTGTTTGTTTACTTTCTTAAAACCTAAACGAAGATATAACATATGAGATTCACTAAAAAAAATATATGTATGATGATGGATCAAAAACTAAGAGCACCTTTACAATGGAATAATATATTGCTTTTCCATCCAAAAACGAAGGGAAGAAGAAACAAGCAACACACACTCTGCCTTCCATGAGTCAGAGAAGCATCCAACAAGAAGAAGCGGTCATGACATAGCACCACTCCTACCTCGTCAAGATAGCTGCATCAGCTTGAACATCATATTGTCATCTTTAAAACTGTACTATAATTCCAAGGGAATACTCGATCATCAGCAATTTTCGATTCCATGTGTTTGTTGGATTTTCCAACAATATTTAGCAAATAGAATAAACAAGAAGGTCATACCCTGACGAAACCAATGATCTATAACAAAACAAACTTACCATGATCTTAAACATAGATCTGGGATAAATAGATAAGGCAACAACACATCATCAACGTCAGCTCGGATTAAGTATCAAAGCACGGAGTAACCGTCTAAGGGGTATGCATAATAAGGATTAATCATAGTGGAGCTTGCATGCTTTTGCATCTTTAGCATATCTATAATGACGTAAATTAAACATATAAACAAAAAGAAGACTATGATTACAACTTAAACCTTAGGAAATGATGAAGCCCGCATGATAATAAAGCCATCTCAGGAGACTAAGTAGGAACCCCATGCAGTTTTCTGTTGGAACCTCTGTTATCTTCTAGCTAGAGCATATAAATTTTGAATAAAGAGAAAGACCATAGCACTAGGAAACAGAAATACACCCGAATAATCAAGGGTTTGTATTAGTGGTTCAGTGATTCATACAAGCTAAATCTTCTACTCGAAAATTATGCCAAAGAGACCCTCCGGGAAAAGCATGAAAAAGGCTTGAACGGTAGAAGAGAGAGAAACTCACAAAAAATTAAATCACGAAAACCTTCAACATCATAGCATCTCTCTACAGAACAAAAATCTTGGAACATCAATTTCTATACGTATCTAAGAATCATCAACAAGCTATATAGCCAAGAGATAAAACAAATAAATCAACCCAAGCAGCTTGCTTAGAAGCCAAACAAGTGAAACTTATCTGAAGACAAATCACATAAAAATCAGTAAAAGAACGACGAACAAAATAAATAGCCAAGTCAAATCTAATGGAAATTAACCAGATGTAGAACACAGTTCAAAAGAGGCCAATATTACAGAATAAGGCCTTCGTGCCAACAAAAAAATACAAAAGAGAAATTAATGAGAAATATTGGTATCACCTTCTATCCTTTGAAAAGCACAATCTCTATAATGAGAATAGAAAAGCCAAAAGAAAGCAACAAGGAAAACAAGACAAAGAAAGGAAAACATTTCATATAACTATAAACTTACGGTATGAAAGGATAATTGTTGAGCTACCTTGTTATCCTCCAAGATATATCCTCAAGGATGCTAAAGCATCAGCCGTTGCCTTGGTCCTCGGTTTCCACATATTGCTAGACTGATCCTACAGTAGACGGGTATATTATAAACAATTCATGCATATAATATATAGTATATCACAAAGGAGAGCCGGGATCAACAACAGTTTTTCCATTCGTCACATATGTTCCTATCTTGCTACAGTTAAACATAAAAGCAAGTATACAAAAAACACAGGCTTGTAATAATCTTCAACTTACCCCAGTAAGCATTTTAACTAAGTTTTTACTTCCACAACTTAAGTAATAGTGTTGCCTTCTTCTGGAAGGAAAGACCCCTTCTCATGCTAATAACCCAAAAGATAGGTGCAAACAGAAAGCCTTACACTAGCTTTAATTAGTAGAATCCTCTGAAAAATTAACTGGTGAAGAAAAACGATTCATTTCCCTCTGTGATTTTGTAATGGAAATTTTGGAGACAAAGCTTTCCAGGAAACTAGCCAGATATATGTATCTGCGCAGAAAATTGTACAATGAGCAAACAAGATAGAAAAGGAGGAGCAATAACTTATGAAACAAGATAAAAAAAGTTGGAATACTTTTCTAAATTCTCACATAAAACTTTCTTAAGGACACATTGAAAATAAGAAGAAAAAGTTAGAATATGCAAGTTTATAACACATACTGTATATGGCCCTCATAATTGATGTCCCAATCTCAGTTACCTCTGTTGTAGGAAAAAGAGAACAACCCATGGCAGTCTCAGAGGAAATCTTCTTGCTGGTGAAGTTCTGTTTTCCCCCAAGTGCTCTATGTTCCTACTCGCGCGTTCTTGATAGTAGAAATCCCAAGCTGACTTAGCAAAGAAAAAAAAAACATGATTAAGTTTACTAATTGAAGAACTGTGATAAGAAGTACGAATGGATTTTTTTTAATAAGCATTACAAAAAATATAAAGCCTCTACTTAGAACTTATAAGCTAAACTTAAACAATGTCAATAGAATCACAATGATAAAAGTGTCTAATGGATTGAAACTAAGCTGTTGG
The DNA here is from genome assembly GCA_023657505.1 of Camelina hispida. Classification (NCBI taxonomy): domain Eukaryota; kingdom Viridiplantae; phylum Streptophyta; class Magnoliopsida; order Brassicales; family Brassicaceae; genus Camelina; species Camelina hispida. The sequence continues at coordinate 29,511,818 of CP094632.1, forward strand.
CTGTTACTGAAACGCCACTTCTGAGCAATATTAATGTACCAAGAAAAGCAGAAGAAACCTGAAGACCATTTGATTCTCCTATCTGTGACCATGCCAAGAACAGCTCCAAATGTTGAAACTGGGGAAAAAAGAAAGAGAAGTGATGAGTCAAGTTTTAACTTCTTACATTAGTTGAATGAATTTTATCGACAGAGAAACAAATGTCAAAGTACTCCTTCATGTTGTCAAATGAATTTTATCGACAGAGAAACAGATAAAACAGAAAATCCATTTTATGCAAGCAACCTTCTTAATACTCCCACGAGAAAGAAGTATATTACAGTGACTCTACCGAGATGCACAGTTAACACACAAGATGAGGAATTGAATAGACATACCTTACATGCAGAGCATAAATCCTCACAAGAGATTGATAGTTGTTACAATGGAAGAGTATCTTCTGTGATCCTAATGAAACTTGAACAGCAAAAAGTAGCATCAGCATAAGTACACAAATATAAAAGCCATATCAAAGAAAAGAAACACTCAAAACCATATCACACTATAACAATGATTTCATACCACATTAGAACATCCTCTAGACTATACTCACAGCTCTAACATTCGCATTAGTGTTTTTAGGATTTCTGTTTTATATGCATCATGTTGCAACCAAATAAATATTTAGTTGCTAATAGTTTCAATAGCCATTAAACGAAAGACTGAATAAACAAAGGGAGGCAAACTTTATAAAAACCACGAATTAGATGCTTTCAGATCCTGGAGGGTGAATATGTGATGCATTTCTCCTTCTGAAAGAGTCACTCAAAAAATTAGTATTTCGAATAAGAAACAAAAACAGAACAGTCAGGAATATGAAAAGACCATGTTATGATTTGAAGGAACTCTTACCTCTAGTTTCATCATGTCATTGGTGAAGAACGCGTTTCGTTTCCCTCTGTGATTTTGTACAATGGAAATTTAGGAGACAAGCCTTCGAGGGAACCACCAGCCAGATTTATGTATCTCTGCACAAAACTGTACAATGAGCAAAAAAAACATAGAAAAGGAGGAGCAAATATTTATGCTGAGAGGCAAAACTGATGAAGCATATTACTTGGCTAAACTTAAAGGCAATTTGCTTTTTCTTTGGGACCACACGTTGACAAAACAAAAATTTCAGCATGAGTATCTAGTAAATGCATTTCCTCTTCATCTTGGTCAAAATTTTGAATCACTTATGTGAAAACATGCACACATCTTGACAAACATGGATATTGTTTCTAAATTTCTCACCTAGACTTATTGAAAAGAAGAAGAAAAACATAAAACATACCAGTTTATCAATAACTCATATGTTACCTATGTTTCAGGAAAAGGAGAACAAGTAAGGATCCTTGACATTCTCGGAGGAAACTTTCTTGCTGGTGAAATTCTGTTTTTCCTCCATGTGCAAACCAAAAGTAGAAAAAAATAACCCAAAATGTCATTTACCTTGCTATGACTAATCGTAATTACCTCTTTTTCCAACTTGATAGTAGCAATCCCAGGCTGACTTAGGAAGACAAAAAAAAAAAAAAAAACAAAAACAAAAGATGAGTAAATTTACCAATTAAAGAACTGTGATAAGAAGTACAAGTGAGTTTTCTATAATGAGCTCTATAAAAATGATATAGCCTCTACTTAGAAACCTTCAACTAAAGTAAAACAAAGATAACACCACTAGGAAGCAATCATTGGAGTTCAAACAAGTCGGTTGCACAAATGTCTCAGACAATATGCGGCAGTATACTGAAAACCAAGGTGTTAAATGCGACATTCATAATACAAACTAAACAAATCCAGGCATCCTTTTCAAATTCTAACATTACATGATCACGAATAGGTAGCCAAATTTTGAACAGTGTAAAGTAGAAAGAGAGAAAGTAGCGTAGAAAGGTACCACTTCAACTTGTACTGCCTTATTATTGTGAACTCCAATGATGACCGATAATTAGCAATTTTGCTTTGAAACCACCTTAACAATACAAAAAGGAAGGATCAGAACATAGCAGAGCTTGCAATCTTCGACTCCGTGGTTGCAAAAACAACCAATCATAAAGCCAAAAAAGTAAAGGAAATCAGGCCAGCTTGCTATCCCTCCAAGACAGAGCATGAAGAAATGTTGATCAGATACAGATAATCTGTAGAATGAACATGAATGGCAGACTTATCCAGGTTCAAAGGATCAAGGAATGTATATGAATGTGTTCAAGGGACCAAGTGAAATGAGTGATCTATAAAACCCGCAAAAAGACACAACACGAAGAAGTGTTGATGGCGCTTCAGCTCTGCAGTTAAAGCAACAAGAGTGTCCAAGTCAACAGATCGATAACATAGGACAATAGTAGCTGTGATTTTCTAAACATGCCATATTAAAAAGCAACTAGCAAAATCCAAGTTTTAATTACATTTACGTTCTGTGGCTAAGATGAAAAACAGTAAGCACAACCAATTACCAGCCATATATGTGCCTTTACATTTAAATATATTATTCGATAGAAAAGTTTGAAAAATCCATGACAGGGAGCCTAATTGAAAAAGAGATCCACATCCTTCTCTCTTCACGGAAGTTCATATATGTCAATATCTTCTATGTGTAACAAAAAAAAATCTTAATAGAAACATCAAAAAGCGACCTTAGAATATTTACCGGAGTCCGGAGAGCTTGTTATCCCAACAGCTCTCTGCCTTGATCCTTGGTTCCCACTTCTAGACTGATCCTGCAGTAGATGGTTAAATTGTAAAAAAAAAAAAACGTTTCAGGAACGCAATATACAGTTTTACTCCAAAGGAGAGGCATCAATTCAATAGAAAGAAGAACAGTTTAGATTAAAAAACTGATTTATCGAGATAAGTAAATCATATGCATTCAAAAGACTCACATGTTGAAACCCCAAGTTTGAGTAATGTTGATGCAGCAACACCAACTTGCTGCCAAACAAGTTATGGTATCAGCATATTTATAAATAGATACTCTTGTTTATGCTAATGAACTCTCTAGTTAAGGCCACAACACATCATCAATATAACATAGTATTAATATCAAATAAAGGACTCACCGTCTAAGAGGTATGCAGAATAAGAATTAATTTAATACAGTTAAATAAATGTATTCAATACAATCAAGAACCAAATAGTATAAAATAAATAACAAAATGATTTTTCATAAGCAGTATCTATCAGAAATAATCTAGTAGAAACATATAAAAAAGGAGTTAGACAATTTTACCTAAGAACTTGATCCCGTAAGAAAAATTACAGGCATAAGTTAAGATAGCTAAAGCAGCAGCCCTTTTCCTTGGTCCTTGGTTCTCAATGCTAGACTGAAAGATGACCATACCAGCGGTTCAATAAAAAGTGTAATAGGTTCAATAAGATAATGAATACAAACAAGCCATATGATCATTACTCAGACTGACATAAGTCTTATGTTCATATATAACTCTCTTCCCCTCAACTTTGCTTGTAAATTTCCTAGGGACCGTAATTCATTCAAGAGAGAGAATGAAACGCATCCGATAAGACCGATTAAGTTTCAGAAAAAGAGTGTTCAGTAACATTTTAATATCTAGAGCCAACCTGGAACCATGAATCAAACAGTAGAAAATAAATAACCCCAAAAAAAAAGGTGATGATTAGTCAAAAAGCAATTTCTTAGCCAAAGAAACCCAATTAGACTTTGTAAACCAACAATTACTTGCATCGATAATTTACATACACGAAAGAAAACCACAATTGCAATTTAAAAATCAAAACACTAAAAAGCTAACTCAATAATGTACTATAGGTATAGAAAGAAAGAGACGAAACATGAGAACCATTAAAAGAAAGAGACCAAAACGTGATATATCCTCTGTATCTCCATAAGAACATGGGACCTTATTTATTAGTTGTGATTTGGTAAACATGTCGTAATAAGGAGCAACTTGCAAAAGCCAGTTTCTAATTAGATTGACATTTTGTGCCTAAGCTGAAAAGCAGTAAGCACAAACAGATTTTTCTCTATCAACCCCTAATATACTTTATGATGGCAAGTCAAAGGTTTGGTAAGTTCAAGAAATCCATGAGAGGGAACCTCAATGAAATTCACATGAAATGTCAATATCTTCATATATGTATCAAATAGAATCTAGTTGAAACATAAAAAGAATGAGCTTAGACTATTTACCAGAGAGCTCGTTCTCCCGTAGAGGAATTAAGGCAGAAGTCAAGACAGCTAAAAGCACCAGCCCTTTGCCACTACTAGACGGTCCTTGGTTCTCCCACTACTAGACGGATCCTGCAGCAAGAGGGTATACTGTAAACAAATTTTCATGAATTAACATTTGCATACAGTGTAACAATCACATTAACAAAAGACCCCCTTACAGTCCTAATAACCCAAAAGATGTGTGCGAACAGAAAGCTTTACGGTAGCTTTAGTATAATCCCATGAAAAGATAAGTATTGAAGAAGCACAGTTCATTTCCCTTTGTGATTTTGTATAATGGAACTTTTGTGATCTATCTATTTCAGGAAACATAATAGAAGCTCCAACGACCTGTTGTGGGTACCCTAAGAAAACATTTAGTCAACAAAACATAAACAGCCAAAGCTAGTTAAGGAAACGACAACTATTACAAAACCATCTACTAAGAAACCTAAAGGAAATGCCAGAGTATCCTAACACAAAGTAGTGAACCCACATAATCAAGAGATAAATAAATTATTCTACAGTAATTTTGGTTAACTAACCACACAGACCTTAAACATCATCTAATTATCTAGCTGAAGAACATAAGGAACATGAAAATCCATATCTTAGAATATCAAATCTACACGTGTCTTGAATCATGCATTGACACCCTATCAAGATATGTAACACATAAATAAACCAGAAACTATCATCGGTGAAAATAACTTAATATCTTCGGCTCCTCCTCCCCTATAATACTTCCAACTCCTGAAAAAAAAAAAAATAGAAGTTACGCTAGTAATTATTGAACATTGAGTAACACATAATTAAAATCTAAGAACACTTTTACCAAGACTAGTCTTGTACCATCTCTTCCTCTTCAATCCACAAGCGATGGGAAAAAACAAGAAACACTTTCTCTGCCTTTCATGAGCCATTAAAGTTTTGCATAATTTCAGTCCTACAAAATCTGAACCAGAGATCACTAAACAGAATGGAAAAGCGAAATAAGCCTGAACAGAACTCATGAACATACAACAAAGAAACCATGCGAAAGAGTATCGTCCAAAAATAAGAATTCAATATGCAAAGAGGAACAAATAAATGTAAAAACGCTATTACAAGTGCCTTTCATAACGTGTTTTGCATCACTAGATAATGGGAAAGCGAAATAAGTCTGACCGGAACACATGTCCATGGTGAGAGAATCCTCCAACAACCTCTAGTACAAGTTCTTTGTTATGTCACTCCTATTGCATCAACTGAAAAATTGATAGAATTTAGTAGAATTTGTAACACACTCCTCTTTCTATATTCTTAAACCGTATAATAGTATAACACCATAAGAAAATAAATATAACAATATAACAGAATTTGTAACAAAAATATAACAGTATAACACCAATAAAACCTACCCGTAAAAATTCCGCAACTTAAGCAGACAGTACTTGTTGCTCATGCGTACTATGTTTTTCCATGTCAAAGGAACATGGAAGTACCACATTGCTGAAGGAAGCAGTTATCAGAGTTCAAAGAAGTCGCCACCTGCAGAAAGTATTGCACAAATGTCACAGACAATATACGGCAGAATACAGAAACTAAGAGATGGAACACATAACTAAACCAGAGCAGCTTAGATATCAAACAATGAGTCTGATCCAAATAAAACAGCTTAAAACGTAGTGAAAATGTTACTGCAAGATTGTTAGCAAATATATTTGATCCCAATACAATTACTAGCATACCATACACGCTATTAATTCACAATATCGATTATGACCAAATGCTGATAACGACATGAAATAAGATGACCTGTGAAACCTCTTAAATAACTAATTATGTATATACACCCTGACTTACATTTACCAAGATCATGCAAAAACACCTATGCACCTTTTTAATTTCAGTGCTAAGACCAAAGCGCAACCAAACAAAAAACTTAGAAAGTCAAAATGTATACCTTGCAGGTCACTTTATCCCCCATCGCTACCTCTCCAGTTTCTCTAGAGAGATGGTCAATATCAGCAGCGCAAAAATACGGCAAAGTGATTGCACATAAAAAGATTTTCTGAAGCAAGGTCCTAAACACTATAGGCAGTGTAGATTATTTTTGTTCTACAACAAAAGTAACAATTTTGATGCAACATCAGAGTTATCCAACCAAAAAAGACAAACAGGTAACCATATACATTCAATAGGAATATCTGTTTGCTATTGCTGAAACGCCACTTTTGAGCTACTCAATAGAATCACAATGATAAAAGTGTCTAATGGAATGAAACTAAGCTGTTGGCTGTTACTGAAACGCCACTTCTGAGCAATATTAATGTACCAAGAAAAACAGAAGAAACCTGAAGACCATTTGATTCTCCTATCTGTGACCATGCCAAGAACAGCTCCAAATGTTGAAACTGGGGAAAAAAGAAAGAGAAGTGATGAGTCAAGTTTTAGCTTCTTACATTAGTTGAATGAATTTTATCGACAGAGAAACAAATGTCAAAGTACTCCTTCATGTTGTCAAATGAATTTTATCGACAGAGAAACAGATAAAACAGAAAATCCATTTTATGCAAGCAACCTTCTTAATACTCCCACGAGAAAGAAGTATATTACAGTGACTCTACCGAGATGCACAGTTAACACACAAGATGAGGAATTGAATAGACATACCTTACATGCAGAGCATAAATCCTCACAAGAGATTGATAGTTGTTACAATGGAAGAGTATCTTCTGTGATCCTAATGAAACTTGAACAGCAAAGTGTAGCATCAGCATAAGTACACAAATATAAAAGCCAGATCAAAGAAAAGAAACACTCAAAACCATATCACACTATAACAATGATTTCATACCACATTAGAACATCCTTTAGACTATACTCACAGCTCTAACATTCGCATTAGTGTTTTTTAGGATTTCTGTTTTATATGCATCATGTTGCAACCAAATAAATATTTAGTTGCTAATAGTTTCAATAGCCATTAAACGAAAGACTGAATAAACAAAGGGAGGCAAACTTTATAAAAACCACGAATTAGATGCTTTCAGATCCTGGAGGGTGAATATGTGATGCATTTCTCCTTCTGAAAGAGTCACTCAAAAAATTAGTATTTCGAATAAGAAACAAAAACAGAACAGTCAGGAATATGAAAAGACCATGTTATGATTTGAAGGAACTCTTACCTCTAGTTTCATCATATCATTGGTGAAGAACGCGTTTCATTTCCCTCTGTGATTTTGTACAATGGAAATTGAGGAGACAAGCCTTCGAGGGAACCACCAGCCAGATTTATGTATCTCTGTACAATGAGCAAAAAAAACATAGAAAAGGAGGAGCAAATATTTATGCTGAGAGGCAAAACTGATGAAGCATATTACTTGGCTAAACTCAAAGGCAATTTGCTTTTTCTTTGGGACCACACGTTGACCAACCCAAAACAAAAATTTCAGCATGAGTATCTAGTAAATGCATTTCCTCTTCATCTTGGTCAAAATTTTGAATCACTTATGTGAAAACATGCACACATCTTGACAAACATGGATATTGTTTCTAAATTTCTCACCTAGACTTATTGAAAAGAAGAAGAAAAACATAAAACATACCAGTTTATCAATAACTCATATATTACCTATGTTTCAGGAAAAGGAGAACAAGTCAGGATCCTTGACATTCTCGGAGGAAACTTTCTTGCTGGTGAAATTCTGTTTTTCCTCCATGTGCAAACCAAAAGTAGAAAAAAAAAAAAAAACCCAAAATGTCATTTACCTTGCTATGACTAATCGTATTTACCTCTTTTTCCAACTTGATAGTAGCAATCCCAGGCTGACTTAGGAAGACAAAAAAAAAAAAAGATGAGTAAATTTACCAATTAAAGAACTGTGATAAGAAGTACAAGTGAGTTTTCTATAATGAGCTCTATAAAAATGATATAGCCTCTACTTAGAAACCTTCAACTAAAGTAAAACAAAGATAACACCACTAGGAAGCAATCATTGGAGTTCAAACAAGTCGGTTGCACAAATGTCACAAACAATATGCGGCAGTATAGTGAAAACCAAGGTGTTAAATGCACCATTCATAATACAAACTAAACAAATCCAGGCATCCTTTTCAAATTCTAACATTACATGATCACGAATAGGTAGCCAAGTTTTGAACAGTGTAAAGTAGAAAGAGAGAAAGTAGCGTAGAAAGGTACCACTTCAACTTGTACTGCCTTATTATTGTGAACTCCAATGATGACCGATAATTAGCAATTTTGCTTTGAAACCACCTTAACAATATAAAAAGGAAGGATCAGAACATAGCAGAGCTTGCAATCTTCGACTCCATGGTTGCAAAAACAACCAATCATAAAGCCAAAAAAGTAAAGGAGATCAGGCCAGCTTGCTATCCCTCCAAGACAGAGCATGAAGAAATGTTGATCAGATACAGATAATCTGTAGAATGAACATGAATGGCAGACTTATCCAGGTTGAAAGGGTCAAGGAATGTATATGAATGTGTTCAAGGGACCAAGTGAAATGAGTGATCTATAAAACCCGCAAAAAGACACAACACGAAGAAGTGTTGATGGCGCTTCAGCTCTGCAGTTAAAGCAAAAAGAGTGTCTAAGTCAACAGATCGAGAACATAGGACAATAGTAGCTGTGATTTTCTAAACATGCCATATTAAAAAGCAACTAGCAAAAGCCAAGTTTTAATTACATTTACGTTCTGTGGCTAAGATGAAAAACAGTAAGCACAACCAATTTCCAGCCATGTATGTGCCTTTACCCTTAAATATATTATTTGATAGCAAGTCAAAAGTTTGAAAAAATCCATGACAGGGAGCCTAATTGAAAAAGAGATCCACATCCTTCTTTCTTCATTCATCAAAATCTCAAGGAGACATTATTGGTTTATCAAAATATAATGTCAATATTTTACATTATAAGACATTGCCATAAATAAGTTACCTGATCATGGAAACATTCTCGTGTCAATTTAGAACCATATCCATCACTAGAAAGTTTACCTTAGGACCTAAAGAAACTATTAAGAAAAAGAAAAGAAATACCCATCACCAAGCAAAAGCTATACATCAAAGACTAGTAAGCTCCAATACTTACCTAGCGAATGATCACGAGTTTTAAGCCATGAGTATTATCTTGAAGAGTATATTGAAAACCCAGAAAGTTTAGATGAAGATCTTGAGTGTGCAGTTCTCCTTCTGAAAGAGTCATTGAACAAACTGATGTTTCAATAAGAAAGAAAAAAAGAAAAAAACAGAACAGCGAGGAATATAAATAAAAACATGTTATGATTTAAAAGAGCACTTGGGCTTAATCATGTCGAATATTTGACATAGGTTATCATCAAAGAGTAGACTATACATAATGTGATGAGGTGATCATCATCTCCATCGAGGTAAGGAAGCAAACATGGTTTCAAATCAATAATATCAAGCAAACATAAAAACAGAAAAGAAGCTTCCAAGATCAGTTTAACATCCATGAGAGATATCCGAGCAAATTCAATGAAAGGTTCATGAGACAGATGAATGAAAACAAGCAACAGATAACTACGCATACTACATATGCATTCAAAAGACTCACATGTTGAAACCCCAAGTTTGAGTAATGTTGATGCAGCAACACCAACTTGCTGCCAAACAAGTTATGGTATCAGCATATTTATAAATAGATACTCTTGTTTATGCTAATGAACTCATGCCTCTAGTTAAGGCCACAACACATCATCAATATAACATAGGATTAATATCAAAGAAAGGACTCACCATCTAAGAGGTATGCAGAATAAGAATTAATTTAATACAGTTAAATAAATGTATTCAATACAATCAAGAACCAAATAGTATAAAATAAATAACAAAATGATTTTTCATAAGCAGTATCTATCAGAAATAATCTAGTAGAAAAATATAAAAAAAGGAGTTAGACAATTTTACCTAAGAACTTGATCCCGTAAGAAAAATTACAGGCATAAGTTAAGATAGCTAAAGCAGCAGCCCTTTTCCTTGGTCCTTGGTTCTCAATGCTAGACTGAAAGATGACCATACCAGCGGTTCAATAAAAAGTGTAATAGGTTCATAAGATAATGAATACAAACAAGCCATATGATCATTACTCAGACTAACATAAGTCTTATGTTCATATATAACTCTCTTCCCCTCAACTTTGCTTGTAAATTTCCTAGGGACCGTAATTCATTCAAGAGAGAGAATGAAACGCATCCGATAAGACCGATTAAGTTTCAGAAAAAGAGTGTTCAGTAACATTTTAATATCTGGAGCCAACCTGGAACCATGAATCAAACAGTAGAAAATAAATAACCCAAAAAAAAAGGTGATGATTAGTCAAAAAAGCAATTTCTTAGCCAAAGAAACCCAGTTAGACTTTGTAAACCAACTATTACAAAACCATCTACTAAGAAACCTAAACGAAATGCCAGAGTATCCTAACACAAAGTAGTGAACCCACATATAAGAGATAAATAAATTGTTCTACAATAACTTTAGCTAACTAACCACACAGACCTTAAACATCATCTAATTATCTAGCTGAAGAACATAAGGAACATGAAAATCCATATCTTAGAATATCAAATCTACACGTAATTTGAATCATGCATTGACACCCTATCAAGATACGTAACACATAAATAAACAAGAAACTATCATCGGTGAAAATAACTTAATATCTTCGAATCCTCCTCCCCTATAATACTTCCAACTCCTGGAAAAAAAAACGCTAGTAATTATTGAACATTGAGTAACAAATAATTAAGATCTAAGAACACTACCAAGACTAGTCTAAAAGTAGATCTTATTGAACATTGTGAAAATAAATATCTTCGAATCCTCCTCCTATAATACTTCCAACTCCTGGAAAAAAAAGAAGTGACGCTAGTAATTATTGAACATTGAGTAACAAATAATTAAGATCTAAGAACACTTTTACCAAGACTAGTCTTGTACCATCTCTTCCTCTTCAATCCACAAGCGATGGGAAAAAACAAGCAACACACTCTCTGCCTTTCATGAGTCACCAAAGTTTTGCATAATTTCAATCCTACAAAATCAGAACCAGAGATCACTACACAGTATGGAAAAGCGAAATAAGCCTGAACAGAACTCATGAACATACACCAGAGAAACCATGCAAAAGAGTATCGTCCAAAAACAAGAAAAGTGGCTGTTACCGAAACGCCACTTTTGCCAAAATCAGATTGAGACCTGCAAAGACAAAACAAAGTGAGTTATGTTACAAAAAAATTACTACCAGTTGTGTTTTGGGATATCTCTTCAACAACAAACGAAGTGATAGTGCAGGAAACTAAATTCAACAATTTCACTATGATAGGAAACAAGAAAACCCACGATTTTGGTCTCGAGTCATGCTAGACTCATCAAGGGAAAGAGAGTGGCCAGATAGTAGCACTCCACCCGCAGGAACCTAAAGATAAATTTTAATTTCAATTACAAATATAGTAGTAGATATGGACAAAAAAACAAAAGGAAAAGAAGAAAATAGATCACCCACCTGATTGCCAACACATCACCCACCACGAAGTCATAGATTGATTTATCCACTCGTCTTCCACCTCTTGTCACCTGAGCAGCAATCAACACAGGTGTACTGTAACTAAGGAGGGAACAAGAGTATTGAGGGAGGAAAAATTACAGTGGTGCAAATCTATACCTCGAGATGTATCTTTCTCTTTTCATCATTCAAGTTTGTTGAGAGACTGTATGTAGTCACTGACAGTAGCTGCAGATGAGAAGAAAACATCAGAAAAACAATAAGGGTCATCATCAAAAATTTCTCAAATTAAGCGAAAAGTTACCTGTGACGACAATCAGAAACCTCTGTGTTGATCCCAAGTGCTAAAGACGTTACAGCAGCAACCATCAAAGTGAGATCATGGCAAGCATCTCTGTGATGAAAAAAACACACCATATGAGAAAGTGAGAAGTGAAAACCTAAGCAACACAGGAAAATAAAAAATAAAAGCTTCATACCAGAAACCATGATTGGTTTTGGGCTTTAGCAAGTCATCATCATCATCATTTCAACTGATGCCTTTCACTGGTAGTCCTGAGAAAATATGACAGTCCTTGAGGCTTGATGCAACAAACAAAAAAAACAAAAACATGTAAACCAAAGTTAGCTAGAGACAAGTGTGATAAAAAAAAAAATAACCAGACATAAATAATATGGAAGTCTCATGACTGCAAACTTAACGCTCTATATTGCCGCAGGGAATCCGTTGTTGTGACATTATGACAAGCCGTATTAGACAATCCTTGAGGCTGATGCAACAAAAAAAAATTTGCATACCAAAGTTAACTAGAGACTAGAGATAAAGAAATAAGCAGACATATATAATAAGCACGTCTCATATAACTGCAAACTTAACCCCCTCCATATTGCTCTGCAGGGAGCCACTGTTGTGATCCTTTGACAACGGTATGACACAAGCTGTTGGTTTTTGCACCACCTCCTGTGAGAAAAACAAAGAAGACCAAAAACAAAAATTCGTGTTAGTAAATAAGAAGACGGGAAAAAGGACAAAAATCAAACAGAGATAACGAGAGTGACAAGGATGAATCAACCATCACCGACATATATTAGAAGCATCCTCCTCAATCACCAATCGATCATCATAGCATTATCCTCCACAATCTGAAACAATAAAAGAAGGAGAAGTGAATAACATGGAGAATAAAATTGAAAAATTCAGAAGCGAATACTAAGTTCAGGCAAACTTACCCCTCCATATTGCTGCAGGGAGCCATTGTTGTGAGTTGTGACATTATGACAAGCTATTCTAGAGCGTATTTGACAATCCTTGAGGCTGGTGCAACAAGAAAATAAGCATACCAAAGTTAACTAGAGACAGAAGATAACGAAATAAGCATACACATATAATAAGCCCGCCTCATATAACTGCAAAACTTACCCACTCCATATTGTTGATGAGAACAATTGTTGTGCTCCATTCACCTTATGACAAGCTGTTGGTTTTTGCACCACCGCCTGAGAGAAAAGCAAAGAAGACCAAAAATAAAAATTCGTGTTAGTAGATAAGAAGTGGGGGAAAATTACCAATAAACTAGAGACAAGTGATAGAGATAACGAGAGATAAGCATGTCACATGAGTGAAAACTTACCCCATCCATATTGCTGCTTGTTGTGATCCTTTGAGAAGCTGTTGAGGAGTAATTCCAAAAGAAGACCTGCATCAAATAGAGAGAGAGAGGATATCACTGATTAGGAAGACCAATAATTTAAAAAAAAATCCAACAGAGGAAACGAGTGAAAAGGATGAATCAAACCACTACAAGGTTACAGATTTACAGTCCCTCGTTTTAAAGAAAACAAGAGTTGGCAATAGCCTAGCAGGAGCGAGACAGGCAGCCATGGCTTAGTCACGCTCCTCTTGGAATATCAGATCTACACGTAATTTGAATCATGCATTGACACCCTATCAAGATATGTAACACATAAATAAACCAGAAACCATCATCGGTGAAAAAAACTTAATATCTTCGGCTCCTCCTCCCCTATAATACTTCCAACTCCTGAAAAAAAAAAAAATAGAAGTTACGCTAGTAATTATTGAACATTGAGTAACACATAATTAAGATCTAAGAACACTTTTACCAAGACTAGTCTTGTACCATCTCTTCCTCTTCAATCCACAAGCGATGGGAAAAAACAAGCAACACACTCTCTGCCTTTCATGAGTCACCAAAGTTTTGCATAATTTCAATCCTACAAAATCGGAACCAGAGATCACTAAACAGAATGGAAAAGCGAAATAAGCCTGAACAGAACTCATGAACATACACCAGAGAAACCATGCAAAAGAGTATCGTCCAAAAACAAGAAAAGTGGCTGTTACCGAAACGCCACTTTTGAGAAATATTAATGTACCAAGAAAAACAGAAGAAACCTGAAGACCATTTGATTCTCCTATCTGTGACCATGCCAAGAACAGCTCCAAATGTTGAAACTGAGGAAGAAAGAAAGAGAGAGAAGGGAGTCAAATTCTAGCTTCCTGCATATTAGAGTAATGGCTTAAAAAATGTCAGAATTTATTAAATAGATAAGTAGGTTGATCCTTGCATATGTGTAGAAGAAGATTTACCTACCTGTGACCACCATGTCAAGAACAACTCCAAATGTTGAAACTGGGGAAGAAAGAAAGAGAAGTGATGAGTCAAGTTCTAGCTTCTTACATTAGTTGAATGAATTTTATCGACAGAGAAACAAATGTCAAAGTACTCCTTCATGTTGTCAAATGAATATTATCGACAGAGAAACGGATAAAACAGAAATCCATTTTATGCAAGAAAACTTCTTAATACTCCCAGGAGATATATTACAGTAACTCTACCGAGATGCACAGTTAACACACAAGATGAGCAATTGAATAGACTTACCTTACATCGAGAGCATAAATCCTAAAAGAGTGGGAATATGTGATGCATTTCTCCTTCTGAAAGAGTCAGTCAACAAATTAATGTTTCGAATAAGAAACAAAAACAGAACAATTATAATTTGAAGGAACTCTTGCCTCTGGTTTCATCATGTCGAATATTTGACATAGGATATCTTCAAAGAGTACAGGTTCCAGGGTTAAACATTACATGCGATGCAGCTGCTCTCCGTAGAAAAAAACTGCATTTCATTGGAGTGTTTGGCCCCATCTCCATCTAGGTGTGTGCATTTGAACCTGTAAACGTGGTTTTAATCATCTAAGAACCTGAGTTTAACATCCATGGGAGATATATGAGCATAGCAGCAGACGGGTCAATGGTAAAACGAGCAACAGATCACTACCCATACATATGTCTTTGTTTCAAGAGGGGTATTCTATGTTCATAAATAATGGTACTAGTTCATTTTTAGTAAATTCAAAATCTCAATCAGACATTATTGTTTCATCAAAAAGGGCGACATATAATCGTGTCCAATAAATTCTTACATTTATAAGACAAAAGCATTGTCATAAATAAGTTACCTGATCATGGAGAACATTCTGGTGTCAGTAAATAGCATGTTTACCATATCCATCACTTGAAAGTTTAATCCCTTAAATGGACCTAAAGAAACTATTAAGAAAAAGAAAGAAAAAAAAAAGAAAAAAAAAAACAGATAGAAGACACAACCATCACCAAGCAAAAGCTATACATCAAAGACTAGTAAGGAAAACTCCACAGAAAAGCTATACTTACCTAGCGAATGATAAAAGGGACACGAGTTTTAAACGCCATGAGTATTATCAGGTTGAAGAGTATATTGAAAACATTTCCAGAAAGTTTAGATGCTTGAAGATCTTGGAGTGTGATGCAGTTCTCCTTCTGAAAGAGTCATTGAACAAACTGATGTTTCGAATAAGAAAGAAAAGACAAGAAAAAAAAAAACAGAACAGCGAGGAATATAAATAAAAACCCATGTTATGATTTAAAAGAGCACTTGCCTTCTGGCTTAATCATGTCGAATATTTGACATAGGTTATCATCAAAGAGTAGAGTTTCTTGGGTTATACATACCATGTGATGCAGCAGCTCTTTTGTCGAAAATTTGCATTTCACTGGGAGTGATCATCCCCCCCCCCATCTCCATCGAGGTCGAAGCACTTGAACCTGCAAACATGGTTTCAAATCAATAATATCAAGCGGGAAACATAAAAACAGAAAAAACACGAAGCTTCCAAGATCACTACCTGTGTTTAACATCCATGAGAGATATCCGAGCAAATTCAATAGAAAGGTTCATGAGACGAGATGAATGAAAACAAGCAACAGATCACTACGCATACTACATGCATTCAAAAGACTCACATGTTGAAACCCCAAGTTTGAGTAATGTTGATGCAGCAACACCAACTTGCTGCCAAACAAGTTATGGTATCAGCATATTTATAAATAGATACTCTTGTTTATGCTAATGAACTCTCTAGTTAAGGCCACAACACATCATCAATATAACATAGTATTAATATCAAATAAAGGACTCACCGTCTAAGAGGTATGCAGAATAAGAATTAATTTAATACAGTTAAATAAATGTATTCAATACAATCAAGAACCAAATAGTATAAAATAAATAACAAAATGATTTTTCATAAGCAGTATCTATCAGAAATAATCTAGTAGAAACATATAAAAAAAGGAGTTAGACAATTTTACCTAAGAACTTGATCCCGTAAGAAAAAATTACAGGCATAAGTTAAGATAGCTAAAGCAGCAGCCCTTTTCCTTGGTCCTTGGTTCTCAATGCTAGACTGAAAGATGACCATACCAACGGTTCAATAAAAAGTGTAATAGGTTCAATAAGATAATGAATACAAACAAGCCATATCATCATTACTCAGACTGACATATGTCTTATGTTCATATATAACTCCTCTTCCCCTCAACTTTGCTTGTAAATTTCCTAGGGACCGTAATTCATTCAAGAGAGAGAATGAAACGCATCCGATAAGACCGATTAAGTTTCAGAAAAAGAGTGTTCAGTAACATTTTAATATCTGGAGCCAACCTGGAACCATGAATCAAACAGTAGAAAATAAATAACCCCCCAAAAAAAAAAGGTGATGATTAGTCAAAAAGCAATTTCTTAGCTAAAGAAACCCAATTAGACTTTGTAAACCAACAATTACTTGCATCGATAATTTACATACACGAAAGAAAACCACAATTGCAATTTAAAAATCAAAACACTAAAAAGCTAACTCAATAATGTACTATAGGTATAGAAAGAAAGAGACGAAACATGAGAACCATTAAAAGAAAGAGACCAAAACGTGATATATCCTCTGTATCTCCATAAGAACATGGGACCTTATTTATTAGTTGTGATTTGGTAAACATGTCATAATAAGGAGCAACTTGCAAAAGCCAGTTTCTAATTAGATTGACATTTTGTGCCTAAGCTGAAAAGCAGTAAGCACAAACAGATTTTTCTCTATCAACCCCTAATATACTTTATGATGGCAAGTCAAAGGTTTGGTAAGTTCAAGAAATCCATGAGAGGGAACCTCAATGAAATTCACATGAAATGTCAATATCTTCATATATGTATCAAATAGAATCTAGTTGAAACATAAAAAGAATGAGCTTAGACTATTTACCAGAGAGCTCGTTCTCCCGGTAGAGGAATTTAAGGCAGAAGTCAAGACAGCTAAAAGCACCAGCCCTTTGCCACTACTAGACGGTCCTTGGTTCTCCCACTACTAGACGGATCCTGCAGCAAGAGGGTATACTGTAAACAAATTTTCATGAATTAACATTTGCATACAGTGTAACAATCACATTAACAAAAGACCCCCTTACAGTCCTAATAACCCAAAAGATGTGTGCGAACAGAAAGCTTTACGGTAGCTTTAGTATAATCCCATGAAAAGATAAGTATTGAAGAAGCACAGTTCATTTCCCTTTGTGATTTTGTATAATGGAACTTTTGTGATCTATCTATTTCAGGAAACATAATAGAAGCTCCAACGACCTGTTGTGGGTACCCTAAGAAAACATTTAGTCAAAAAACATAAACAGCCAAAGCTAGTTAAGGAAACGACAACTATTACAAAACCATCTACTAAGAAACCTAAAGGAAATGCCAGAGTATCCTAACACAAAGTAGTGAACCCACATAATCAAGAGATAAATAAATTATTCTACAGTAACTTTGGTTAACTAACCACACAGACCTTAAACATCATCAAATTATCTAGCTGAAGAACATAAGGAACATGAAAATCCATATCTTAGAATATCAAATCTACACGTGTCTTGAATCATGCATTGACACCCTATCAAGATATGTAACACATAAATAAACCAGAAACTATCATCGGTGAAAATAACTTAATATCTTCGGCTCCTCCTCCCCTATAATACTTCCAACTCCTGAAAAAAAAATAGAAGTTACGCTAGTAATTATTGAACATTGAGTAACACATAATTAAAATCTAAGAACACTTTTACCAAGACTAGTCTTGTACCATCTCTTCCTCTTCAATCCACAAGCGATGGGAAAAAACAAGAAACACACTCTCTGCCTTTCATGAGTCATTAAAGTTTTGCATAATTTCAGTCCTACAAAATCTGAACCAGAGATCACTAAACAGAATGGAAAAGCGAAATAAGCCTGAACAGAACTCATGAACATACAACAGAGAAACCATGCGAAAGAGTATCGTCCAAAATAAGAATTCAATATGCAAAGAGGAACAAATAAATGTAAAAACGCTATTACAAGTGCCTTTCATAAAGTGTTTTGCATCACTAGATAATGGGAAAGCGAAATAAGTCTGACCGGAACACATGACCATGGTGAGAGAATCCTCCAACAACCTCTGTACAAGTTCTTTGTTATGTCACTCCTATTGCATCAACTGAAAAATTGATAGAATTTAGTAGAATTTGTAACACACTCCTCTTTCTATATTCTTAAACCGTATAATAGTATAACACCATAAGAAAATAAATATAACAATATAACAGAATTTGTAACAAAAATATAACAGTATAACACCAATAAAACCTACCCGTAAAAATTCCGCAACTTAAGCAGACAGTACTTGTTGCTCATGCGTACTATGTTTTTCCATGTCAAAGGGACATGGAAGTACCACATTGCTGAAGGAAGCAGTTATCAGAGTTCAAAAAGTCGCCACCTGCAGAAAGTATTGCACAAATGTCACAGACAATATGCGGCAGAATACAGAAACTAAGAGATGGAACACATAACTAAACCAGAGCAGCTTAGATATCAAACAATGAGTCTGATCCAAATAAAACAGCTTAAAACGTAGTGAAAATGTTACTGCAAGATTGTTAGCAAATATATTTGATCCCAATACAATTACTAGCATACCATACACGCTATTAATTCACAATATCGATTATGACCAAATGCTGATAACGACATGAAATAAGATGACCTGTGAAACCTCTTAAATAACTAATTATGTATATACACCCTGACTTACATTTACCAAGATCATGCAAAAACACCTATGCACCTTTTTAATTTCAGTGCTAAGACCAAAGCGCAACCAAACAAAAAACTTAGAAAGTCAAAATGTATACCTTGCAGGTCACTTTATCCCCCATCGCTACCTCTCCAGTTTCTCTAGAGAGATGGTCAATATCAGCAGCGCAAAATCCGGCAAAGTGATTGCACATAAAAAGATTTTCTGAAGCAAGGTCCTAAACACTATAGGCAGTGTAGATTATTTTTGTTCTACAACAAAAGTAACAATTTTGATGCAACATCAAAGTTATCCAACCAAAAAGACAAACAGGTAACCATATACATTCAATAGGAATATCTGTTTGCTATTGCTGAAACGCCACTTTTGAGCAACTCAATAGAATCACAATGATAAAAGTGTCTAATGGATTGAAACTAAGCTGTTGGCTGTTACTGAAACGCCACTTCTGAGCAATATTAATGTACCAAGAAAAACAGAAGAAACCTGAAGACCATTTGATTCTCCTATCTGTGACCATGCCAAGAACAGCTCCAAATGTTGAAACTGGGGAAAAAGAAAGAGAAGTGATGAGTCAAGTTTTAGCTTCTTACATTAGTTGAATGAATTTTATCGACAGAGAAACAAATGTCAAAGTACTCCTTCATGTTGTCAAATGAATTTTATCGACAGAGAAACAGATAAAACAGAAAATCCATTTTATGCAAGCAACCTTCTTAATACTCCCACGAGAAAGAAGTATATTACAGTGACTCTACCGAGATGCACAGTTAACACACAAGATGAGGAATTGAATAGACATACCTTACATGCAGAGCATAAATCCTCACAAGAGATTGATAGTTGTTACAATGGAAGAGTATCTTCTGTGATCCTAATGAAACTTGAACAGCAAAAAGTAGCATCAGCATAAGTACACAAATATAAAAGCCATATCAAAGAAAAGAAACACTCAAAACCATATCACACTATAACAATGATTTCATACCACATTAGAACATCCTCTAGACTATACTCACAGCTCTAACATTCGCACTAGTGTTTTTTAGGATTTCTGTTTTATATGCATCATGTTGCAACCAAATAAATATTTAGTTGCTAATAGTTTCAATAGCCATTAAACGAAAGACTGAATAAACAAAGGGAGGCAAACTTTATAAAAACCACGAATTAGATGCTTTCAGATCCTGGAGGGTGAATATGTGATGCATTTCTCCTTCTGAAAGAGTCACTCAAAAAATTAGTATTTCGAATAAGAAACAAAAACAGAACAGTCAGGAATATGAAAAGACCATGTTATGATTTGAAGGAACTCTTACCTCTAGTTTCATCATGTCATTGGTGAAGAACGCGTTTCATTTCCCTCTGTGATTTTGTACAATGGAAATTTAGGAGACAAGCCTTCGAGGGAACCACCAGCCAGATTTATGTATCTCTGCACAAAACTGTACAATGAGCAAAAAAAACATAGAAAAGGAGGAGCAAATATTTATGCTGAGAGGCAAAACTGATGAAGGCAATTTGCTTTTTCTTTGGGACCACACGTTGACCAACCCAAAACAAAAATTTTAGCATGAATATATAGTAAATGCATTTCCTCTTCATCTTGGTCAAAATTTTGAATCACTTATGTGAAAACATGCACACATCTTGACAAACATGGATATTGTTTCTAAATTTCTCACCTAGACTTATTGAAAAGAAGAAGAAAAACATAAAACATACCAGTTTATCAATAACTCATATATTACCTATGTTTCAGGAAAAGGAGAACAAGTCAGGATCTTTGACATTCTCGGAGGAAACTTTCTTGCTGGTGAAATTCTGTTTTTCCTCCATGTGCAAACCAAAAGTAGAAATAAAAAATAACCCAAAATGTCATTTACCTTCCTATGACTAATCTTATTTACCTCTTTTTTCAACTTGATAGTAGCAATCCCAGGCTGACTTAGGAAGACAAAAAAAAAAAAGATGAGTAAATTTACCAATTAAAGAACTGTGATAAGAAGTACAAGTGAGTTTTCTATAATGAGCTCTATAAAAATGATATAGCATCTACTTAGAAACCTTCAACTAAAGTAAAACAAAGATAACACCACTAGGAAGCAATCATTGGAGTTCAAACAAGTCGGTTGCACAAATGTCTCAGACAATATGCGGCAGTATACTGAAAACCAAGGTGTTAAATGCGACATTCATAATACAAACTAAACAAATCCAGGCATCCTTTTCAAATTCTAACATTACATGATCACGAATAGGTAGCCAAATTTTGAACAGTGTAAAGTAGAAAGAGAGAAAGTAGCGTAGAAAGGTACCACTTCAACTTGTACTGCCTTATTATTGTGAACTCCAATGATGACCGATAATTAGCAATTTTGCTTTGAAACCACCTTAACAATACAAAAAGGAAGGATCAGAACATAGCAGAGCTTGCAATCTTCGACTCCATGGTTGCAAAAACAACCAATCATAAAGCCAAAAAAGTAAAGGAGATCAGGCCAGCTTGCTATCCCTCCAAGACAGAGCATGAAGAAATGTTGATCAGATACAGATAATCTGTAGAATGAACATGAATGGCAGACTTATCCAGGTTGAAAGGGTCAAGGAATGTATATGAATGTGTTCAAGGGACCAAGTGAAATGAGTGATCTATAAAACCCGCAAAAAGACACAACACGAAGAAGTGTTGATGGCCCTTCAGCTCTGCAGTTAAAGCAAAAAGAGTGTCTAAGTCAACAGATCGAGAACATAGGACAATAGTAGCTGTGATTTTCTAAACATGCCATATTAAAAAGCAACTAGCAAAAGCCAAGTTTTAATTACATTTACGTTCTGTGGCTAAGATGAAAAACAGTAAGCACAACCAATTTCCAGCCATGTATGTGCCTTTACCCTTAAATATATTATTTGATAGCAAGTCAGAAGTTTGAAAAAATCCATGACAGGGAGCCTAATTGAAAAAGAGATCCACATCCTTCTTTCTTCACGGAAGTTCATATATGTCAATATCTTCTTATATGTGTAATAAAAAAAAATCTTAATAGAAACATCAAAAAGCGACCTTAGAACATTTACCGGAGTCCGGAGAGCTTGTTATCCCAACAGCTCTCTGCCTTGATCCTTGGTTCCCACTTCTAGACTGATCCTGCAGTAGATGGTTAAATTGTAAAAAAAAAAAAAAAAACGTGTCAGGAACGCAATATACAGTTTTACTACAAAGGAGAGGCATCAATTCACTACAAAAGAAGAAAAGTTGAGATTAAATATCTGAGTTAGCGAGATAAGTAAATCATATGCATTCAAAAGACTCACATGTTGAAACCCCAAGTTTGAGTAATGTTGATGCAGCAACACCAACTTGCTGCCAAACAAGTTATGGTATCAGCATATTTATAAATAGATACTCTTGTTTATGCTAATGAACTCTCTAGTTAAGGCCACAACACATCATCAATATAACATAGTATTAATATCAAAGAAAGGACTCACCGTCTAAGAGGTATGCAGAATAAGGATTAATTTAATACAGTTAAATAAATGTATTCAATACAATCAAGAACCAAATAGTATAAAATAAATAACAAAATGATTTTTCATAAGCAGTATCTATCAGAAATAATCTAGTAGAAAAATATAAAAAAAGGAGTTAGACAATTTTACCTAAGAACTTGATCCCGTAAGAAAAATTACAGGCATAAGTTAAGATAGCTAAAGCAGCAGCCCTTTTCCTTGGTCCTTGGTTCTCAATGCTAGACTGAAAGATGACCATACCAGCGGTTCAATAAAAAGTGTAATAGGTTCATAAGATAATGAATACAAACAAGCCATATGATCATTACTCAGACTAACATATGTCTTATGTTCATATATAACTCTCTTCCCTCAACTTTGCTTGTAAATTTCCTAGGGACCGTAATTCATTCAAGAGAGAATGAAACGCATCCGATAAGACCGATTAAGTTTCAGAAAAAGAGTGTTCAGTAACATTTTAATATCTGGAGCCAACCTGGAACCATGAATCAAACAGTAGAAAATAAATAACCCAAAAAAAAAGGTGATGATTAGTCAAAAAGCAATTTCTTAGCCAAAGAAACCCAGTTAGACTTTGTAAACCAACTATTACAAAACCATCTACTAAGAAACCTAAACGAAATGCCAGAGTATCCTAACACAAAGTAGTGAACCCACATATAAGAGATAAATAAATTGTTCTACAATAACTTTAGCTAACTAACCACACAGACCTTAAACATCATCTAATTATCTAGCTGAAGAACATAAGGAACATGAAAATCCATATCTTAGAATATCAAATCTACACGTAATTTGAATCATGCATTGACACCCTATCAAGATACGTAACACATAAATAAACAAGAAACTATCATCGGTGAAAATAACTTAATATCTTCGAATCCTCCTCCCCTATAATACTTCCAACTCCTGGAAAAAAAAAGAAGTGACGCTAGTAATTATTGAACATTGAGTAACAAATAATTAAGATCTAAGAACACTTTTACCAAGACTAGTCTTGTACCATCTCTTCCTCTTCAATCCACAAGCGATGGGAAAAAACAAGCAACACACTCTCTGCCTTTCATGAGTCACCAAAGTTTTGCATAATTTCAATCCTACAAAATCAGAACCAGAGATCACTACACAGTATGGAAAAGCGAAATAAGCCTGAACAGAACTCATGAACATACACCAAAGAAACCATGCAAAAGAGTATCGTCCAAAAACAAGAAAAGTGGCTGTTACCGAAACGCCACTTTTGCCAAAATCAGATTGAGACCTGCAAAGACAAAACAAAGTGAGTTATGTTACAAAAAAATTACTACCAGTTGTGTTTTGGGATATCTCTTCAACAACAAACGAAGTGATAGTGCAGGCAACTAAATTCAACAATTTCACTATGATAGGAAACAAGAAAACCCACGATTTTGGTCTCGAGTCATGCTAGACTCATCAAGGGAAAGAGAGTGGCCAGATAGTAGCACTCCACCCGCAGGAACCTAAAGATAAATTTTAATTTCAATTACAAATATAGTAGTAGATATGGACAAAAAAAAACAAAAGGAAAAGAAGAAAATAGATCACCTACCTGATTGCCAAGACATCACCCACCACGAAGTCATAGATATATTTATCCACTCGTCTTCCACCTCTTGTCACCTGAGCAGCAATCAACACAGGTGTAGTGTAACTAAGGAGGGAACAAGAGTATTGAGGGAGGAAAATTTACAGTGGTGCAAATCTATACCTCGAGATGTATCTTTCTCTTTTCATCATTCAAGTTTGTTGAGAGACTGTATGTAGTCACTGACAGTAGCTGCAGATGAGAAGAAAACATCAGAAAAACAATAAGGGTCATCATCAAAAATTTCTCAAATTAAGCGAAAAGTTACCTGTGACGACAATCAGAAACCTCTGTGTTGATCCCAAGTGCTAAAGACGTTACAGCAGCAACCATCAAAGTGAGATCATGGCAAGCATCTCTGTGATGAAAACACACCATATGAGAAAGTGAGAAGTGAAAACCTAAGCAACACAGGAAAAATAAAAATAAAAGCTTCATACCAGAAACCATGATTGGTTTTGGGCTTTAGCAAGTCATCATCATCATCATTTCAACTGATGCCTTTCACTGGTAGTCCTGAGAAAATATGACAGTCCTTGAGGCTTGATGCAACAAACAAAAAAAACAAAAACATGTAAACCAAAGTTAGCTAGAGACAAGTGTGATAAAAAAAAACAATAACTAGGTGTGTGCATTATGAACCAAACTGGTTTTAATCATCTAAGAACCATGAGTCTTAACATCCATATTAGACATATGAGCATAGCAGCAGACGGGTCAATGAGTAAAGCGAGCAACAGATCACTACCCATACATATGTCTTTGTTTCAAGAGGGGTATTCTATGTTCATAAATAATGGTACTAGTTCATTTTTAGTAAATTCAAAATCTCAATAGACATTATTGTTTCATCAAAAAGGGCGACATATAAAGTGTCCAGTAAATTCTTACATTTATAAGACAAAAGCATTGTCATAAGTTACCTGATCATGGAGAACATTCTGGTGTCAGTAAATAGCATGTTTACCATATCCATCACTTGAAAGTTTAATCCCTCATGGACCTAGAAACTATTAAGAAAAGAAAAAAAAAAAAAAAAACAGATAAAACACAACCATCACCAAGCAAAAGCTATACATCAAAGACTAGTAAGGAAAACTCCACAGAAAAGCTATACTTACCTAGCGAATGATAAAAGGGACACGAGTTTTAAACGCCATGAGTATTATCAGGTTGAAGAGTATATTGAAAACATTTCCAGAAAGTTTAGATGCTTGAAGATCTTGGAGTGTGATGCAGTTCTCCTTCTGAAAGAGTCATTGAACAAACTGATGTTTCGAATAAGAAAGAAAAGAAAAGAAAAAAAAACAGAACAGCGAGGAATATAAATAAAAACCCATGTTATGATTTAAAAGAGCACTTGCCTTCTGGCTTAATCATGTCGAATATTTGACATAGGTTATCATCAAAGAGTAGAGTTTCTTGGGTTATACATACCATGTGATGCAGCAGCTCTTTTGTCGAAAATTTGCATTTCACTGGGAGTGATCATCCCCCCCCCCCCCATCTCCATCGAGGTCGAAGCACTTGAACCTGCAAACATGGTTTCAAATCAATAATATCAAGCGGGAAACATAAAAACAGAAAAAAACACGAAGCTTCCAAGATCACTACCTGTGTTTAACATCCATGAGAGATATCCGAGCAAATTCAATAGAAAGGTTCATGAGACGAGATGAATGAAAACAAGCAACAGATCACTACGCATACTACATGCATTCAAAAGACTCACATGTTGAAACCCCAAGTTTGAGTAATGTTGATGCAGCAACACCAACTTGCTGCCAAACAAGTTATGGTATCAGCATATTTAT
Organism: Camelina hispida; assembly: GCA_023657505.1. Taxonomy (NCBI): domain Eukaryota; kingdom Viridiplantae; phylum Streptophyta; class Magnoliopsida; order Brassicales; family Brassicaceae; genus Camelina; species Camelina hispida. Next base: position 29,537,981 of record CP094632.1, read on the forward strand.
AAATAGATACTCTTGTTTATGCTAATGAACTCTCTAGTTAAGGCCACAACACATCATCAATATAACATAGTATTAATATCAAATAAAGGACTCACCGTCTAAGAGGTATGCAGAATAAGAATTAATTTAATACAGTTAAATAAATGTATTCAATACAATCAAGAACCAAATAGTATAAAATAAATAACAAAATGATTTTTCATAAGCAGTATCTATCAGAAATAATCTAGTAGAAACATATAAAAAAGGAGTTAGACAATTTTACCTAAGAACTTGATCCCGTAAGAAAAATTACAGGCATAAGTTAAGATAGCTAAAGCAGCAGCCCTTTTCCTTGGTCCTTGGTTCTCAATGCTAGACTGAAAGATGACCATACCAACGGTTCAATAAAAAGTGTAATAGGTTCAATAAGATAATGAATACAAACAAGCCATATCATCATTACTCAGACTGACATATGTCTTATGTTCATATATAACTCCTCTTCCCCTCAACTTTGCTTGTAAATTTCCTAGGGACCGTAATTCATTCAAGAGAGCGAATGAAACGCATCCAATAAGACCGATTAAGTTTCAGAAAAAGAGTGTTCAGTAACATTTTAATATCTGGAGCCAACCTGGAACCATGAATCAAACAGTAGAAAATAAATAACCCGAAAAAAAAAAAGGTGATGATTAGTCAAAAAGCAATTTCTTAGCCAAGGAAACCCAATTAGACTTTGTAAACCAACAATTACTTGCCTCGATAATTTACATACACGAAAGAAAACCACAATTGCAATTTAAAAATCAAAACACTAAAAAGCTAACTCAATAATGTACTATAGGTATAGAAAGAAAGAGACGAAACATGAGAACCATTAAAAGAAAGAGACCAAAACGTGATATATCCTCTGTATCTGCATAAGAACATGGGACCTTATTTATTAGTTGTGATTTGGTAAACATGTCATAGTAAGGAGCAACTTGCAAAAGCCAGTTTCTAATTAGATTGACATTTTGTGCCTAAGCTGAAAAGCAGTAAACACAAACAGATTTTTCTCTATCAACCCCTAATATACTTTATGATGGCAAGTCAAAGGTTTGATAAGTTCAAGAAATCCATGAGAGGGAACCTCAATGAAATGAGATAAAGAGCCTTTTTCTTCAATGAAATTCACATGAAATGTCAATATCTTCATATATGTATCAAATAGAATCTAGTTGAAACATAAAAAGAATGAGCTTAGACTATTTACCAGAGAGTTCGTTCTCCCGGTAGAGGAATTAAAGGCAGAAGTCAAGACAGCTAAAAGCACCAGCCCTTTGCCACTACTAGACGGTCCTTGGTTCTCCCACTACTAGACGGATCCTGCAGCAAGAGGGTATACTGTAAACAAATTTTCATGAATTAACATTTGCATACAGTGTAACAATCACATTAACAAAAGACCCCCTTACAGTCCTAATAACCCAAAAGATATGTGCGAACAGAAAGCTTTACGGTAGCTTTAGTATAATCCCATGAAAAGATAAGTATTGAAGAAGCACAGTTCATTTCCCTTTGTGATTTTGTATAATGGAACTTTTGTGATCTATCTATTTCAGGAAACATAATAGAAGCTCCAACGACCTGTTGTGGGTACCCTAAGAAAACATTTAGTCAAAAAAACATAAACAGCCAAAGCTAGTTAAGGAAACGACAACTATTACAAAACCATCTACTAAGAAACCTAAAGGAAATGCCAGAGTATCCTAACACAAAGTAGTGAACCCACATAATCAAGAGATAAATAAATTATTCTACAGTAACTTTGGTTAACTAACCACACAGACCTTAAACATCATCAAATTATCTAGCTGAAGAACATAAGGAACATGAAAATCCATATCTTAGAATATTAAATCTACACGTGTCTTGAATCATGCATTGACACCCTATCAAGATATGTAACACATAATTAAACCAGAAACTATCATCGGTGAAAATAACTTAATATCTTCGGCTCCTCCTCCCCTATAATACTTCCAACTCTTGAAAAAAAAAAAATAGAAGTTACGTTAGTAATTATTGAACATTGAGTAAGACATAATTAAAATCTAAGAACACTTTTACCAAGACTAGTCTTGTACCATCTCTTCCTCTTCAATCCACAAGCGATGGGAAAAAACAAGAAACACACTCTTTGCCTTTCATGAGTCATTAAAGTTTTGCTTAATTTCAGTCCTACAAAATCTGAACCAGAGATCACTAAACAGAATGGAAAAGCGAAATAAACCTGAACAGAACTCATGAACATACAACAGAGAAACCATGCGAAAGAGTATCATCCAAAAATAAGAATTCAATATGCAAAGAGGAACAAATAAATGTAAAAACGCTATTACAAGTGCCTTTCATAAAGTGTTTTGCATCACTAGATAATGGGAAAGCGAAATAAGTCTGACCGGAACACATGACCATGGAAGAGAGAATCCTCCAACAACCTCTGGTACAAGTTCTTTGTTATGTCACTCCTATTGCATCCACTGAAAAATTGATAGAATTTAGTAGAATTTGTAACACACTCCTCTTTCTATATTCTTAAACCGTATAATAGTATAACACCATAAGAAAATAATTATAACAATATAACAGAATTTGTAACAAAAATATAACAGTATAACACCAATAAAACCTACCCGTAAAAATTCCGCAACTTAAGCAGACAGTACTTGTTGCTCATGCGTACTATGTTTTTCCATGTCAAAGGGACATGGAAGTACCACATTGCTGAAGGAAGCAGTTATCAGATTTCAAAAGTCGCCACCTGCAGAAAGTATTGCACAAATGTCACAGACAATATGCGGCAGAATACAGAAACTAAGAGATGGAACACATAACTAAACCAGAGCAGCTTAGATATCAAACAATGAGTCTGATCCAAATAAAACAGCTTAAAACGTAGTGAAAATGTTACTGCAAGATTGTTAGCAAATATATTTGATCCCAATACAATTACTAGCATACCATACACGCTATTAAGTCACAATATCGATTATGACCAAATGCTGATAACAACATGAAACAAGATGACTTGTGAAACCTCTTAAATAACTAATTATGTATATACACCCTGACTTACATTTACCAAGATCATGCAAAAACACCTATGCACCTTTTTAATTTCAGTGCTAAGACCAAAGCGCAACCAAACAAAAAAACTTAGAAAGTCAAAATGTATACCTTGCAGGTCACTTTATCCCCCATCGCTACCTCTCCAGTTTCTCTAGAGAGATGGTCAATATCAGCAGCGCAAAAATCCGGCAAAGTGATTGCACATAAAAAGATTTTCTGAAGCAAGGTCCTAAACACTATAAGCAGTGTAGATTATTTTTGTTCTACAACAAAAGTAACAATTTTGATGCAACATCAAAGTTATCCAACCAAAAAAGACAAACAGGTAACCATATTAATTCAATAGGAATATCTGTTTGCTATTGCTGAAACACCACTTTTGAGCAACTCAATAGAATCACAATGATAAAAGTGTCTAATGGATTGAAACTAAGCTGTTGGCTGTTACTGAAACGCCACTTCTGAGCAATATTAATGTACCAAGAAAAACAGAAGAAACCTGAAGACCATTTGATTCTCCTATCTGTGACCATGCCAAGAACAGCTCCAAATGTTGAAACTGGGGAAAAAAAAAGAGAAGTGATGAGTCAAGTTTTAACTTCTTACATTAGTTGAATGAATTTTATCGACAGAGAAACAAATGTCAAAGTACTCCTTCATGTTGTCAAATGAATTTTATCGACAGAGAAACAGATAAAACAGAAAATCCATTTTATGCAAGCAACCTTCTTAATACTCCCACGAGAAAGAAGTATATTACAGTGACTCTACCGAGATGCACAGTTAACACACAAGATGAGGAATTGAATAGACAGACCTTACATGCAGAGCATAAATCCTCACAAGAGATTGATAGTTGTGACAATGGAAGAGTATCTTCTGTGATCCTAATGAAACTTGAACAGCAAAATGTAGCATCAGCATAAGTACACAAATATAAAAGCCATATCAAAGAAAAGAAACACTCAAAACCATATCACACTATAACAATGATTTCATACCACATTAGAACATCCTTTAGACTATACTCCCAGCTCTAACATTCGCATTAGTGTTTTTTAGGATTTCTGTTTTATATGCATCATGTTGCAACCAAATAAATATTTAGTGGCTAATAGTTTCAATAGCCATTAAACGAAAGACTGAATAAACAAAGGGAGGCAAACTTTATAAAAACCACGAATTAGATGCTTTCAGATCCTGGAGGGTGAATATGTGATGCATTTCTCCTTCTGAAAGAGTCACTCAACAAATTAGTGTTTCCAATAAGAAACAAAAACAGAACAGTAAGGAATATGAAAAGACCATGTTATGATTTGAAGGAACTCTTACCTCTAGTTTCATCATGTCATTGGTGAAGAACGCGTTTCATTTCCCTCTGTGATTTTGTACAATGGAAATTTAGGAGACAAGCCTTCGAGGGAACCACCAGCCAGATTTATGTATCTCTGCACAAAACTGTACAATGAGCAAAAAAAACATAGAAAAGGAGGAGCAAATATTTATGCTGAGAGGCAAAACTGATGAAGGCAATTTGCTTTTTCTTTGGGACCACACGTTGACCAACCCAAAACAAAAATTTTAGCATGAATATATAGTAAATGCATTTCCTCTTCATCTTGGTCAAAATTTTGAATCACTTATGTGAAAACATGCACACATCTTGACAAACATGGATATTGTTTCTAAATTTCTCACCTAGACTTATTGAAAAGAAGAAGAAAAACATAAAACATACCAGTTTATCAATAACTCATATATTACCTATGTTTCAGGAAAAGGAGAACAAGTAAGGATCCTTGACATTCTCGGAGGAAACTTTCTTGCTGGTGAAATTCTGTTTTTCCTCCATGTGCAAACCAAAAGTAGAAAAAAATAACCCAAAATGTCATTTACCTTCCTATGACTAATCTTATTTACCTCTTTTTTCAACTTGATAGTAGCAATCCCAGGCTGACTTAGGAAGACAAAAAAAAAAAAGATGAGTAAATTTACCAATTAAAGAACTGTGATAAGAAGTACAAGTGAGTTTTCTATAATGAGCTCTATAAAAATGATATAGCATCTACTTAGAAACCTTCAACTAAAGTAAAACAAAGATAACACCACTAGGAAGCAATCATTGGAGTTCAAACAAGTCGGTTGCACAAATGTCTCAGACAATATGCGGCAGTATACTGAAAACCAAGGTGTTAAATGCGACATTCATAATACAAAATAAACAAATCCAGGCATCCTTTTCAAATTCTAACATTACATGATCACGAATAGGTAGCCAAATTTTGAACAGTGTAAAGTAGAAAGAGAGAAAGTAGCGTAGAAAGGTACCACTTCAACTTGTACTGCCTTATTATTGTGAACTCCAATGATGACCGATAATTAGCAATTTTGCTTTGAAACCACCTTAACAATACAAAAAGGAAGGATCAGAACATTGTAGAGCTTGCAATCTTCGACTCCATGGTTGCAAAAACAACCAATCATAAAGCCAAAAAAGTAAAGGAAATCAGGCCAGCTTGCTATCCCTCCAAGACAGAGCATGAAGAAATGTTGATCAGATACAGATAATCTGTAGAATGAACATGAATGGCAGACTTATCCAGGTTCAAAGGGTCAAGGAATGTATATGAATGTGTTCAAGGGACCAAGTGAAATGAGTGATCTATAAAACCCGCAAAAAGACACAACACGAAGAAGTGTTGATGGCGCTTCAGCTCTGCAGTTAAAGCAAAAAGAGTGTCCAAGTCAACAGATCGAGAACATAGGACAATAGTAGCTGTGATTTTCTAAACATGCCATATTAAAAAGCAACTAGCAAAAGCCAAGTTTTAATTACATTTACGTTCTGTGGCTAAGATGAAAAACAGTAAGCACAACCAATTTCCAGCCATATATGTGCCTTTACATTTAATATATTATTCGATAGCAAGTCAAAAGTTTGAAAAATCCATGACAGGGAGCCTAATTGAAAAAGAGATCCATATCCTTCTTTCTTCACGGAAGTTCATATATGTCAATATCTTCTTATATGTGTAACAAAAAAATCTTAATAGAAACATCAAAAAGCGACCTTAGAATATTTACCGGAGTCCGGAGAGCTTGTTATCCCAACAGCTCTCTGCCTTGATCCTTCGTTCCCACTTCTAGACTGATCCTGCAGTAGATGGTTAAATTGTAAAAAAAACGTTTCAGGAACGCAATATACAGTTTTACTACAAAGGAGAGGCATCAATTCACTACAAAAGAAGAACAGTTTAGATTAAAAAACTGATTTATCGAGATAAGTAAATCATATGCATTCAAAAGACTCACATGTTGAAACCCCAAGTTTGAGTAATGTTGATGCAGCAACACCAACTTGCTGCCAAACAAGTTATGGTATCAGCATATTTATAAATAGATACTCTTGTTTATGCTAATGAACTCATGCCTCTAGTTAAGGCCACAACACATCATCAATATAACATAGGATTAATATCAAAGGAAGGACTCACCGTCTAAGAGGTATGCAGAATAAGAATTAATTTAATACAGTTAAATAAATGTATTCAATACAATCAAGAACCAAATAGTATAAAATAAATACCAAAATGATTTTACATATAAAACAAGGAGTTAGACAATTTTACTTAAGAACTTGATCCCGTAAGAAAAATTAAAGGCATAAGTTAAGATAGCTAAAGCAGCAGCCTTTTTCCTTGGTCCTTGGTTCTCAATGCTAGACTGAAAGATGACCATACCAGCGGTTCAATAAAAAGTGTAATAGGTTCATAAGATAATGAATACAAACAAGCCATATGATCATTACTCAGACTGACATATGTCTTATGTCCATATATAACTCCTCTTCCCCTCAACTTTGCTTGTAAATTTCCTAGGGACCGTAATTCATTCAAGATAGAGAATGAAACGCATCCGATAAGACCAATTAAGTTTCACAAAAGGAGTGTTCAGTAACATTTTAATATCTGGAGCCAACCTGGAACCATGAATCAAACAGTAGAAAATAAATAACCCCAAAAAAAAAAGTGATGATTAGTCAAAAAGCAATTTCTTAGCCAAAGAAACCCAATTAGACTTTGTAAATCATCAAATAAAAAACCTAAAGGAAATGCCAGAGTATCCTAACACAAAGTAGTGAACCCACATATAAGAGATAAATAAATTATTCTACAGTAACTTTAGCTAACTAACCACACAGACCTTAAACATCATCTAATTATCTAGCTGAAGAACATAAGGAACATGAAAATCCATATCTTAGAATATCAAATCTACACGTGTCTTGAATCATGCATTGACACCCTATCAAGATATGTAACACATAAATAAACAAGAAACTATCATCGGTGAAAATAACTTAATATCTTCGAATCCTCGTCCCCTATAATACTTCCAACTCCTGGAAAAAAAAAAATAGAAGTGACGCTAGTAATTATTGAACATTGAGTAACAAATAATTAAGATCTAAGAACACTTTTACCAAGACTAGTCTTGTACCATCTCTTCCTCTTCAATCCACAAGCGATAGGAAAAAACAAGCAACACACTCTCTACCTTTCATGAGTCACCAAAGTTTTGCATAATTTCAATCCTACAAAATCGGAACCAGAGATCACTACACAGAATGGAAAAACGAAATAAGCCTGAACAGAACTCATGAACATACACCAGAGAAACCATGCAAAAGAGTATCGTCCAAAAACAAGAAAAGTGGCTGTTACCGAAACGCCACTTTTGCCAAAATCAGATTGAGACCTGCAAAGACAAAACAAAGTGAGTTATGTTACAAAAAAATTACTACCAGTTGTGTTTTGGGATATCTCTTCAACAACAAACGAAGTGATAGTGCAGGCAACTAAATTCAACAATTTCACTATGATAGGAAACAAGAAAACACACGATTTTGCTCTCCAGTCATGCTAGACTCATCAAGGGATAGAGAGTGGCCAGATATTAGCACTCCACCCGCAGGAACCTAAAGATAAATTTTAATTTCAATTACAAATATAGTAGTAGATATGGACAAAAAAACAAAATGAAAAGAAGAAAATAGATCACCCACTTGATTGCCAAGACATCACCCACCACGAAGTCATAGATTGATTTATCCACTCGTCTTCCACCTCTTGTCACCTGAGCAGCAATCAACACAGGTGTAGTGTAACTAAGGAGGGAACAAGATTATTGAGGGAGGAAAAATTACAGTGGTGCAAATCTATACCTCGAGATGTATCCTTCTCTTTTCATCATTCAAGTTTGTTGAGAGACTGTATGTAGTCACTGACAGTAGCTGCAGATGAGAAGAAAACATCAGAAAAACAATAAGGGTCATCATCAAAAATTTCTCAAACTAAGCGAAAAGTTACCTGTGACGACAATCAGAAACCTCTGTGTTGATCCCAAGTGCTAAAGACGTTACAGCAGCAACCATCAAAGTGAGATCATGGCAAGCATCTCTGTGATGAAAAAAAACACACCATATGAGAAAGTGAGAAGTGAAAACCTAAGCAACACAGGAAAAATAAAAATAAAGCTTCATACCAGAAACCATGATTGGTTTTGGGCTTTAGCAAGTCATCATCATCATCATTCATTTCACTGGTAGTCCTGAGAAAATATGACAGTCCTTGAGGCTTGATGCAACAAACAAAAAAAACAAAAACATGTAAACCAAAGTTAGCTAGAGACAAGTGTGATAAAAAAAAAAAAGCAATAACCAGACATAAATAATATGGAAATCTCATGACTGCAAACTTAACGCTCTATATTGCCGCAGGGAATCCATTGTTGTGACATTATGACAAGCCGTATTAGACAATCCTTGAGGCTGATGCAACAAAAAAAAATTTGCATACCAAAGTTAACTAGAGACAAGAGATAAAGAAATAAGCAGACATATATAATAAGCACGTCTCATATAACTGCAAACTTAACCCCCTCCATATTGCTCTGCAGGGAGCCACTGTTGTGATCCTTTGACAACGGTATGACACAAGCTGTTGGTTTTTGCACCACCTCCTCTGAGAAAAACAAAGAAGACTAAAAACAAAAATTCGTGTTAGTAAATAAGAAGACGGGGAAAAAGGACAAAAATCAAACAGAGATAACGAGAGTGACAAGGATGAATCAACCATCACCGACATATATTAGAAGCATCCTCCTCAATCACCAATCGATCATCATAGCATTATCCTCCACAATCTGAAACAATAAAAGAAGGAGAAGTGAATAACATGGAGAATAAAATTGAAAAATTCAGAAATACTAAGTTCAGGCAAACTTACCCTCCATATTGCTGCAGGGAGCCATTGTTGTGAGTTGTGACATTATGACAAGCTATTCTAGAGCGTATTTGACAATCCTTGAGGCTGGTGCAACAAGAAAATAAGCATACCAAAGTTAACTAGAGACAGAAGATAACGAAATAAGCATACACATATAATAAGCCCGCCTCATATAACTGCAAAACTTACCCACTCCATATTGTTGATGAGAACAATTGTTGTGCTCCATTCACCTTATGACAAGCTGTTGGTTTTTGCACCACCGCCTGAGAGAAAAGCAAAGAAGACCAAAAATAAAAATTCGTGTTAGTAGATAAGAAGTGGGGGAAAATTACCAATAAACTAGAGACAAGTGATAGAGATAACGAGAGATAAGCATGTCACATGAGTGAAAACTTACCCCATCCATATTGCTGCTTGTTGTGATCCTTTGAGAAGCTGTTGAGGAGTAATTCCAAAAGAAGACCTGCATCAAATAGAGAGAGAGGATATCACTGATTAGGAAGACCAATAATTTAAAAAAAAATCCAACAGAGGAAACGAGTGAAAAGGATGAATCAAACCACTACAAGGTTACAGATTTACAGTCCCTCGTTTTAAAGAAAACAAGAGTTGGCAATAGCCTAGCAGGAGCGAGACAGGCAGCCATGGCTTAGTCACGCTCCTCTTGGAATATCAAATCTACACGTAATTTGAATCATGCATTGACACCCTATCAAGATATGTAACACATAAATAAACCAGAAACCATCATCGGTGAAAATAACTTAATATCTTCGGCTCCTCCTCCCCTATAATACTTCCAACTCCTGAAAAAAAAAAATAGAAGTTACGCTAGTAATTATTGAACATTGAGTAACACATAATTAAAAATCCGGCAAAGTGATTGCACATAAAAAGATTTTCTGAAGCAAGGTCCTAAACACTATAAGCAGTGTAGATTATTTTTGTTCTACAACAAAAGTAACAACTTTGATGCAACATCAAAGTTATCCAACCAAAAAAGACAAACAGGTAACCATATACATTCAATAGAAATATCTGTTTGATATTGCTGAAACGCCACTTTTGAGCAACTCAATAGAATCACAATGATAAAAGTGTCTAATGGATTGAAACTAAGCTGTTGGCTGTTACTGAAACGCCACTTCTGAGCAATATTAATGTACCAAGAAAAACAGAAGAAACCTGAAGACCATTTGATTCTCCTATCTGTGACCATGCCAAGAACAGCTCCAAATGTTGAAACTGGGGAAAAAGTAAGAGAAGCGATGAGTCACTTGAACCTGCAAACGTGGTTTCAAATCAATAATATCAAGAGGGAAACATAAAAATAAAAACACACGAAGCTTCCAAGATCACTACCTGTGTTTAACATCCATGAGAGATATCCGAGCAAATTCAATAGAAAGGTTCATGAAAACAAGCAACAGATCACTACGCATACTACATATGTCTTAAATGCTTAGTAAAATTCAAAATCTCAGAAAGGAAAAGAAACAAACCCAGATACAGAACTAATTAAGAAGCAATTTCTTCAGATTAATCCTCACCCTAAGGAACCAAAAAAAAAAACGGTAACGAATTAATAAAGAAGTAAATATAAAGACGGTAACAAATCCGGAATCAGGAAGAAATTAAACGGTTGAAAGGAAATAACCCTAACAAAAGATGATCTTCGACTCCTCTTTCATCCGTAATGTTCCATCTCCTTTAACAACAAAAAAATCAGAAATTGCGCTTAATAATTGGAAAAGCCAAACATCAATTAACAATAACAAAAATAGCGAACGATGATGAAAGGGAGAGAGTTGAAACGATGATGAAAGGGAGAGAGTTGAAACGATGATGAAAGCTTCGATTTACACTTTGATCTGTTGATCGATCACAGAGAAACCCCGAAACTTTGGTAATTTCAGTTTGAACGATGTTAAGATGACGACGATTGCAAATTTGGAAACGAATGATTACGAATCGATTCTTGGCAACAGCAATTTTGAATCTCTTTTCTTTTTTTCTTTTTTTTTTTTTTGCTCTAGAAAAATAGAAGAATGAATCGCCTAATAGGCTAAAACCCTTCCCATGCACTTTAACTGTGTGTTTTTTATAGAGAAAAAAGGCTAAAAAATAAATTCAACCGTTAAGATCTAATCAATTTCTGATAACCAACGGTAAAGATTAAAACGTACCCTCTCTGACTTTTGTTTTTGAAATAAAATCCAGCTGGCATATGCTTTTTGGAATTCTCCTTTTTTTTTACCGTTATGTGTGATTTTCCTGCACACACAAATCTTAAAAGATCTCACACGTGTCCATAATTGATTTTATAGTGAGGATGTATTATAAAACCTGACGGTGGAGATCAAATATTACTTTGTGAAAATATGGTTTGGAAATTAGATAATACAAAAGTCGGCTATCTCGAAACAATAATTACATTTTAAGGCTTTTTTACCGTTAGAATTATTTGCACACGTGTTCATCATTAATTCATTGAGCATTGTACTTTATAAACATGGTGAATTTTTGAATTAACAGAAAATATAAAAATAAATTAAAAATATAGCACTATAAAACTAAAAATAAAGAAAGGGTATTATGTAATCTAATGTAATGCTCAATTTGTATTTTGGCAATGACCAATATGGTGGAAATAAATAATCACATAATTGAGATATGTATCTCAAAACACCAGTTCTAATGCGACCAAGAGAAGTGGGATCGTGATGACATTTTGCCATAACTTCATTTTTCTTGTTTGTTTTTCGATCCTATGCTAATATCTTTGATCCGTTTTTTTTTTAATAATTTGAAATGTGATAAAAAAAAACATAGAATTTAGAGAACAAATTTTATCAAATCGTTTTTTATCCCTTTAGAGGATAAAATTAATTATACTAAAATTAAGAGACCAGAGCAAATTTAAATGCAGATGCAAATTAATTATACTAAAATTAAGAGACCAGAACTTTTCTGAATTTCTTCTCCATCGCCATAGGAATACGTCCAGCAGGGAAGAAGGTCCGTGTAATTTTTGTGTCAACATGGGCCTGTTAACCAGCCCTTAGTATAGGTGTACCAGTAAGCCGTTCAAGAAACATGGAACAAGCCCTCCTTCTCGCTCCTAGGGTGCAGAAAAGGAAGAATCTGATGCCAATGGTTTTTTTTTTTTTTTTTTTTTTGGTATCAATGTGAAATGCCAATGGTTTAAAGATACAAAAATCAAAGATGCAGTAAACGCAAAGAGAAAATATTACCCTCACGCTTTCCAATGGGGAGATGCCAGGCTTATTCCAAGAAAAAGATGTTGGTTAATTCACACATTCCACAATGAACTCCTTGTGAGGATCGTTAAGCTCGGCTTTATATATCCAAGATCTTATAAACTCACAATATGGCTAACAGGTTTCAAGGAACAAAAACTTAAGCATAGCACTGTGAGCAGGACCAGCAACCTAGAACAGAACATGTCGGGAAAATAGTCAGAGCAAAATTTAAACTGTACAAGATTCTGGCTCAGTACATACAGCTTAAGAGAGTGCAAGTTTCAGACTCGTCAGTTTGCTTAAAGAAGCCACCACGCGATTTCATGGGTTCTACAGAGGAAGTGACCTGCTTACATACTTATATTCCCAACTAGAGGTCAGGCTACGTTATGTTCCTCATTTAGAGCTCTGCAACATCTTTACATAACATTTTTAGTTGTCGTGTTGGTCAATGCTGGTAACTGACTAGCCATAGTGGCTTATTTTCACTGGTTCCATTTCCCTACAAACCTCAGACCATTTACGTAAGCAATGTGTCCAAGAGAATCTATTTGTAGTATCTATGTATGTAAAGATAATGTCCTATTGCTAATTTGCTATCACTAATATTTGTTGGCATAAGCTTGAAGATAGCTTGAGGTGCAAGCTATACTAATCCTACCGAGTTATGGAATTAGGATTAATTAGTTTACCGGTTTAGAATAGGAAAGTTGTCAACTCTTAGGGTTGAGCCATTGTTATAAATACTAAGAGAGACTTTCATAAAGAGGTGCGCGTCTTAGGGTATTTTTGATTGTATAAGATAGAGATCTTTTGATTGTATTGTTGGAGTTCTAATTCTAATTAATGAATTCTGGACTTGGTCCCGGGGATGTAGGTTATCCGAACCCCGTTAACAAAACTTGTGTCTTGTTTACCATTATGCTCTTACATACACATGAACATTCTAGTCCTTTAAACATACAGATCGAGCCATATATGTACTTTAATATTAATCGTTTGTTGCAGGTTCTCACAACTTTTTCACCATATAAAACACTGTAGCCCCGAAAATTCATGCTTTCATGTTTGGAGCAAACCTATTTCTCGGCATGATTCTATTAAAAGTAGAACCTAATGTTGTCGAATGTTTCATACTTAATATTGAATATTTATTTCGTGTCCAGTTATATATTTTTATTATCCTCAAAATTGTGCTGCATACCATAAAAATATTTTTTCGGTCTACCTTTTTCTGAAATTTTTGTCAAGTTGGAGCATTAATTCTTATGCTTTTCTAATTTACTACTATCATATTGGTGAGAGAAGCCAACCTTGATTAGCTTGATCTTCGAAGATATTAGGCCAGATTTGTAAAATACGCAAATAAAATATGCTCTCATGATGGTTTGATAATGGTGCTTGTGTGATTGTTTCCATTTTCATTGTGTCTTTTCTCTCAGATCTCTACTTATGTGTGCGCAGCTCTGTTGGAGTACAGGAAGTGTTTCAAGATGAGAGCGAAAAGAGTTATGTTATGTTTGATGGAATAATGCATAGCCTAAGAGAAAATAGGGTTACCTCGATGAATGGTTTACATGACTATACAATGTGAAGATTTCTATGTGTCCTAACACAAGAAGCTGTTTCACTTATTTTAAGTTTTCATGTTCTTCGTTACTACTACTAAATAACTTAACCACATGTATCAAAATAGACTCAAGTGTACTATTCATAAGTATTTGAAAAGAGGTTAAACTATCATTTGTGTTTGTTCAGTTTTTCATGTTTGTTTTTCAGTTCATCTTAATAAAATGAGACAAAAGGAAGAAAGGGAATATAGAAATCTAAGTTTTGCCTTAACAATACATTAATTAAGTATTATTAAATTAGTGATTCAAAGTATCTAGTTTCATTTTGATTTTAATCGTTTTATTTGGGATATATATTATTTTACACTTTATTTTATTCTTAATATATAATGATATATATACTTATAAATAAGATATATTGGAGTTATATGGTGGGAAGAGTTTGTGTCAATATCTATACATATTTATATTATCATTAAATTGTGTTACACGGATAATTTATCATTTCATTATTTTGCTAACATTATCAATATGAGAATATTAGATATATTTAGTTAAGTTGATTAGATCACTTCAACCAAAAAAAAGTTGATTAGAATATGATCATGTAAAAACAAATTATGTTGTGGTAAACTGCATGTTTATATCCTACAATTAACAAGCAAATACAATTATATAATCTTACACTAAACAAAACAAATAAATACAATTTCAAATTTTAATTAAAAAAATAGTCCTTCCAAATCAAAATCTAGCAATCATTTAAACAAAAATATAGCTTTGCCGTGTACCGCGGGTGAATATCTAGTTTTTTTTTAAAGTCAAATACACATACGAAGACAAAACAATACTACTCTTTCTACATATCTTTATTCTCTCTGTGCGTTATTTGCCATTGATCACCAGAGGAAAGGTGGAAACTTAAAAACCAAGAAAAGCAATATTGGAGAAGCTTTCTTGCTCAGGGAACTAATGCTGCTTCCATTGAACTCACTAAAATGATGCTTGAATTAGGCATTTTCCTAATACAATCTGAGCTGCTATTATGTTTGCTTTTGAATTTTGGTGGGAAGTTTATATGTTGTTAGAGAAGTTCCAAGATTTAGGTTTTGTTCTTTCTTCCTTCCTTCCTTCTCCAATGTTGTGTTTCTATCTCATTTGCAGAGAATAGGCTGTTTCCAACGATTTGTGCTCAGATTTTGTCTACCATTGAGAGAGTTGTCAGAAGAAAAACGTTAGTATTTTGATGGTACAACAAAGAAACAAACGAAGATTCCAGGAAAAATGTAGCTAATACCTAAGTACAATTAAGAGCATATTCATCTGATCAAACACTTACGACTTCATATGTAACTTCGACAAGATTTGGTTTAACTATACGACTTCATATACATCTTCAATTAAACAATATAAAAAGATGAGACAACTGTTAAACTATTAGATTGGCGGGTTGAGCCAGGCCCGTGCAGTAGTGCAACGCATGGGCGACTCGTGAAAGACCTGGTAGCAAGCTACCTTAACGGTCTTTCTCCCTTAAAAATAGAGTTAATATCGTGTGAGCCGATGGCCCACATATCAGATATTAAACTGATAAGAACAGATACTACACTTGATCTTAGCCAAAAGGCCGAGAAAGGTATGATTTGAACGTCGTGCTCGGCTTCTTATTTATACTACCAAGGTTATGACCATATATCTCTAACTTGTCGATGTGGGACTTTTAGAAAATTAGATTCTTTATGCGCATCTATGAACAAACCGCCTTTTATTAAAGACAACCAATTGGTCAAGCTGCATCCAGAATGTTCAACTAACCGACAGAGCTTTAACTCTTTAAAACACCTTGTTTCTACTGTATTATGGAAAATTTTACTAAGAGAAAGTCAACACATGCTAAGCCTAGACTTCCCCAAGTTATTGCTTTTGGTACCAAAACATGTTTTTGATGTCATATTGATCGCGTCTCTGTAACTAAATTCTTACTGAGCACTATAACTGCAGGTTATACAGCAAAAGTGCCCGGCAGGCCGGCACAGTGGAAGTCTGTGAACTGAGCAGCTAAACAAAGAAAGAAACACATAAATCTCTCATCTTACGGTAAGATTCTTACAGTACTTCAAGATAGGATAAAAAAAAGCAGGTAACAAATATCTAGATATACTCTGCCCTTTGAATTAGCTGCCTAAAAGAACAAATCATAAAGAAACATACAGCTTTTAAACATGTATAACAAGCAGGGTTTGGTAATTTCAGAATTGATTTCCCTTATAACTCTCGTTAAATCTGATGAATACAGATAGAAATCAAGAACAAACGAAATAACCAAACCAGAAAACGTAGCCCTGTGAATGAGTTCTAGAGCCTCCCCTACTCTCCGATACCCAGTATACGTTATATTCCCCATCAGTTTCTTTCTGAACTGTATATAAACCAGTTTAATAGCAACGCAGTGCAGGCAGCCATTTTACACAAGACTCGAAGTCTCGAACTAAAAAAAAAAAGAACGATACTATCTTGGTGATTCATATGCATGTCTTCATGTCTTATCAGTATCATGCTAATCCATTTGAATTGCATTGATCACCACACCCCACTTAAGAGTTCCTTATATGATCAGAGATCAATAAAATCTCGTCCGATAACATGCAAATGCACTTGCAATGGGCTGAAAATGTCAGCAAACCTCATTAGAAAAGCAATCACCAAATAAGCGACCTAAGTGAACTAGTCTACATAAATCTCTTAGCACAAGAACACACTGTCGTAAAATGGAACTTAAAAAATTGATTCCACACCCAAAGATACAAAATTACACAGTGCCAATGAAAGACAGACATGAGGACCGTGTAACCAGATTAAAATCATGTCAGTGTATCCCGTTAATTTGCATATTCATCAATATGTTCACATAGCCAATGTTATGAAGTCCACATAGAGATCAAGAGAATGTTGTGTTCATAGAGAAGGACTTATCTTATTGTACAATCTTTATTCAACGAAATGGAGTTTGAAAACTTTCGGCCTTGATGAACCTATATATATCTACTGCAGTTCCCCTGTATAGATTGGCTAGGGAACACATTGTACATCAATAAAAGAAAAGTTGCAGACTTATGTTGTCCACTTAGGCTGACCTTGTCTATTATTCCAAATCTAGGCTAGCCTACATTGATTCTATATTCCAAGAGCAAGCCAACAGAAGCTAGCAAAAAGAACAATGAGAACGGCAAGTAAAAACCTAAGATAAAGCTCTTTTCTCTGCTAACTTCTATATACTGCAAAATTGACTGAATAATTGGCGGGATGAGCCAGGCCCGTGCAGTAGTGCAACGCATGGGCGACTCGTGAAAGCCCAGATAGCAAGCTATCTTAACGGGCTCTCTCCCTTAAAAAATAGAGTTAATATCGTGTGAGCCGATGGCCCACATATCAGATATTAAACTGATAAGAACAGATACTACACTTGATCTTAGCCAAAAGGCCGAGAAAGGTATGATTCGAACGGTAGGCTCAGCTTCTCTTTTATACTACCAAGCTTATGACCAACTATCTCTAGTTTGTCGATGTGGGACTTTAGAAAAAATAGATTCTTTACGCATCTTTGTGCAAACCGCCTA
The DNA here is from genome assembly GCA_023657505.1 of Camelina hispida. Lineage (NCBI taxonomy): Eukaryota > Viridiplantae > Streptophyta > Magnoliopsida > Brassicales > Brassicaceae > Camelina > Camelina hispida. Next base: position 29,555,818 of record CP094632.1, read on the forward strand.
TTTTAAAGACATCCAGAATGTTCTACGAGCCAACACAACAGAGCTGAACTCTTTAAACACCTTGTTTATATTTATGGAAAACTTACCAAGAGAAATCAACACATGCTAAAGCCTAGACTTCCCCAAGTAGTGATCCTTGTTAATTTGGTACCAAACATGTTTTTGATTTATGTCAGCGTCTCCGTAACTAAATTATCACCGAGCACTATAACTGCAGTTATATATAGCAAAAGTTCCCAGCTCACTTACAAACTAAGAATCAACTAAAGGTGTGTTGTCATCTCTTGTAGATTGAAGTCTGCGAACTGAGAAGCTGAACAAATAAAGAAACACATAAATCTCTCATGTAACAAATTTCCAGGTATACTCTGCTCTTTGGACTAGCTGCCAAAACCCAAACGATACCAATCCAACAAGAACAAAACATAAAGAATCATACGCTTCTAAACACCAATAACACCAGAGTTTGATAAAGCTTCAGAATTGATTTCCCTTTTAACCAACGAACTAACAAAACCCTGTAAATAAGTTGTAGAGCCTCCCCTACTCTCCCATGCCAAACCAATCCCAATGTACCTTATAATCCCACATCAGTTTCTTTCTGAACTATATTAACCAGTTGAATAGCTGTGCAGGCAGCCATTTTACACAAGAGTACTCGAACTAATTAAATTAAAAAAGATAAAACCATCTTGTTGATTCACAGGTACCCCCTTCACATCTTATCAATATCATGCCAATCCATTTTTTTTTTAATCGCATTGATCACCGCAGCCCACTGACTTTGAAGTTGCTTATATGATCAATAAAATCTCGTGTGATAAATCAAAGAATGTTGTGTTCATAGAAAAGGACTTACCTTAGTCGATGCAAACATAGATCTTTACCAATAATAATCTTCGGTAAAAAAGCCATATAAAACTTTATATATAAAGAGCCCTCACTAAGGCATTAGACCTGAGAAGTGAGACCACCATCAACACAATGCACAACAGAACTCATAATACAAACAAAACATTCATTTTTCCAAAATTTAAGGACCAAACAAAAATACATCAGATTGTAGCCATACGCACGCTGTTTACTAAAACATCTTTGGATTAACCTAACACAATGTTGTCGTTTGTACTTTGTCCAAAAAAGTCTATAACCACAATCTGAATCCGGATTAGTCGCCGTCACGATTCCATCATTGATGACGTCTACATGTAATCACACAAAGTTATGATCAAGTCACCAGAAGAATGAATAATCAAGAAACAATGTTTGGCTGAAGATTAAAGAATTCATAAAAGATTAATCCCTGGAAACTTCTTTGAAACCAAGGAAAAGTACAAGTCTTAGTGGTCATTAGACATAGTTGTGTCCATAAAGATACTGCTGGAAACAGAAACCTCATAATGACAGTGATCTAATGAGTTAACAAAACAAACCAGAAAGAGACTACATAAGAAAGGGTCAACAATGGTTCTATTGTATATCTTTATTCAATGAAATGGAGTTTGAAACTTTCTCATTAAGATTGGACTTTCCTTGATTAACATATATCTCCTACAGTTGTTACCCTCTATAGATCATTGAAGCGGCTACGGAAGACACGGAACATCAATTATAAAAATTTAATCCTTTAAATTCAGTTGCAGACTGGTTGTCCACTTAGGCTGACCTTGTCATAAAAGTTATGACCCTTTCCCAATCTATCTAGGCTAGGGTATTGTTAACCTACATTGATCCGGTTTACAATATTCCAAGAGCAAGCCAACACAAGAGTAAATAAGTTAGCAAAACTTACTTCGATTGAACATAGAATAAAATTGACTGAATAATTTGGTGGGTTGAGCCAGGCCCGTGCAGTAGTGCAACACATGGGCGACTCGTGAAAGCCCAGATAGCAAGCTATCTTAATGGGCTCTCTCCCTTAAAAAATAGAGTTAATATCGTGTGAGCCGATGGCCCACATATCAGATATTAAACTGATAAGAACAGATACTACACTTGATCTTAGCCAAAAGGCCGAGAAAGGTATGATTTGAACGTCGTGCTCGGCTTCTTATTTATACTACCAAGGTTAGGACCAACACCCTCTAAGTTGTCGATGTGGGACTTTTAGAAAAATTTCACTTTGGTTTTTCTACTCTTTACGCATCTTTTTTTTAATTCAACGATACATATGAAGGACAAAACAATACTTCAAATTCTCTTTCTACATATCTTTATTCTCTCTGTGCGTTATTTCCCATTGATCACAGAACTATGTAAACCCAGAGGAAAGGTGGAAACTTATATAAATACCAAGAATAGCAATATTGGAGAAGCTTTCTTGCTCAGGGAATTAATGCTGCTTCCATTGAGCTCACTAAAATGATGCTTCAATTAAGCAATTTCCTAGTACAATCTGAGATGCTATATATTATGTTTGCTTTTGAATCCTGGTGGGAAGTTTATGTTGTTAGAGAAGTTTCCAAGATTTAGGTTTTGTTCTTTCTTCCTTCCGTCTCCAATGTTGTGTTTCTATCTCATTTGCAGAAAATAGTCTGTTTCCAACGATTTGTGCTCAGATTCTGTTTGTATTCATATCCTTTTCTTAGTCTTAACTGACATTATAGATTCAAATTCCAAGAAAACACCTTTTGTCTACCATTGAGAGAGTTGTCAGAAGAAAAACGTTAGTATGTTGATGGTACAACAAAGAAACAAAAGAAAAAGGTAGCTAATAGCTAAGTACAATTAAGAGCATTTTCATCTGATCATATACTTACGACTTCATATGTAACTTCGACAAGACTTGGTTCAATTCAGTAGATGGTAACAAATGGCTTTCCCAAACGAGCCCGTTATTTGGCTTTCAATCACTCACATAGACCACACTTCCCTAAGCAGCTCATATCTTGCATTTGTAACTACTGCACCTATCTGCTCAACTTGCTGCTTCACATTCCTGTTCTGTGTAGAAATTGGTGACAGCAATACGTTTTAAATGATGGATGTAAGAGAAGAATCTGATTCTCCAGCTCTTTATCGCTCGTGTCTCCTATTCTTTGTATCATAGACTGATAGACGCATTTCTTGACATTCTAAGATGTCTCCTTCTACCTCTGCAACTCTCTCTCTCTCTCTCTCTGCGACATTATTAACGCCTGATAACTTCTGCTTTCGATATGCTCTGATGAGAAACAAACAAAAAAAGTATAGTGAGTGCACATATAAGCAAAGAAAAAAGATGGATTTTATTTTTTAAAGCTCTTCCAGGACAGCTCCAGGGACATCATCAGAACAGAACTCATCAGGTGTAAAGTTGCAGAGTATTCGGAAGACATATTGATGGACATAGTTATGCATCAGTACTCAAGAAAGATGTTATGTGATTCAAGAAAGCATATATAATCAGTAACTTATATAGAGTGGTAAAATAGTATTGAGATGCAGCTTAGTAGACCCGTTGACTAGCTAGCATGATAATTTAAGTGGCTAAAGAGCTCAGGCTGATTGAAAAATCTGCAGATTCACTTTCACATGTGCATCAGATGTCCATATATATATATATATAATATATGATGCACTCACGATTCACATAGAAAAAATATGAAGTTCTTCTCTAGTAACTTTTTATCGTATAATCTGGCTCTTATTTTCAAAACTTTACATTGAAACTATATAGAAAGATGAGAGAAACTATATAGAAAGATGAGACAACTGTTAAACTATTAGATTGGCGGGTTGAGCCAGGCCCGTGCAGCAGTGCAACGCATGGGCTACTCGTGAAAGACCTGGTAGCAAGCTACCTTAACAGTCTTTCTCCCTTAAAAATAGAGTTAATATCATGTGAGCCGATGGCCCACATATCAGATATTAAACTGATAAGAACAGATACTACACTTGATCTTAGCCAAAAGGCCGAGAAAGGTATGAATTGAATGTATTGCTCGGCGTCTTATTTATACTACCAAGGTTATGACCAACTATCTTTAACTTGTCGATGTGGGACTTCAGAAAATAAGATTCTTTACACAGTCTATGTGCAAAGTAAACCTCCTATTTTAAAGACGGTTTGCTCAAGCTGCATCCAGAATGTTCAACGATCTTTAAACAAAACATAAAGAAACATCAGCTTCTAAACAGGCATAACATCAGAGTTTGATAAGCTTCAGAATTGATTTCCCTTTTAACAAACGAAATAACAAAACCAAACGTAGCCATGTGAATGAGTTGTAGAGCCTTCTCTACTCTCCCATGCCAAACCAATCCCAGGATATCGTATAATCCCCCATCAGTTTCTTTCTGAACTATATATAAGCCAGTTGAATAGCTGTGTAGGCAGCCATTTTACACAAGACTCGAACTAAAAAAGATAAAACCATCTTGTTGATTCACAGGTATGCCCTTATCACGTCTTAATTATCAATATCATGCCAATCCATAATTCCATATATATATATATATATATTTTTAATTGCATTAATCACCACAGCCCACTTACTTTAAGTTCCTTAGGCCATCCTTAATGGCAGAACACTTGCTGTGTTCTTACCCAATTCTATTAATAAAAAAAGAAATAGTGGTCTTAGATCAAAAATTTTGATCTTCAGATAGAACGATCTAATGCCCAGTTCTAACTTATTTCCTGTCTTTTGATTGGTCGAAAAATTGAGAGAACGAAATCATTTCTCTCGGTGGTGGTGACCGGTTTTTCATATTCTCGACTTCTCCGAGCTCTCTCTTCGTTTCTACATCCCCATCTCAGCGGCATCTACACGGTGGTGCTTTCTCATCAATGGCTTAACTCACTTGTCGGAATCCGATTGTTTCGACTCGTCGATTCGTTCTGTTCGTGCATTGACTCACTCGGATCTCCCTCACGAGAATCAGCAGGTGAGGTTTTAACAAAATTGAGCAAATTATCTCTTCCCGTTCTTGTTATAATTTTGTTAAATTTTTTAATTTGGTTGTGTATGTTTTTTATTATTGGGGTTTTGATCTCGATCTCCAGGTTTTGTCCATTGCCTCAGATCATCAATTCCAAAATCTCTTGGAAACAATACCGCCCTTTCTGCTGTTCCATGGCTGGTAACTCTTTACTCTTAAAATAAGTTTGGTTTAGTTTATGGAACTTTATAGAAAGGGTTAAGGAAGAAGCATTCATTCCGCACATTTTGAAGGAATGTTGGTTGGTTTGTTAGGAAACCTTTGTTGCTTTCTTATTTTGCAAGAAGAGAGAAAAGAAGCAGCTATAGTGCAAACGCTGGGAGTGGTCTCTACTCACATTGTGCTTGCTCAGCTCACAATGGCTGAAGCATGCCTATGCAGTATTTTGTTCTACTTGATTGTTATTACGATGGGTCTCATATTGAACTGTTTGTACTATTCGGTAAGCTTAACAAACCTTTGTGGCGATTGTGGGAAAACTTTGGTCTTTTTGGCGGTCTGGTGTTGGAAAAACTGTGCTGATTATGGAGCTGATCAACAATGTTGCCAAAGCTCATGGTGTTTAGCACAAGTAGTTCGATCGAATTAGTCTGTTTATTTATTAATTGTGCGTCTTCTTATGAACAGGTGGTTTCTGTGTTTGCTAGTGTGGGAGAACGACCGTGAGGGCAATGACTTGTACAGAGAAATGATTGAGTGGTGTCATCAAGCTAGGCGAAGCAGTTCTCATCTAATTTGGATTAAGCTTCACCTTTAGTCGTGCAAATGGCTTTTAAATTTGTTGCTTAGTTCTCGTTGTTTTCCTGTCTTTATAGTCGAGCAAATGTGCTCTTGTATGGACAAATGAATGATCCCCGGTGCTCGTGCCGTGTTGGACTTGGTTTGATTGTGAATTCAGCTGCTCCTCCTCAGGCTCAACAACAACAAAACAAGAGTTGTATGTTTGTTTTTTTTAACATTTTATTTACAATGTTTTTTGTTTTATAAAAATTTAGTATTAATTTTGAATTATAGTAAAAGTTTATAAGTTTTCAATTTAAATGTTATTTTAAAAGTTTTATAATTTGTAAAATGTTTATAAATATTATATTTTTATTCTAAGAACACCATAATTAGTTCTCCCATTTTTTTTACCTATGATCTTAACTTCTTAGATTATTTTATTATATATTTAATCAAACAAAAGTTCCATTAAGGATGCTTATGTAATACTAACATCTCGTGTGTTGTGTTCATAGAAAAGGACTTACCTTTGTTGATGCAAAACCATATCACGATTTAAATATAAAGAGCCTCACCAAGGCAATAGACCTGAGAAGTAACTCAGTAAGACCACAGAACACATAAGACAAACAAAACATTCATTTTTTCCAAAATTTTAGGACCAGACAAAAATACATCAGATTGTAGCCATACGCACGCTGTTTACTAAAACAGCTTTGGATCAACCCAACACAACGTTGTCGTTTGTACTTTGTCCACGCAAAAAAAGACTAAAACCACAATCCAAATCCGGATTAGCTAGTCGCCGTCACGATTCCATCATTGATGACGTCTACATGTAATCACACATCTGTAGATAAGGGATACATCCCAATAGCGTATAGGTTTAGAGCAGTTTCAGATTTTGACTTCCAAGAATGCAAATCATATTGACTGTTACTTTGACTTTCTTTTTGGTTCATACGTAATTTATTAGTCCATTCTTTCTAATACTATTCTCCACGTGCTCATTTACGTTCCAAAGTCAATTAAAAATCACGAAGCCACCAATGATAATTATGTGCAACTAAAGATTTTTAAACATTTTATAACTGGAATATCTTTGGCAGACCAAAGAGAATTATTCGTTTTATTTAACAAAAATGTGACTTGTCGGTTACCAAACCAAAGAAAATGCGACTGTTAGTAGTCTAGTCTACAATATCTTAACATGTTGTTGTCCTTGTCAAACCAGCAATGCTGCTTAGATTTATTTGAATAGAGAGTTTTTAAACGACTTACTTTTTTGGGTCAAATAAAAAAAGTCAACTACTCTGAAACCTTCTTTATTTTTGCTTATAAATACATTACTCCATGAATACGTTACAAAAGATCTTACTCTCCTTTTCTCACATTTTCTAGGTGAACCAACAAACCAACCAAAACCTTAAAAAGTCTCTACTTCGCTCTATCGTGTTCTTTTCTCTTCTCGACATACAACAATCCGAATAAGAAACATGAAGAGAGACCGGTCCGATTATGAAGAATCAGTGAAGCATATAGATATTGTGAAAAGTCTAATGATGTTATCTCAGAGTTTTGTTGTCAAACAAATCGATGTAAAGCAATCTACCGCCGGAAGCAAAACCAATCATAACAACCACTTCGAATGCAAAACGTGTAACCGGAAGTTTGATTCGTTCCAAGCTCTCGGAGGTCATAGAGCTAGCCACAAGAAACCAAAGCTGAGCGTTGACCAAGAACAGGTGAAGCATCGTAACAATGAGAATGATATGCACAAGTGTTCAATCTGCGATCAAATTTTTGGTACCGGTCAAGCTCTAGGCGGTCACATGAGAAAGCATAGGGCGAGCATGATGACCGAACAACCGGTTATCCCTTCTCCTCTTGTTTATTCCAGACCGGTTTTGAATCGATGCACTAGCAGCAAGAAGATCTTGGACTTGAATCTAACTCCATTGGAGAATGATCTTGTGTTTATCTTTGGGAAGAATTTGGTTCCACAAATTGATTTGAAGTTTGTAAACTAGTAGGCTTTTTCATTTTTTTTTGTTGTTGTAATTTCCCTCTTGCCAAACATTATTTCATTCTTTATGTCATGTATGTATGTAAACACAATTTGTTTGAATAAATCATTTGAATTCTTTCAAACAGGACTATTTTCGAACCTACACCAAAACACACCCATTCACAATAAAACAGATTTCAATACTTTTTGGTTTTAAGGCTTCGGTAAACACTTAACTCCTAACATACGAGACCAGGCTCCGTCACTAAATCCTTTAAAAATGGATGGAATAAAGTCGTACCAGTTTGTGAGTATAATTCAATAAGAAGAAGATCATTGGTGTGCGACTGATAAACTGATATATTAGATGTCAGAGAATCCATCCCGGAAAAATATGGAATACGAATTGTGTCCTTCACACACTATACCATTAGGGGGAAAGCGAGAATTTTAAAGAATACGTAGAAACACCACCATCTCATAAAAGCAAAAGAAGATTGATTTCTTTTCCTTTTTTTTTTTGTTCTTTCCAAAGGTAAAAAAATACCATGTCTCTCTTTTCACTAGGCTGGGTTCTTCTCTCTGATGGCCACTAGCCGCAACATGCTGATTTCTGAGTAGCTTGAGATGCTCCTGCACCTTGGTCGGATTGGTTGATTTTGATTGTTTGTGGCTACAAAAATATAAAGAACAATTCGCCATGTTAAAATCGTTAATACACACCGTAAATTGTGATTTTACTCAAATACTTCATGGATTTACCTTGAAATACTAAAAGCTCTAAACTTGTTACTCTATAGATCCTAATTGAAATGTATGATGATGATGAGGGTGAAAATAAAATCTAAAGCTCAAAGGTACCTCAGCCTTTGCATCAGTATCTGCAAGTCTTTGCTTAATGTCTTTAGCAATTGAGAAGAAAACTTCTTCAACGTTTAAGTTAGTCTTGGCACTCTGCAAGAGAAAACTCATCAAGATTAACCAATTCAAAGTCATACAATTAGTAGGAGACAAATTCAAATCGAGAACCACAACGTACAGTCTCGAAAAACTTGATTCCGTATTCATCTGCAAGAGCTTGGCCCTTAGATGTTGGCACAGCCTGGAGAAACAAAACAAATAGGTGTATTAGCCAAAGAAATAGAAACATAAAATAACTTAGTAAGAGGATACAAGGGAAGGGTGAAAGAGAGAGACTGACTCTTTTGCTTTCATCCATATCAGCTTTGTTCCCAACTAAAATCTTGTTGACATTATCAGAAGCATGCTGCTCAATGTTACGGATCCAATTCCTGATGTCTGGAGTTGAAGAAAATACAAAGGATTGAAGAGAAGAGATCAGTTGAATAGATATAAATAAAGTTAACAGACTGATAACATATGAACTTTAGAACTAATTGCAAATCACAAGGCCTAGAACAGAACTAATCAAACTGATATGCAAAAGTTAGGAAAGTCATTACTGTTGAAAGATGATTCATCAGTGACATCATACACAAGCAAAATACCCATGGCTCCACGGTAGTAAGCTGCAATAAGAACAAACCAATTAGGTGAAAAATTCAGAAACGATGCATAAACAAGTAAACAACAGTACGAGAAACTGGAAAGCAAAGGCGCATATACTAAAGCAAAAACAAAGACACACCAGTTGTGATAGTGCGGAACCGCTCTTGTCCAGCAGTATCCCAGATTTGCAGCTTAATTCTCTTCCCATCGAGCTCTATAGTCCTTATCTTGAAATCAATACTGTCAAACCAAAAACACAAGTTAAGTGGGGGGGAACAGACAAAACTGCATACTGCACGTGTTAACAGACAATGACATACCCAATAGTTGTAATGAAACTGGTGGTAAACGAGCCATCAGAGAAACGTAAGAGGAGGCAACTCTTTCCCACACCTGGTGGTACATGAACAAAAAGAGATGTGTTAAGTCTCATAGCAAAAGGAAACAATCAATCAATTTGGCCCAAGGTTAAGTGTGGTCTAAACCATTTTGCGACAAATTCTAAATCAACATTCAACATTCTAACCTGATGAAATTCAAATATGAGTAAAGACGTGTTACTAATTCACATTATGGACTAACTGTAAATGGACGATCCAAAAACACAAAGCGTATCAACAAGGGAACCATGAGAAACAGATTGAATGAACAAATGCAAGGAACAAAGGCAAAAGATGATGATCTGAAATTCAGATTCTGAATGATGAATGAAGGAAACATACCGCTGTCTCCGATCAACAGAAGTTTAATGAGGTAATCGTAATCAGCACGAGCTCTAGCAGGAGGAGCAGCCATCTCTTAAAACAAAATCAAAGTTCTAGCTGAATAAACAAATCAACACTTGTACGTAAGCCAATAGGGAGAGACAAATTCAAATCGAGAATCATGAACGAATAAAACACTGGAAAAATCGAAAGGGGAGAAGAAGTACCAGATCTAACTCAGGGAAAACGAATCGTCAGAACGGAGCAAGATAGTAACCAAACGGCCGTTGAATTGTGTTTTTTTTTTCTCCCGATCGGCTTTTCCTCGGAGATTCAGAAAAACCAATTTTTTTTCTAAGGAGAAGGAGAGGGAATAGATCTGGACCGTTAGATCTTGTTCGTGATGGAGATCTGTGTTTGGCCGGGGCTCGTGGTCTTCGGTTACGGTTTTGATAATACACTTAATACGTTGCCGTTTTGATATTTTTTAAACAAACGGGCCTTGGGCTACTTTTGTGTGTGACAAATCTATGATTTTAGCACCCAACCCAACAGAACTATCGAAATCGAGATACGCGACTCAAACTTGTGCTATACGATATTTTGATGGCTTTTTTTAACTTAGCGTGTGCGTCAAAGGAAGGATCCAAACAAAAAGTTGAAAGCATGCATCTTACTTAACCCGTAATGGACTAGTGGTTAAGATCGGAAATGTGTGTAATCTTCAGTTGAACAACAATATTAGGAGCTAATGGTTTAGTTTAACCCTGTTGTGTTGTTTGACGGGGTGGTTCCTAAACTTTTGTGGCATATTATTTCGTTGACTTTCAATAGTTCTTTTCATAGTTTAAGCAACTAAAACGTTTTTAAATGTTAATTGCATTTGCATCCCTTCATTTGTAAATCAACTTAAAAACTTGAACTGGCATAATCCTCCAACAAACTCACAAGGTGACGCAAAGGTGAAAGATTAGGCAAAAAGAGAGAGAGTTGATCGATTGACATATTGGTAAAGATGATTGAATATGAAAAAATACTGTCGTCGGTGTTAAGCAAAATAGTCATCTCAAGAATAAAGCGTTGGATAGGGATATTCTTACAATGATCCTACGTAGCATCTAGTGTACTGCATGAGCATCCGTTACTCAACCCCATCCAACGATCATCCTCTGCGTACAGGTCCACAGGTTCACTTTCTGAGCGACCAATAAGTGAATGACACGATGTCACGACGTAAGCCTTTTCTAAATTACGCGATCCAGTTTCCTTTTTCTGTATGGATACGATACGAAGAGTGTTTCCATCGACATTAAAGGAAACTTTAACCATTAAAAGTGAAATAATATATTTTCCAGATCTGTTTTGAATTTAAATATCCGATTAGTACGTCGAATGTGATCGTTTTCTTTAATGTTTTATCCAAAGTCAGAAACATGATATCCAACACCGTTGTATTAAAGGAAATCTAAATTTACGCGATTAATTAGGACAATGTTTATCCAAATTTATCCAGTTTTTGTGGATAATCATATCTATATTATCCAAATTCTTACCAAAATAAATAAGTAGAGTATTACTCATTAAACTTTTACCAGACAAGAAAGTCAGAAACATATTATTATCCAACACCGTTCGAATTTATTGACTGCAAATTTGGGAACACACGTGTATATTAGTAGGACAAACATAATTACAGTATATTGTTTTTTACTAGTAGTATTTATAAAAAATCATAAACGGTGATTAATGTCAATACAGTATATTGTTTTGTATTAATGTCAAAAACGAAATATTCATGAGTTGTAAACGAGAAACAGAATAAAAAAATATAACAATTTGAATATAACCAAAATCACTAGTGATTTTCTTTTCCAAAGATTAGTGTTACCAAAATAATTATAAGTAACTAATTTTTTTTCTGACATCATGGTTACCAAAGAACTATATTATTATATATCGACATCGTATATGTTTATATATTTTCGTTTGAATTGAGAGAAAGAAAAAAAGAAAACGAATATTCACTTGACAGATTACATATGCTTTTCTTTTAATTGCAGTTTGTAATCCACCGACAGATAAAAATCAAGATGTTGTCGTCATAAATCTGAACACGAATATTTCCAGTGCACTCGCTTGCACCTGATCTCAGCTCTCTCTCTATTAAGCATATTCCCTATTTACACTGTAGCAAACGGAGACTTAACGTGGACTCCTCGCAATCCGAGTCACGTAGCCAGACCTTGCGTTGACCCCACCGCCGTTAGGAATTCCGTCTATATCTCTTTCTCTATCATCCAATAATATTTCGACATGTGTACACAATTCGGATCAGGACATATTCCAAAAGTAAAGAGATTTTATTTTCTTTTTATTTGGTAATGCTTTTTATTTATTAATTATTTATTCTTCCTTCCAAAATATTAATATTCATGGAGCCTTCAAATAGCACAGAAACAGAGAGACAGAACAGAGCGGGAACGCGTCTAGTTTACAGCTTTCTTCTAATCTCCTTTAGCTTTTCTCTCTATACTCTTTCTTCTCTCTCTCTCTCTCTCTTTACATCGGTGTGTGCTTCTTCTCGGGTTCACTCTTCTTGAGATCTGTGCCTTTGTTTCTTCTTCATTCAAACGCTTTTTTTTTGCTCTCGGTAAATTTGTTCGCTTCGCTCAGGTACGGATTTCGAAATGCTCTTCAATCGGATTTGTTCTTTTATAAAAGGGTTTCTAGTGTTTGTGTTGGTTGTCTTAATCTGCTTAGATAAACAATGAGAGATGATTTTTGTAGCTTATATTGTTTCGAGAGGGGGCTTTGTAGTCTGTAGATCTGAGTTGGGTTCGTAAAAGATTCATACTTTTTGATGTCTAGATACTCAAAACTCCGTTTAACGGGGAAAATGTTTGCTCGTTTGTCTCAAAATCACATTGCTGATTATAAGATGATTCTAGAGAGTGCCCTGTTTTTTTTATGTATATATGAAAGAAAAAAATCGATCTTTTTGCGTTACTTTATATACACATGTCGGAACGGTTTTTGTCGGTGATTACATTTAAGGATTGATGAACTGCTGCAAAACAAATTATGCGTTTATTGGACGTTTCTGTAACTTTCTTCTTTTTTAAAAAAGGATTTTTTGTATCTTATGTCTCTGTGTCCACCATTGCGTTGCTTAATCAAAAACTTATTTTCCCAGGTGCTAAAGATAAATGTCGGTTCCGGAATTTGTTATTGTTGAGATGTAGATCTAAGGGGAATTATAACATTTGTAAAAGATCTAGTGCCATAATTTTGTCTTCTTTCAGAGATTTATGAATTGCTATGTGCATTGTTTTTGCAGCAATGGCGCCACCGATTGAGAATGCTGCCAAAAGCTATGTTGAGAAACAGGTTTCACTTCCTACCCTTAATGAGAGGATACTTTCTTCCATGAGCCACAGATCAGTTGCTGCACACCCATGGCATGATCTTGAGATTGGTAAGTTACACGTAAAGGTTTCTTCTTTCTTTTTTTTTTCTTTTTCTTTCTTTTTTGGTTCTAAGATAATCACATTGTTTCTTAATTTCATTTATTTTGTAATTTTCTAGGACCTGAAGCCCCAATCATCTTCAATTGTGTAAGTATTTTGCTTATGTTCTTGATACTTGGCAAGCAAAAATATTTGAATATATTTTTATTAGATCTGTATGCGTATTGGGAGATGCTTCACTTGTGTACTATTTCTATAGCATTTACTTACTTGTATCATTCACTCGAAGAAAATTTTAAATGCTGTTTTTTTTTGGGACCAGATCAAGCCTGGTGTAGGATATGAATGATGTCCATTGCCTGTTTAATCATTCAGATTTATTATTGCAGGTGGTTGAGATAGGAAAAGGGAGCAAAGTGAAGTACGAACTCGACAAAACTACGGGTCTCATTAAGGTAACTTTAAATGCAGCAACTTTCTTCACTGTCCTTTGCACTACAATTAAAGAAGGCACTATTGTTTATACAATACATATATTGTCAGGTCGATCGTATTCTGTACTCATCTGTTGTTTACCCACACAACTATGGGTTCATTCCGCGTACTCTTTGTGAGGACAGTGACCCTATTGATGTTCTCGTCATCATGCAGGTAAACATCTTTTTCATTCAATTTTGAAAACCTGTTCCATTTTGATTTGTGCATCTGATAAGCGTTGAAAAAGTTTAACAGATTATATAGACTCTATTGTATAACTGTGTAAGCGAGGGACGAATGTAGCAGATTAGAAATGTTGTGAGTTGATTAGAGAGCAATCAGTGAAGGCTAGGCTTATACAGGTGTCTCAACATGTTGTTTTCTAGTGTTCAGTCTGGAATTTAAAGTCTCTTATTTACCAAGTTTCTCTGGTTTGATAAAATTTGATAACAGAAATAGTCTCACAGCTTCTGTTCTTGTTAGCATCACCAGTTTCTCAGTCTGTCTTATTTGACTGATAGAAAACACATCCATGTGAATCATGTTGAATTTTGTCCTACAGGAACCAGTGATCCCAGGATGCTTTCTTCGGGCCAAAGCTATTGGTCTGATGCCAATGATTGATCAGGTTAAAAAAAATTAATCCTTGAATGTCTGTATCATCTTTTGTCCGTATAAAAGTAACAAAGACTGAACTAGATGCTCTTTCTGATTTAAAAGGGTGAGAAAGACGACAAGATTATTGCTGTCTGCGCTGATGATCCAGAGTATCGCCATTACAACGACATCAGTGAGCTTCCGCCTCATCGTATGGCTGAGATCCGCCGTTTCTTTGAAGACTGTGAGTGTTCTTTCTTCAGGTTCTTTGGAACTTTTGTATGGTTAAGGATGAGATGAGATTAATCCGAATTAAAAAATGTTTAAACCGAAATCGAAGCCAAAGTATGAACCGGCCTATATGAGACTCATATTCATAAATTCTTGTTGCAGATAAGAAAAACGAGAACAAGGAAGTAGCCGTGAACGACTTCCTTCCCGCAACAGCAGCCTACGACGCAGTTCAGCATTCCATGTAAGCACACCCTTCATAACACTGACTGTTGAAAAATTCATATTCATATACTATGACATTTTTTTAACTGATACTACCTCTCATGTACACTCATGTAGGGATCTCTATGCGGACTACGTCGTGGAGAACCTGAGACGTTGATTGATTGACCAACCCAAGCAATGAAATGAGAGCTTACAGCTGCATTATTCACATTTGTTTTCTTGACAGATGTGAAAGGTGTAAACACAAATATAAATATACATATAAAATTGTCAAGGTTCTCAAAGGATATATATATATTTGTGTATGTCCTCTGATGAATCCGGTAGATGATGCCGATAATTCCAAGACTATAACTGGGAATTTACTCATTTGTGTTCTTATCACTTTTTTAAAAGATTTTGGAGTCATTTCCTATATCTTGATTAATTTTTTCTTTTCTTTTTGAGTTCTTATATTAAAGAAATGTTTTCCTATATCCCTGTTCTTATACTAAATACAGGGATTTTTAATTCTTACATCCACAATAGTCATAGACAAAAGAAAAGAATTACTTCGATATAAGTTTTCTGTATTTAAAACGAGCATTAAACTCTAAAAAGCTTATGAAACATGCATACATAGGCTACCAATGGTTGTGTACTAAAGTAGGATTAGTCTGCTCTTAGTTCACAATACCCATTTACCATTACGGACTAACTATATGCATTATTGCGGACTAAAAAATCTCCGTATTAAATATTAATAAGTAGTTGAACATAAAATTTCTTATCATCGTAATTTCATAGTACCACTACGAATGTTATAGTGCATATACTATAGTTAGAGGCTTTGCTTACCAAAACATTGGTACGCATGCTCTGATCCAACCATTCAAAGTCATTATCAAATTTCAAGTTGCTTCAATCTTTGTGTAGCCAACTAAAATCAATTCCATTTACAAAAATCAAATAGGATGCGTGTAATAGAATATTACGAATTTAGCCTTCACTTTTTCTGATATTTGCCGGCTTACCCACGTTTTACCTTTTCTATGAACCGTCATCGTAAACCAAAAACCCTTTCCTATCCCTAAAACCCGAGAGGCCGAGACCGAGAGAGAGAGAGAGTATCTTCTTTCTCTTCTTTAGGGTAGAAGAAGGACAAATTCGAAGAAGATCGTATCTTTTTATCATCAACGATGAGCTCTTTCAATGGAAACAGCAACATCGACAACCTCCTAATCCAAACCCTACTCGGACGTCTCCAAATTCGTCCCCCTAACTCCCATTTCCTCTCTCAATCCCTAGATGACCTACTCTTCAAATCCGACGACAGCGACGGCGACGATGACGGAGAAGGTCAAACCAGTCTCGACAGAGAAGAAGCTAGGCTCGAGAAAGAGCTAATCCGAGTCATCGTCTCCGGTCGAAGCGATTCTCTGAAGCCGAATTCAGGACAAGCCGTGACAGTCAACGAACACCACATCTGCGTTGGGTTTCACGAGGATGAGGAATCTGATTACCGTGTTTGGGAGTGGCATGGTCATATCATGTTGTTCGATGAAGAGAATGGGTACACCCCTGAGTATATCTACGGTAATTACTTCGAGAGGTTGCCTGTGAAGCTTCCGAGCCGCCGTGTAGTAGACAAGGAGAAGAAGGAAGTGAAAGAAGAGGAGGTTGAGAATTTGGGGCTTAGAGAGTTGATCGATGTTGGAGACGACGCTTCTCGTGGTAGGATTCTTCATAGGAACAACATCAACATCGGTTCCTCAAGGTTGCTTTCTTATTAACTCCTTTTTTAAAACTTTTCATTCATTCTGTCTGTTATGTTAGTTCCTGTGAATTCTGTTTCAAGTAAGCTTAGGATAGTATGATGTTTCTTCAAGTTATTAAGACTACAAGTTTAGTGAGTAATGTAACAGTGGCTATTGTTTTTGGGATGATTTAGTTGTTCATTGATGATCTAATGTTGGCTAATCAAAGTTTTGGGTCATGTATAGAGTATATATGCAGTGAGAAATATAACAATGGCTCACATGTTTTGTATGATTTTTGTTGTTAAGCGACCTGCCCTTAATTTTGTTTTGATCAATACCAGTAGAGAATTCAGCACATGTTGTTTCCTGAATGAAGTTACAGGTTGGGCCAATGTTTGGTTGTGGTTTGTAGATAGTTGTTTCCCATAATTTGATAAAACTGCATCGTTCTTACAAAAGAATGCTTTCTGTCAACTGTTGTACCCTTGCTTGCTTGGCCTTCAGTGCTGTCCATTGATCTTCAAATATTCATTTTTACATTACCTAATGAGAGTTCTAAGACGATCAAGCAATAGTATTACTAGTGCTTGATCTTATTCTTGCTTCTTCATTTTTCCATTCGTATACCCATCCTCTTCCAAGTCTCTGTTAGATTACCCTCTTGTCTCACTTTAGATCCCAACTGTAACTTGATTATCTTGCGTTTCCATACTCAAAATGTTTGAATCGATCGTTGAATTTATGTGGGTTCATGTGATATTGGCAGGGTCTAAGTTCCTAAGAGCGTCGTGGCAGTGAGAGGTCACATTGTTCGGGAAGATTTCAGATGTGTGAAACAACTCGCGACAACAAAACATAAAGTGCTGGTGGATTTACGGGTTCTGCTCAGTTCTATTTATACCTTGAAATCCATTGGTGAAGCTGTTCTTTTTAAGAAGTTGTTTCTGAACCAAAATTTACAATACCTGCTAATGATCAGAGAAAAGATTACAGAATCATGGTCATCGAGCTCGGAAGCTTTTAACGTTTCCCATGTTTGTCTATTTTATGTTCTTTGCTTAAATCATATACTTTGCTCATATTCCTCCAATTCTGCTTGTGTTTCTAATTATTCCTGAAATGAACTCTAACACCTTGGGACGTTTGAGATTCAAACATCTCAGCCTCAGAGACTTTTCTCGCTAGAGATTCATGACAATAAGAGCTTATGTCACAAACCAAATCGAGAAAGCGACGTTGATTAAGCTTTATTGGATTTACATATATTTAAAATGCCAGTGTTGCTGACTTGCTGACACACCCAACGTTCAAAGAATAGATATGTTTTAAGACAAAGCACGTTTATGCGTAAACACCACTTAATAACATGAGTCGTAAACCAGTAAATTCAATGGAGTATGCAATTCTGATCCACACACCACCCTTAGCTTAAATTAAATAGTCACATTTAAAATAAAAAAAACTGTCAAAACTGAATTATGAATCTGAGAACAACATCATTAACACTCTTAATTAGAATCTTAATCAAAAATTAAATTGTGTAACAATGTACATGTATCCAGGGCAACAACATTATGAGGTTCACTTGCCCGTGATGAATGGATGAGCTAATGCTTGTGACACTGTAAGTCTCTTTTGAGGATCTAGTGTGAAAATTTTGTCGAGAAGATTCCTGAAATGAACCAACACCTTGGGATCTTCATCCTCATAACGACGTCTAATTACTGAACCTAAATCTTTTGGTTTAATGTTTACCATCATTCTCCTCACTGTCTTTCCACTAACACTATCTTCCTCTGTACCATAGAAGCATAGGTCCTGATCAAAGTGCTGATCGATAAATGCTCCCTTGCGAAGCATCTTTTAGGAAAGGGCCTTTGAGTTCCATATGAAGGCGTAACATATCATTGTTTGTTGAGCCAGGGAACATAATTTTTCCGCTATAAAGCTCATACAGACAGCAACCAACTGACCACATATCTAACGGATGGTCGTAGGCTAGTCCAAGAATGATTTCTGGAGCTCTGTAAAAGCGACTAGCAAGATACGGTGTAAGTTCGTTTTCACCAGCAAACATTGCACTACCAAAGTCACAAAGCTTTAACATGTTCCTTCCCTCATTCACCAGTATGTTGTCAGGCTTTATATCGCAGTGAAGAACCCCACAGTTCTTGAGATGTTTAAGGGATATGAATAACTGCTCAGCGTACAATCTAACATCAGATAGTTGTAGACCAACGTTGACACCAATCTTCTTCACAACTTCACGGAGATTCAAATGAAGAGACTCAAACACCAAGCAAAGGTGGTTCCTATACTTAAAACTCGAAAGAAGACGGACGCAGTGGTGCTTATTCTCTGGATCAGAGCCAGCTAGCTTGTTCAATATCCGTATCTCAGCCTGGCCGGCCTTATGCATTGTCTCATTGTTCCGGATAATTTTTATAGCCACTTCCTCACGTTCAGATTCTTCAGCTTTTGTGTCTTTTGCCCGCACCACGGTAGAGAAGACACCTTTCCCATGAGTAGCCATGATTTCATATCTGTTATCAAGTAGTTCACCAAGTTGATAACTGTAATAACCTTCTGAATCATCCCAATTATCATTGAGTCCACTCCTTACAAAAGGAAGAAGGCCATTACCTTTACGAGTGCCAGCAGCTGGAGACTCACCAAAGATATCATCAATGAACGTGTCACTCTTTGGGCTGTCTTCCCCAAGCCCTACGGAAGCTAGTGTCCTATCTGAGTCTGATATTACAAGCCGCGCAGGTGATTCACAAACTGCCGATGATAGCTTGGCGACTTCATTATCTACAGCATCAATACCCACCTCAGCTTTAGCTTGCTTAACTGTAGAAGCAACAGGCCCTAGAGTACCACCACTTCCAAGAGCATCTGCCACACTAGAGGACTGCTCCAACTCTTTCTTACGTTTCTCATATATCTCTTGTATTTTCCTCCTGCTTTGCTCGATTCTTTTCAAGTCTTCAGCTTCTTGATCAAAAAACCAAACAAGAACTTTACCGTTAACATCATTGCCATCAGTTTTGGACCTTTCTCCGTTAGGATCATGGCCTTCCTTTAGTGAACTTGAGCTTCTTATCTCTAAGGCATCCTCTGCATCATGTCTTGACTGTTTTTGCCTCACTTCACCATATCCATCAGTTTTGGACCTTTCTCCGTTAGGATCATGGCCCTCCTTTAGATCAGAACTTGAGCTTCTTATCTCTAAGTCATCCTCTGCATCATGTCTTGAGTGCTTTTGCCTCACTTCACCATATCCATCAGTTTTGGACCTTTCTCCGTTAGTATCATGGCCCTCCTTTAGTGAACTTGAGCTTCTTATCTCTAAGTCATCCTCTGCATCATGTCTTGAGTGTTTTTGCCTCAATTTACCATATCCATCATCAAGACTTTTATGCTTCTGATCCCGATCACTCTCCAACTCTCTCCTTCCTCTATCCCTATCTTTTTCCCTCCGTCTCTCTCTTTCATTCTCCCTCGTCTCCGTCTCTCTACTAGTACTCCTGGCTTTATCTATACTCCTCCCGCCTCTGTCGTTGTCTCTATCCCTCTCTCCTCTGCTACTATCTCTATGATCACTGCTTCTTCCCCTCTCTAATCTCTTGTTCGAAATCTCCCCTTCCTCCATCTCAAGTTCACCACCGTTACCAAATCCGGAAGGATCCGGAGAAACATACTCTTCATCGATGTACTGAACTTTATCATCATTACGACGATGGTGACTGTGTTGATGCTTGTGATGACGGTCCTTGTACCGCTTCGAAGATTTAACGACTTCATCGGACGAAGAAGACGACCGACGGTGCTTGCGGTGGTTTGATTCCACATGCTTATCGCTCCCCATCAGATCGTCGGAAAAGTGTTAAGCAATCGCAAAGTTAGGGTTTTAGGTTAGATTTTGTCGCGGGCTCTCAATTTTGTGTATCCGTGTAGAACAACAACAAGACTTCCATAAATCGTCACCTATTTATAGAAAAAAGTTTACACACAAGGCAAATTAAAATCGGAACCGTCTATTTTAAAACCCATAATGCCACGAAAGTAAGGGCCCAGGCCCAATAAGAATAATTATTATAAGAAATCATGTCCGTTCATTTAAAACCTTCTCGATGAATGACACGTAATCAATCCGCGTGAAACTTAAGTAACCAATGAAAAGCCAGCACAAGCCTCTATATAAACAAATCTCTTCTCTTATTTTTCAACAGACGAGAATCTTTTCATTGACTTCATATTTTTTAACTCTCAAACAAAAATCTCAATTTCTCTCTAAAGTCATCATCAATGGCACCAAAGGCGGCAGAGAAGAAACCGGCAGAGAAGAAGCCAGCAGGAGAGAAAGCACCGGCGGAGAAGCGACCAAAGGCGGAGAAGAAGATAACGAAAGAAGGAGGAAGCGAGAAGAAATCGAAGAAGAAATCGAAGAAGAGCATCGAGACGTACAAGATCTACATCTTCAAGGTTCTGAAGCAAGTTCATCCCGATGTCGGGATATCGGGGAAAGCGATGGGGATCATGAACAGTTTCATCAACGACATATTCGAGAAACTCGCTCAGGAATCGTCTAAGCTCGCGAGGTACAACAAGAAGCCGACGATCACTTCTCGGGAAATCCAGACGGCGGTTAGGCTCGTGTTGCC
Organism: Camelina hispida; assembly: GCA_023657505.1. Taxonomy (NCBI): domain Eukaryota; kingdom Viridiplantae; phylum Streptophyta; class Magnoliopsida; order Brassicales; family Brassicaceae; genus Camelina; species Camelina hispida. The sequence goes on from CP094632.1 coordinate 29,577,091, forward strand.
CGGAGAGCTCGCGAAACACGCCGTTTCTGAAGGGACTAAGGCGGTTACCAAATTTACTAGCTCTTAATTAATAATTTATCTCGTTCGAATCATTTATGTTTTGGAATTAATGTTTGATTAGTGATATCATTTTAATATGGATTAGGCTTCTTTGTTAATTTTGTATGGTGAATTTTAAAACAATTTCAGTTAACGCTAAATAAAAAAAGCTTTGATTTGTCAAATTCCTCTGAATCTTCTGCAGAGAATTGTGTATTCATAATAGTGTGGTTAGTGATGATGATGATTGATGTTAAGGTTTTTTCAAATGGGCCTATTTGAGACCCATTATCTTAAAAAAATAACAAGGCCCATGAATAAAGAAGAGTATTAAGTACGGTACCCATGTGGAAAGTTATGATTCGCCCCAAGTTAGGTGGCCACGTCTATGTCTCCCTCATCTTGACCTTTCTTTTGCTTCTTTCTTAATATAAAAAGCTTTCTTGTTCGATCCCCTCATTTATCTAATCCCGTTTCGTCTCAGATTCGCTTTTTTTCCTTTTGTCGTGATTTCGTTTTTTTTGGATAATGGGTCGTTCTCTGATTCCAATGATCCGAGTTTAGTTTTCTCGCCTGAGATCTCTCTACAAATCTGTCGGATTGGATTGGATTGGATTTACAAAAGGGTTGTGTTTAATTTGAATTTATATTGGGAATTATAGGGTTTCGAAGAGCATAAGTTTACAAAAATGCGGGTGTCCTCTGAGATACTCCTCCTTTCTTTGGTTCCCGCGTTGACTTTTTATCATTCTGGGTTGAGTTCTAATCGTTTGAAACCTCTTCAGAAGAGTGATTGGCGTGGTAATCTTAGTTAAAGTTTCTCCCTTTTTTCCAAAATTTGTCTCTTTTTTTTTTTGGTTTCTTAGATCTTCGTCGTCCTCGTCTGGTTCTCACCATTTCCCTAGCTCAGATTAATCTAATCGAACAAGATCTCTTTCTTCGGATAATTTTTAGTCACTGGTTCCATCTTTTCTTTTGACGTTTCGTGTGCTAAGATTTGCGACGCAAGAGGTACTTATATGCATATATATGAAGTTCTTGTTCATTGATTAAACGATTCTGTTACTGATGGTAGTTTTGAATTTTTTGTTTGTTGCAGTTGATTTTTGGATATGAGCTCTGTTTGTGATTTCAAAGATGCAGAGTCTCACCTTGAGAGCAGCTCTGCTTCCAGTTCCAATAAATGTTCTAATGGCTCTAAGCATGTCTCTTGTCTTGGAGGATCTGATGATGCGCAAGAGTCTGATGGTGATGATAGTAGTGGTTTTATACACCAAAATGTGGTTGATGAATCTAAAGAAGACAAGGCGATCGTCACCGAACTTATTCCTGAGTCTTTACCTCCCGATTCTTTGGATGATGAAAGTGAAGATAAGAACCTTGCGATCGCATTGCAAGACATGTTCTCTGAGAGTGTAAGCGACCTTATCTTTGTAGTTGCTGTTGTTGTTGTTGTTTCTGTTCTATTGCCTTTGTCTTGTTTTGCGTACGATGTGTTGTTGTGCGAGGTTAAAAGTATCTTTATATCGCTGACGTGCAAGTTTTTGTGAGTAATCATAGATATGCTTCCTAGTAGCCTTGTGACCGTGGCTGTTTCCATCATTGTTGGTTGTTGCTTACAACATCTAGAACCAACCCTTTAGTCAATAGTGGTAGATGTACAAAGGAGTTGCGTTACACAGCATCTCTAGCCATATCAAGGACATAGATGGAGTACAATTCCTCAATGGTTGTAGCTTATCAATATCTTTTTCTGTTTCTGATGTAATTAGTAGAGAAACGCTGTGTTTGTGTTGGCAGCTTCTGATTTTTGTTTCTTGTTATTCTTCAACAGACGACTGAGGTAACTCTGATTCCTGCCATTAAAGGTGCTCGAGAAAAGCATGGCAAGTCAGTCCAGAAACTGAGTGTGTCATGGGCTGAAGATGTGTATGATCCTCCGCCCTCCATTGTCTCTCACACAAGAAGCAAGAAACAGCAACCGCAGAAATCAAAGAGCAAAGACAACCTGAAGAAGAGTGGAAAGAAAGGACAAAAGGGAAGCAGCAACTCTCGTGGCGGCAAAGACAAGAAGCAGACTTCTTCTCGCAGCAGCAAATACAATCGTGATAATAAGTTTGATTGGGCGACACAAGTGTCTATTATAGCTGCATCTTCTTGAATCTGTGTGACATGACCAAGGCACTTGCGTCTTCCTTACTCTTGTCTCTCCTCTCTCTCCCTCGCCCTCTTTTCTCTTGTTTATAAATAAAATATTTGGTGTGAAATCTTTTTTTTGAGCTTCAGGAACGACTCTTGTTTTTTTTGTAAGGATGTTTTGAATCTGAGTTACCACTATTATTGTGAATCTTTTTCCTCTCCTCCCATATGTTCCATCAATACTTGTCGTTGCATTAACGCAATCGTTCGTAATTTTTAGCCATCATTTGCTAATTTAAGTTGAGCAGATTGTGAAAATAAAGGAACAACATAGTATCATATGCTTGACCTTTTTACTTTTATTATATTTGCTTCTTTTTAATTCTTTCCTTTACAAAATATCTCACTAGGTCTGTAACCTCTCCTGTGTCAACCCTAAATTCTAATATCCTTCTCTGTTGAGAGCTTGTACAAAAAAATAACAGAGGTAACCCTTCTGCAAAAAGAAAACAAGCGTGGGGGCTTTTAAAGGACAGAGAAATAAAAAAAGGAAAGATCCCAAATACCAAAATCCAAGATGAAGAAGCTTCAAAAAAATCTTCCATGAAAGATGATACCAGATGGATGAAGTTGTTTATGAAAAATTCGGAACTTTCTTCTCGAGCATTGATGTTCCCTTGAAGACTGTAAGTTGCACTTCTCTTTGGTACTTCTCTAACTGCAAACACAAACACACACCATTGTTAATCTTAACCATTTTTGTAACCAGACTGCGCAACCATTAAAGATCCATGAAAAATGTCCCAGGCCAAACTTAACGTACTTGATGTTCAGTCATCTTTGTGAAGCCAAATTTCTTTATCCAGATAGACTCGGCTTCTTCAGCTGCTGGGAGAAGCAAGTTCTCAATATTCAGAGAGGAAAGAAGATTCTCAACGCAAGCAAACAGGCCTTGAAAGTAGCCCTATAGAACCATTAACCAAATTGGTTATGTTACCAGTTATAAAAACAAGCGAATCTGACACAGTAAATAAACATGGGATGTACAAAAGCTTACCCTTCCCTGATACTCTCGGCTTGTAGCTACCATAGGAAGCTCTGCAACTTTCTGACCAAATATCCTAAGCAGTGCGGCAGAAACAACAAGGGAACTAAAAATGCAGCCAAAAAATAAAAAACAATTAGGAAGATCGAGAGATGGTGAAAGAAGCACAGAGAAAGAAAGATAAAATGCATCAAGAACACAAGCATACTTCACCATCAGGACCAAGCAGTACATTCCTCCAAACTCCTGGCCTGATATATTTCTCCTGCAAACATGTTGGAAGAATTACCGGGATGATCAATTACTATAAACATATGAACGAACAAGGAACATGTATCTGAGTTTATCACAGTATAGCTTACCCATAGACCATGACAGGAATGAGATCACGACCAGACGTTGCCACAATGGGATCAAAACACTCCTGAAAAGTAAACTCGTTCGCTAATCAGTAAATCAGTTAATAAAATAATTTACAAGCCAGATAATACACAAAATGATTTGAGCACATTTATAAGTCTTAAGCATACCCTGAAAATAGCAGCTGCTCGTGAAAGTAAAGGTAGATGCTCTGGGTATCGACTTTTTCCTCTAAGCATCCTCCATTCCACAATATCTCCATTGTCAATATATATTCCTTTTTCTTTGTATTTTTTGCTTATTGTGTCTAACAAAAGCGTGGGAATCGGTTGTGGCCCACATGAAGCAGAGCTTTGAAGAACTGTGTGAATCCTGCTGCAGTCACTACAGCAGAACCATTTATCTTGAGGGATTCCCTACAACACTCAGGAAAGATGTTGAGAGAGGTTCAATGAACTTGTGAACACAGACAACCAACATTACATGACTTACTTTCAAATCACAAAGCTCATTTTCCCTGAGACAACCGACGTGGTACTCTTTCTCACACTTCAAAGAAAACAGGAAAAATGACCATTAGACAAGATAGACGTGGTTAAAGAAAATCTTGAATAGGAAACCAGAAACAACAATACCTACCTGGTCACAGAGAATAACTGTCCTATCATCAAATTTCCCAATGCTAAAATCATGTGACCTATCAGAAATGGCGAGAACGAATAAACAAAGTGGTGAACACGTATATGCACACTAAAACTAAAAGTATGTAATGTATACAACCAACCTGCAAAACACGCAACCACCAATTTCGTTTTCTGGTGCCTTGACAACTCTTGTTAGTCTTATAACTATGGGTTTTAAATTAGGATCAGCAGAAGTGGCTGTTTTAAAAGAGGTAGGTCCATCATTGCAGCTTGAACAGTACCAAGTACCTTCAGGCATTGATTGAAATTTCAAGCATACTGCATACGGAAAGGGCCACAAAGTATTAGAACCAGTGAACAACCCTAGAGCTGATACCAAAGCAATGCTGATTTTGCAAATCATCTTTAAGAAATTATTTTAGAACTGAAACAGAATGAGGCATTTATCATATTACTTTTTCATTATGCTTGAGAAAATTTTCTTAAAATATGTGCTTAAAGATTAAGTTGTACATTCGCAGTAGAATGAACAATCAAGTCTACTATCCTTTAACAGTAACGAATACCCACCTGTATGAAATGCGTGAGGACATCCAGCACAGAGTAGCAAATCTCCACCATAGCCACAAATAGAACACATGTCATCGCTCTCACCAGTTGTAATGACATGTTCCCCACCCGCCAATGACATGGCTATATCATGCAATGACAATCCGGAAGATACGAGGATATGACGATAACTGCAACAGAATCGGAAACTTCAGATATGTCTTACAACACTAGTGTAAAAACACATCGTTAGTAGATAACTCACGGTTGTCGTCTACCAGCCATTCCAGCATGTGCTTCGAATTGTGAAGGACTAATCTGTTGTTCAGAAACATGATAAATATCTATCATTATACTTGAAGAAAGAATGAGTCTAAGGGCCAATTTACATAGTCACTACATCCAACATGTTACCTCTGTATTGCAGCAGCTACATACTATACCACTTCCTTGCTTGTAACCCTGCAGTAGTTTCTGCGAGAAAAACAAGTGTCAGCAAAACCATTCGAACTTAAATTTGCAAAAAGAATAAACAGAATTATTCAATTAAGCCCACGATAACAGACCTTTGATTTCATATAGTAAGCCAATTCAGTCCCATCCGGTAGCCCATTTGGCATAAACAGCAACCGGTGTAAATCAAAGTCCCTACAAAGATAGGATTGCAATTTGTTGTCATCACCCGTGGGATCACATTTAGAGAATGAATGTGAACAAGAATAGCCAAATAATGAGGTTCACAAAAGCAATACAAACCTCTTCCATTTACCGCCTCTTGAAACTTTCTTATGGCAACCAATACCAAACATATGAGAGGTATCCCTACAATTTAACAACCAAGTAAATTTTCTATGTTTGGTAAACGAATTGTCAATATGTAATACTCAGAGTAATCAATATCTAAGCAAGAAAATTTGAGGACCGTACTTCTTTTCTTTTGGCTTATGTTCGTGTCGTGTGTCCTTTATACAAATTTTCTCTTTAAAATAATTGCTCTCTGGAAAACATGGAGTAGAGCTTTGACTCTCATCAAGAGACCAACCAGAACCAGGATAACTGCAACTTTCACAATGGTAACTTAGGCCATGTTAACCTTCTTATAAAAATAAACACCTAGATAACAAAGGATCCAAGTGTCGCTGAATGTCATCTTCAAATACAAATCTTTGGAAATTTCAGTTCAAGTACCTGACAAGGGATTGAAACGAATGATCCACGATGTGGTTGCTAACATCTTCAGCCATGTTATCATCCTGTTGGAAACTTTCTGAAGATCAGAATGGCAAGTCAGCTATGTCCAATCAGAAAGTAGCACAATACACAGGGAGAATCCAGGGAAAGGACTTTCAAAATGCTGGGATATTTCCAAGCAAAGAAATGCAAACTAAATCCACCAGGCAACTTAGATACCTTTCAAAACCTGAAAGCTATCCTCGTTCAGAGCAGAACCAGCCAAATTCCTTATCACCTCCTCGACAACGTCAAACGGTGCAATCTTCACCTCTTGAACTAAGTTATAAACCGACCTTCCATTCTCCAAATATATGTGCTTATTAGGGTGTTTCTTTTTCACACCAGCATGCCTCTCGAACTCATTAGCACTTAGAACCTTCCCACAAAACAAAACAAAATATGACATAGTTAAAAGACTGTGAAATTGCACCTAGTATCCTAATACAAACCACATAAGAAAACTATGAAGAACAAACTTACTTTGGAGAAATCGCATGCAGTACAGCCACACAAATACCCACCCGAGTAGATTATCCCTTGAAGCTCTCTCTAAAGACCATTAAAAGTAATATAAGAACATATATTTAACACCTCTACAAATTATCATAACAAATCCAAACCCAAAAACGTGAACTTTACCGGAGGTGAGGTTGAAAAGTACTTGACCCGAGCACCATCGAGAATACCCGTCAACAAGAGGTTCTTCACATTAGATGCGAAGTTGGTAAAGACAATCTTCTTCGAGGGTTTCACACCTAAAGTAGAAGAAGCTACATTCGAAGGAGTTCCCTCCCAAGTATACTGAATCATAGGTAAACCACAGAACTCCTCATTTGGTTTACTGAGCTTAAACGTGATTTTAGTAATCCCGGTTGTGCTAAGATGCTTAGGAATCTCCCTTACGAAACAAGACGGCACATCATCACTCGACTGCGAGCTATCTGCTAACGACGCTGCGCCATATTCACTCTGTTTCTCGTCGCTGCTTAGAGTGTCATCGGAAACAGAACAAGACCCAACGCGGTCACCTGAACTCGATTTAGCAGGATTACTAGTGATATCTCGAAAGGCAATATCAACCGGAGACAGGACTGGGTTTGATATTTCAGACCTAATGTCATCGTTTGAAGCTTCCTTGGCTTGTCTCTTGTTAGAATAAAGCTCTCCTTGTTGTACATTATCTTCTTCTTCAAAACACACACGGTCTCTCTTCAGTTCTGAACTCTCTTCCACCAAAGCTCCTTCCTTTAGCAATCCCAAACAAATTGTTCCTTCTCCCATTTTAAAATTTGCTCAAGTTTCACACAATGGCGTTCAATCCGTAATACACGTAGTGCCTGGGGTCTCAATCCCAAATCGGAGAAAAGATGCGATTTTTTTTTTTTTTTTTTTGGAATCTAAAAATCAATTGGGAGAAACGTATGGATTTGTTGAGTAACCCATACTCACATCTGTATATGAATCAAATGAACATATTCACAAAGATACTTGTTCGAACAAAACGGGTTGGATTGGATTGGGAACCCTAAGCTCGACCATAATCGACGGTTGGGGAAGGTTTTGTGGATCTAAGATTTGAAAGAAAACGATTAGAAAAAATAGATTTGGAGACAAAATCCGAAGGTAGAAGAAGACGAATTAGGGTTAGGGTTTTTGGGAAGTGAGATAAAAAGAAGAGGAGGGAAAAGAGAAAGAGAGGACGTGTTACGCGGCAACGAACCAGAACAAAAAGCTCTCCCTATTAGCGGTCCCTTCTTTTTTTCTTTTTTTCAACTTTTTAAATGAGAGAGAGAAGATGATGAAGAAGAAGAAGAAGATGACAAAAAACTTATCCGATTGACTAGGCCTGGGCATTTTAACCGAATCCGAAACCCGAACCCGAACCCGACCCGAAATAGGCAGTTCGGTTCGGATTCGGATAGTACTAAATACCCGATCGGATTTAGTTTCTTTGAAATTCGGATATCCGATCGGGTTCGGGTATTATCCGAACCCGATCGGATATCCGAACTAACCCGAAATAAATATAAAAATGTATCTTAGTGGGTTTGAACCCGGTACCTTAGGCATTTATAAATGTATTATAAACCATTTTGCCACCTTAGTTTTATGGCATAGTATAAAAACATTCATTATTTATATATATACATAATTATGTATTCTAAAATTGATTTATTTTTTCCTTTCTCAATCAACATAACTCATAATTGTTTACTTTTTTTATTTACCCAGATCAATTTTACTAGAAAAATGACAAGCAAATCTAGAAAAAAAAAATAGTTTGTAGGGTTTGAAGAGTGAGTGAGGTTGGAAGATAAATATGAATTATATAATATAATTTGCTATAAATATTAGATTTGGTAGGAAATTTGAAGGATTTAATTTTTGAAGTAGTGGTCATGGATATACAAATCTAGGGTTTTTTGCTAAAAAAAGAGATGAAGAAGAAGGAGACAAGAAAAGGAAGATAGAGTTTTTTTTTTTTTTTCTTTTTTACGACAATTTTTTTTTTTTTTTTTTTTAAATGAATTCGGGTATATCCGAAATTACCCGAACCCGAAGCCAAATTACCCGAACCCGACCCGAAGTTATAAAATACCCGATCGGGTTTTATATCTCTACATCCGAAAATCCGAAAACCCGAACATCCGAACCCGAATCCGATCGGATACCCGAATGCCCAGGCCTACGATTGACGAAAAAAAAAAATTATTATCTTTTTTTTTTTTTTTTTTTGCCAGCGGGTTACAGAAATTGGCTCAAACGAGCCAATTAGATGGAAAGTCGTTCACAAAGGTGATTGGCAGCGACTCCACTCTAGCACGGCGCGCCAGTTTGTCCGCTCTACCATTATGTGATCTTGGAACCTGGACGAGAGAGAAAGAGAGGAATTCACCCTTATCTTCATCGATAACATCCAGATATGTCTTGAAAGTAGGCCACTCAGAAGGCGAAGACACCATCTTCACCAGATCAGAACAGTCTGTGAGAAACACGACCTTCTCATTATCAGCACCAATCATGCATCGCATTGCCCAGATAAGGGCTTCGACCTCTGCGTGGAGCGGGGTCAAGCTACTGCGAGAATTAGATGCACCCATGGTGGGGCATTCTCCGTTAGGAGAAATACAATACCATCCTCTACCCATAAACTTATCATTCGCCTTCCAGGATCCGTCTACAAAGCATCGATAACTAGACTCATAACCATGAGCCGCGTTATGAATCTGAGTCATAGATCTAGGTATAGGCCGAGAGGCATCAGTAGAAAAGGATCTGCAAAGGTCTTCTTGGGCAGAAGACCAAAGCCTGGATTCCTCCTCTGCGATTCGTAAAATTGCTACCAGATTTGAGTCTAAGTTACTAAACAATTTATCATTCCGAGCTTTCCATATGTACCACAAAATCCATGGAAACATTTCCACGGAATGAATGTTTTGCATCCTCCAAAATAAGGAGTCCATATTAGCATATAAGGAATCCGATGGGAAGCAGCCCGTAGAGGTCGGAAATTGGGACATTCCCCAAACCTGTCTAGCCGGAGGGCATAAGAATAGAGCATGGTTGACTGTCTCCTCTGTTACCCCACATATTTCACATTCCATATCACAACTTAATCCGCGCCGCCGTAGATTCGCTGTTGTCGCCATGCAACCCGTAATTGCTTGCCACAAAAAATGTTTGAGTTTTGGTGGACACCTAATCTGCCAGACAAATGCCTGTAGAGGAACAATATTGGGACCAGAAATGGGAAGGCCACACTCTGGTTTCTGCCTCAATGCCTGATATCCGGATTTAACAGTGTAGCTACCGGTCTTAGTCAAATGCCATCCGAAGCTATCTTGTGTGGAAAGATTACCAAGAGGTAACGCAGAAATAAGGGTTACATCTTCCGGCTCGAAAACGGCCGAAAGTAATGCCAGATCCCAGGAACGAGAAGTCCTGTCAATGAAATTTTCAACTCTAAGTGTCGGATCGACTGGCAATCCTGAACACAATGCTGGTCTCGGGGATTGAGCAGGTATCCAAGGGTCAGACCATACTGAAATGGATGCCCCAGTTCCTACCCGTTTAATGAGTCCTTTGTTCACCAGAGAGCGAGCAGAAATCATATTTCGCCATCCATAGGATGGAGAGTACGATTTAATAGGATCTAATGGGTCCGAATGCCTATAATATCGTCCTTTGAAAACCTTTGCAAATAGTGAATCTGGAACTGATATCAACCGCCAAAGTTGTTTAGCCAACAGTGCGGTATTGAAATCGTCCAGACACCTAAATCCCAAGCCTCCCTCCAGTTTATGGAGACATAGTCTGTCATAGGCAATCCAATGTAAACCCCGAGTTTCTCCTGAGGAACTCCACCAGAAGTTGGAGATGGCACTCGTGAGTTTCCGTGTAACTGTTTTGGGAATTCTGAAGCAGGACATAACAAAGGTAGGGACAGCGGTCGCGACCGATTTGATCATGACTTCTTTTCCCCCCCGAGACAGTAACCTAGCAGGCCAACCACCAGCCCGTTTTTGTAAGCGGTCTTGGACAAAAGAGAAAATTTTAGTTTTCGATCCGCCAAGACTTTCCGGGATTCCCAGATAGGAATTCATGCCACCTAAAGTGGTAATCCCTAGAATACCTTTTAAGTCGTCGCGCACATCCGCATCTACTGTATGTCCAAATTGAATTGAAGACTTCTGAAAGTTTATCCTCTGACCGGAAATCCTCTCATAATGCCTAAGGATCCCCAAAATAACTTCACACTGTTCCTTTGTGGCCCGGCAGAAAAACAGACTGTCGTCCGCAAATAGTAGGTGTGAAATTGCCGGACTTGCAGTGGAGACCTTGATACCCGTAATAAGCTTAGACCTTTCCGCTTTCTGTAAATTTGCAATAAGGACCTCGGTACAAAGGATAAAAAGATAAGATGACAAGGGATCTCCTTGACGGAGCCCTCTTGACGGAATTATGGATCCATGTGGTTGGCCATTTAATAATACATTATATTCCACTGATGTCACGCACCACATGATCCATGAAATCCATCTCTCACAGAAACCAAATTTCCGTAGTAAGGACTCAATAAATGACCACTCAACCCGATCATAGGCCTTACTCATATCTGTTTTGATAGCCATGAACTTGCCCTTACAAGAGGGATTAGTTCGTAGGCCGTGGAACATTTCCTGAGCAATCAAAATATTATCCGTAATTAAACGGCCCTCGACAAACGCCGATTGTGTCTCCGAGATCAAGGCTGGCAGAAATGTGCGCAACCGCTGACATAAAATCTTCGAAATAATCTTGTACCCGACATTACATAAGCTGATAGGGCGCCACTCAGTCATCCGGGTCGGTTTCTCTACTTTCGGGATAAGGCAAATATTGGTCTTATTAAGGCGTTTGTCAAAACTACCATCCTGAAAGAAGGATTCCACCGAAAGCTTTAAATCCGCTTTAACCGTATCCTAAGCACGCTGATAGAACAGGGCCGTCATACCATCCGGTCCCGGGGCTTTATCAGGATGCATCATAAATAGAGCCTCTTTAATTTCCTGTTCAGAGACTGGTTTAGTCAACTTCTCATTTGTGTCATCCGTTATAGAGGTGTTTATTTCCCCCAGGGAGTCCTCTATTTCTGAGGGTTCAGTGGACGTAAACAGCTCCTCAAAGTATGCGGTGGCGATATTCTGTATCCGGGGTTCCTCTGTAGTCCATTGACCGAACTCATCATGCATTCCAGCAATCCGATTATTAGTTCGTCTTAATTTTGTTTGGGCATGAAAATAACTGGTATTTTGGTCTCCGAAGCGCATCCACTTGCTTCGACTCTTCTGATACCAGTAGATTTCCTCATCCCGATAAGCTTCACGCAATTTCCAATTTAATTCCGATATAGCCTCAACGGAGACAGAGTCATCCTCCTGAGCAATAGCTAATTGGGATTTTAGGTCCTCAATTGTTTCCCGTCCAAAAGGAGCCTGTGCTTTCCTCCAGCGGGATATTGCTTGGCGGCACTTTATTATTTTATCCATTAAATTCCCAGTCACCCCTGTCACACCTGAAGTCCATCCCTCTGAAACGGCTCCAGAGAAGCCCTCTTTCTCTAGCCACCGCCGATCGAAGCGAAAAACGCTCCTCCCTCTGCGGACTATATCCTCTAAAGTGGCTAATACCGGTTTATGATCCGATGCTATCATTGGTAAATATTCCGTGAACGCATTCCTGAATAAGTCATGGAGTTGATCATTGGCTAGGGCGCGGTCAAGACGACACCTAATAGGCTTCTTATCCCGCCAACCGCGCCAAGACAAGCTATCCCCAAGAGCTGGAAACTCTAATAACCCACAATGCCGAATCATTGTGTTAAAATTCACAAAAGAAGAGGCGTGGCGAAGTCTTCCGCCTCGTTTTTCATGGTTACCTTTAATTTCATTAAAATCACCTATAAGAAACCAAGGGGCATCACGAGACAGACCTATCCGCGTTAATCTTTCCCATACTAAATCTCGATTCGTTGGGACCGGATCACCATAAACAAAAGTAAAATAAATAATATGTCCTTTATAGGTAAGTTCCAGATCAATTAATCGATTTGACTCAAATAAAATTGAAACATCAAAATTATTATTATAAAATAGGGCTAAGCCGCCACTACATCCAATAGGATCAACTGTTTTTAAATTTGAAAAACCAAAATGACCAACAAAAGGTTCCAAAACAGAGAAAGGTTGTCTAGTTTCAGATAAAAATAAAAAATCAGGTCTATGTTTCCCCCACAGATCCCTGAGATACCCAAAGGTTGCTTTATTCCCCACTCCCTGACAGTTCCAACTTAAAATCTTCATTTATCTGCTGTTGGCTTGGGTGGCTTGACTCCACCAGTTGGACCCTTCTCCTGATCCGGGTTGGAGTTGTGTGATCCTTCCCCAGCCTCTTTAGGGACAGGGCGTTTCCTTGGTGTGGTGCGTAAATACACGTTCAATTTCCTGGAAGCAGCTCCTTTGAGAGCCAAAGGAGGTTTCCCCTTGTGAACCTTTTCAACTTGCTGAACCATGCCAGAGATTGCACCTGAATCCAACTTCGCTTCCACGGGACCAACACCTTCGTCTACTGCTTCACTTCCACGAACCCCAATAGTCACGGTTGGATCCAAGGCAGGAACCGAAACCTCCATGTCTCCATCCGACTGGTGCTGAGGGTCTTCAACCGTTTTATCCAATACCTCTTTCTCAACCTCCTCCATCTGTTGATCCAAATTCTCCTCCAGCAGTTCCTTTGCTATTGGCGAGACCTGTGACTTTCCCGACTCACCCACCAGTATTGGCGTGTCGCCTATACGTACCTGACCCGACCCACCCTGCATAGTGTCAGAAGTAGGATGTTGTGCATCTAACCCATCTCTCGTGCTTGAGGAATCCGCATAAGCCAGAATCACCTCTTCACGCACATGGGATTGTGAAGGCAATTCCGGGTCCTGAAAAAGAGGTCTCCGGACCCGCTTTGGTGGTGGAGCCCCAAAGGTTGCAGTCTAAATCGCCACATGCTTGACCTGCACCGGGATCTGTCCCGGTTCCAGCTCCCCAACCGGAGCCACACCCACAGTAGGTGCCACAGATGTGGAAGCTCTTTCCTTTTGGTGGTAATCCTTAAACGCCACAGAGTTGTTGGACCGACGCTGTTTGGATGAAGCCTCACCCGTTTCCCGTAAGGTCCGGTGTTTTGACCCTGCATCCTGTTTACCCTTATGTGATCGCTGTCTGGACTGAGAAGAACCCCGAGTATCCACCTCCTTGCCCTTTCCATTATTTCTGTCATTCATGACAGCCCCTTTGTAGCTCCGAAACGGACCAACAGCCTCGTCTTCCACCGGAACACGCAAAGCCGGGGTAATCTTGTTGGTAGCCCACAGTGGACAATGGTTCTCATCATGACACAAACTCTTGCACTTCTTACAGCAGTCATGAAGACGCTCATAGCAAAAATTGACTATAGTCTCCTGGCCATTGTAGAACTCAATTACCGAGACCAAGCATAAAGGCTTGAACCCATTAACTGTCACTTTCACCCTCCCACCGTCGATGTCTACCGCCTCCACTCTCCCAAGCTCCGAGCCAATAGCACGGAAGGTTGGCTCTGCCCAGAATTGGAATGGAACATCCAGCACTCGCACCCAAAAAGTTATGTCAGAAGGGTAATTCGGCTCCACTGTTGGGCTCCATCGGACCAGTGAAACCATCCACCCATCGAAATGAAATGGACCCATCTGAACAACCTCCAGAATGTCTTCCTCATTGTCAAAATCAAATTGGAACTTTCCTAACCCAAGGTCAGCTCCCACAACTCTTCCTTCAACATGCCAGAACTTGGGCAGCATGATCAGGAGAGCCTTCATGTCCTGCACTTTCGGGTTCATACAGCGCCCCATCATTGTCTTTGAGTACCCCGCAATCAAGGCTGTGTTGTCAAAGTACGGAATTTTGATTCGCCTCTTGGGAGCTCCGATCTCATCATTCGAACCCCCCACATTCTTTCCCAAAAGACCACTCTGAGACATGTTGAAAATCACCACCCCAACTCGTAAGAAACAAACAGAAAAAGAAAGGACACACTCAGAAATAGTCGCAGGAAGACCAAGAGCTGAAACAGAGAAATGAAAAATAATGTGATGAGTACTTAAGACTACAACACAGACCTTTATATAGTCCCAAAAATACCAGAGGTAAGTTATTGACACTCTCACCGAATCAGCACATAAATGAGATACGAGATTCTCTTGAGCTGTTAATATCGCAAGCATATCCCGTATCACCCTTAAATAATACCATATGTATAATACGATTAATAATGATCTCCCTTGTTTAAGCCTTGATGATCTATGTCGAGATAGAAATAGACCTCGAATCCCAGCAAAACATCCCTGAAATAATGTCCATTGTTCGTGAGTATCATCCCGGTGTATCTCCAACTTGTTTTCAATCCATAAAAGGAAAAGAAAATTCGTATTATCTACCAATATAGTCCAGTAATCCGAGATCATTATTAAGCCAGATAGAGTTAAGGATATAAACCTTGATATGTTCCAGATCAGACCAATCTTCAACCTGATACACTTCTTGATATAATTCCACAAACTCCAGCGAAAATCAGCTTGAAGAATCTCCAATGTATTCCAAGAATGCCAGGTAAGAGATTCTTGATACGCCGGCATCAAATATAAATCCATAATTGCCCTGAAACCGCGCCAAACAGCCAACAGAATCAAAGCCAAGTACCTTAACTCATCAACGAGTGTACCAAATCGAGGGATAAGAGTACCTCGAATCCACCCATAAAGACACCAATTCCGAAACCATTGTGATTTGGAATCCTCCAAGAGTATCTTACATTTGATTACATTCCAGAAAAGGTAACCAAATATCTTGAGAGTGTCCAAAGTATACGCGGAAGCCAATATCATTATGATATCAGATTTGGAAAAGAGAAGACATCTTGATACATTCCACTCCATACCAATCTTCACCCTTAGATATTTCCTTACATTCCAGTAATAACCAGCTGGATGATCCTCCATTATGCTTCGTGAATGCCAGGGGATAAAAACTTGATACGCCGTCTTTAAATACGAATCCAGGGTTGCCCATTGATTGGTATCCTCCAAATGAATCTTTCGTGTGATTACGGTCCAGAAAAGGTAACCACAAGCCTTGGGAAATAACAAATAAGATTTAGAATCCGAAAGTACCCATGATCTTGTCGAAGATTGAGACCGAAACCTTGATGCCTTCTGTTGCAGATCGACCCTCGATCTATTGCGAGAAGATAGTTTTTCCAATCCGATCTCGAGTAATAACTCCGGAGATCGCCCAAGCCAGAACCAAATCGCATCCCATCGTAACCTCAAATCGATCCCATTGAAACCAAATAATCTCCATAAAACAAAACAATCGAAGAATCTCATGGTCGGGTTAGAACCCTAGAGACATTGCCATCGCCATCGCCGTTTTATTTTTTTAAAAAAATTATTATCCTAATACTTATATTGACGACAACACACACAATAATGGTTAATAAATATGTTGAATTAGAATCAATATACAAATATTTAAACAGATTTAGATAGAAATTTTATTGGTGGGATAATTTTTGAATATCTTATTGGTTTAAAATTATACATATGGTGGAATAATTGAAATTATTATTTAGCGGGAGAACAATAATTTTTTTTTTAATTTCTAGTGAGTGACGAGTGACGACGAGTGGTTTGTGACAGAAATTCGAAGATACTAGTTGAGGTGACGAGTTCGATCCTCTCCAGTCTCCCATCCCATCCTTTAAAAATTACTTAAAAGAGTAAATTTGCCATTCGTATTGGTTAATGTACATAATACTATGTTTTTATGGAGAAAGAGAGGTCTATCTAGGCCACTTGATCTAATGTTACTGCTGTGCCACAATAAATTTCAAACTGATCAAAGAAGCAAAGGAGAAAAAGGTGTTCCAAAATTATTATCATTCTAGAGTGACAATTATATTCTCTCTTTGTGGCTGGACAACGAGTAGACTGGTTTAGCAAATTAGAGAGAGGGAGGTAAAAAAGGAAAGATGACAAAAATATCTCAATGAAAATTGCATGTTTAAGTTATTCGTGTTTAAGTTTCAATAAAATTGCATATGGGAGAAGAGATTTGAATACCAAAAGGTTGTACTACTATTGTAGACGAATGTCTTTACAAGGTTTGTAATTCTTTCTTACAGATATATATATATATATATATATGTGTGATACGTTTTGACAAAAGAAGAAGAAAATGTAAAAGCTAGAAGAGATAACAAATAAAGGTGAATCCCTGAAAGTTAAGTTAAGGCTTAAGATAATGAGAAATATCATCAAAGATGTTACAAGATGTAACAAAAGAGATAAATAGAAGAAATCCATATCCAGCAAGCTTAAGCTTAGCTTTAAAGACATAGATAATAATAACAGTGCTAATAATATATCAACGCTTACAATTATAACAATAATGAGAATGGTCCCTAGATGGTGTTCCACAATTGTAGCAAAACGCCAATCCACACCTGCATCATCCAGGAGTTAACAAAGATAAAACACTTTTCTTTAAACACAGACAAGAAGAATAAGAAGAAGAAAAGATATATTACCTGCACTTCATGTACAAGCAGCCTTGAGACTTTTCAATGTAGAATTTGCAGGAAGGACACCTTCTCCATTTCTTCTTCTTCGCCATATTCGCCAGCAAAAGATCATCTGTACCTCTTTCGTTCTCGGCCATCTTCTGAAACTCCTCGCAAGTAATCTCCGGATGCCACGTAGTCCCACACTCCACACACACCATCCTATGGCAATGAGGACACTCCGCTTCCTTCATGTTCTTCTCACTCTCGTCCAAGAATAGCAAAGCAGAGCAGTCTTTGTACGGACAGTAGATTCTCTTCGAACGCATCACCACTGCCTCACACAGAGCATCACCCCACCGATCAAAAACCTCTCTCGGCAAGATTCCACGACACTGGTCCGGCTCGAGCCGACCGGAACAGCCAGAGACAGGACACTCGATCGAGAGAAGGTTGTCTTGTAATTTCGCTGCTATGTATTTCGAAACGCAGTCGCTGCAGTAGAAGTGAGAGCATCCACTGATCCAAAACGACTCAATTACGGATTTTGATTCGACACATATCTCGCACTCGAAGGTCACCGTCGTTTTTGACGCCGAAGACTGTCCCTTTTCGAATTTGGTAAAGGTTGGTGGTGGGAAACAGAGGATTCTGACATCATCGTCATCGTCGTCTTCGTACTGATCAAGATCTATGTAAATTGGAGATTCTGATTTGACTGGGGTGTGAGGAGAGCATACCAAGAGACGTTGAAGTTTCCGATCACGGTCGTAACTCTCAACGGAGATAGCGTCACGCTTAGTTGAACCACGAGTCGAGAGAGGTTTGGAGAAGATGAAACAATCGGAATTGTCGCCGTCGTCGATTACATCTCCGGGAAGATCAACGATCACTGCATTAACTGACTGTGTCGCCATTTCAAACAAACGACGATTCCAATTCGGGCTCATCTCACAAATCAAAAATTAGGGTTTACAGATCACTTCTACTTTTTTTTTTTTTTTGCTTTGCATTTAGGCTCATCAGTCTCTTCATCAATCACATCAACCTAAAAATCGAATTTTTAATAATTTATCCGGTTAATGTACAAACCCGGTTCGACCGTCGGTTATTAAAAAATCCAAATCCTTAAACCTCTTGCTTCAGCTTCAGTCTCATCATCTTTCTCTGGGAACTATGGCTTTCTCTTCCTGTCTCAAATTCTATCCATTTTCAATCTCTCAAGCTGTAACCCTAACTCATCAATCCTTCTCTCTCAAGCTAACTCCTCCTTCTTCCACCATCTCCTTCGCTTCTCCTCACTCCGCAGCTCTCTCGTCTTCTGATGTCAAGCTTCTCGACTCACTCCGTAGCCAGCCTGATGACTCCGCAGCACTTCGTCTCTTTAATTTGGCCTCTAAGCAGCCTGATTTCTCACCTGAACCTGCTCTATACGAGGAGATTCTCCTCCGGTTAGGCCGGTCTGGTTCGTTTGACGACATGAGGAAAATTCTCGACGACATGAAGACCTCGGGATGCGAAATGGGTACTTCTCCTTTCTTGGTTTTAATCGAGAGTTACGCTCAATTCGATTTGTACGATGAGATTTTAGGTGTTGTTCATTGGATGATTGAAGGATTCGGATTGAAACCCGATACCCATTTTTATAACCGGATGCTGAATCTTCTCGTTGATGGGAATAATCTGAAGCTTGTTGAGGTTGCTCACGCGGAGATGAGTGTTTGGGGGATTAAACCAGATGTATCTACGTTTAATGTTTTGATTAAAGCTTTGTGTAGAGCTCATCAGCTTCGACCTGCGGTTTTGATGTTGGAGGATATGCCTAGTTACGGTCTCGTTCCTGATGAGAAGACGTTTACAACGATTATGCAAGGGTACATTGAAGAAGGAGACTTGGATGGAGCTTTGAGAATTAGGGAACAGATGGTTGAGTTTGGTTGTTCATGGTCTAATGTTAGTGTTAATGTTATTGTTCATGGTTTCTGCAAGGAAGGGAGAGTTGAAGACGCTCTCAATTTCATTCAGGAGATGTCGAATCAAGGCGGGTTTTTCCCGGATCAGTATACGTTTAACACTTTGGTTAACGGTTTGTGTAAAGCAGGGCATGTGAAGCATGCTATTGAGATTATGGATGTGATGCTTCAGGAAGGGTATGATCCAGATGTGTATACTTATAACTCGGTGATTTCGGGTTTGTGTAAACTTGGAGAGGTGAAAGAAGCAGTTGAGGTTCTTGATCAGATGATTACTAGAGATTGTTCTCCAAACACGGTCACTTACAACACTTTGATCAGCACATTATGCAAGGAGAATCAGGTCGAGGAAGCTACGGAGCTTGCTCGCGTTCTCACCAGCAAAGGGATTCTTCCTGATGTTTGTACATTTAACTCGCTGATCCAAGGTTTGTGTTTGACTAGGAATCACCGGGTTGCGATGGAGTTGTTTGAAGAGATGAGGAGCAAAGGATGTGAGCCTGACGAGTTCACTTACAATATGCTGATTGATAGTTTATGTTCTAAAGGGAAGCTAGATGAAGCTTTAAACATGCTTAAACAGATGGAATCGAGTGGCTGTGCACGTAGCGTGATCACTTACAACACTTTGATTGATGGGTTTTGTAAAGCCAACAAGATAAGAGAAGCCGAGGAGATATTCGATGAGATGGAAGTACATGGGGTTTCAAGAAACTCTGTTACATACAACACACTCATAGATGGGCTTTGTAAAAGCAGGCGAGTAGAAGACGCGGCTCAGCTCATGGATCAAATGATTATGGAAGGACAGAAACCTGACAAGTTCACATACAACTCGCTTCTAACACATTTCTGCAGAGGAGGTGACATAAAGAAGGCTGCTGATATCGTGCAGGCCATGACCTCAAACGGGTGCGAACCAGACATTGTCACCTATGGAACCTTGATAAGCGGTTTGTGTAAAGCAGGTAGAGTTGAAGTTGCAAGTAAGCTTTTGAGGTCAATTCAGATGAAAGGGATTGCTTTGACTCCACACGCTTATAACCCGGTGATTCAAGGGTTGTTTAGAAAGAGGAAAACAACTGAAGCTCTAAATTTGTTTAGAGAAATGCTTGAGCAGAATGCAGCTGCACCTGATGCAGTCTCTTACAGAATCGTTTTCCGTGGGCTATGTAATGGAGGTGGACCGATCCGTGAAGCGGTGGACTTTCTTGTTGAGCTGTTAGAGAAAGGCTTTGTGCCTGAGTTTTCTTCTTTGTACATGTTGGCTGAAGGTCTTCTAACTTTGTCAATGGAGGAGACACTGGTGAAGTTAGTTAACATGGTGATGCAGAAAGCAAGATTTTCGGAGGAAGAAGTTTCAATGGTGAAAGGTTTGCTTAAAATCAGGAAATATCAGGATGCTTTGGCCACTCTTGGTGGCGTCTTGGACAGTCGCCAGCCAAGGAGAACTTACCGGTCAAGATGATACCTTTGAAAAAGCTCACACTTCCATATTTGTAGACGTAATTGTATGTTGTTCAGAATATGATTTCCTGTAGAATTTTGGAGTAATTTGTTTGCTGGTCAGTCCACTCTATATTTGGCTCAATAACCATCCTGGGTCGTAATTTCAACCACAAGCGTCGTGTACTCAACAACCATATATATATATGTTTAATTGTTGGGTCTATGGGATATATTTTGCTCACTTCGTCTGTTTGTTACGAAATAAGGAGCAGAAGAAGAAAGAAACACGTAATATCATCTCCAAACTATTCAGGGGCTAGGATGATGTACTGTGCCAACCTCCTCACCACTTCTCCAACAATCCCTTCCTATTTACCATTTTGCCACTCCACTTATCTGTCTCCTCCTTCTCATTTCCGATCATCTGATAAAAACCCAAATCTTGTTTCCATCTTCCGAGCAAAACCCAGAATATCTCATTTCCTTGTGTGCTTTGCATCATCTTCAATGGAGACGACTCCGGCGACGCAAAGCAGCGAAACCAAACCTTTCTCTGTTCTTTTCGTCTGTCTCGGAAACATTTGTCGGAGCCCAGCAGCTGAAGGTGTCTTTAGAGATATCGTGAAGAAGAGAGGTCTCGATTCTAAATTCAACATTGATTCCGCTGGAACCATTGATTATCACGAGGTATACTAATCCTGTCTGTTCCGATTCTTTTTTTTTTTTTGCTTTTTGAATTCGAAGAGAAGAACACAGAACAAGTTACTTAACTTTAGGGTTTTATAATAAGATTGATGATTGATTGGTGAATGATGCTTTTCACAGACGTAGAAAGGTCTGATTTTGGATTTAGGTTTTTTTTTTTTTTTTTTTTGGGTGGATGTAATTTGGTTGGAGGAAGGAGCAGTGGAGACTTTTGAAATTCATGTTTCTGAATCAATTTGTGAAACTGCTCATGAACAAAAACAATAATCTGACTTTAGGATTGTATAGAAATATTGATGCTTGATTTGAACAATTAGTGGATGATGCTTTTCACAGACGTAGAAAGGTTTGATTTCGGATTTAGGTTTTTTTTTTGGTGGAAGTAAGGAATTTGAAATTAATGTTTCTGATTCATTTTTTTGATTTGTGAAACTGTTCTTTTAAAAGGGGAATATGGCGGATCCGAGAATGAGAAGTGCTGCTAAACGTCGAGGGATTGAGATAACATCCTTATCCAGACCAATTAAGGCATCTGATTTCGGGGAATTTGATCTCATTCTTGCAATGGATGAGCAGAACAAAGGTAGAAGAAAGAGTAACTCTATTCAACATTCTACAAGAATTGTATGGTTAGGATCAATGTCTATGCAAATGGGGTTCAGCCTAGGACTAGGAATTTGCAAGTTAAGATCTGATTAATTATGGAGAAATGAAATATTTTTATGAGTTTGAATGTTTGATGTTTGCAGAGGACATATTTCAGGCTTATAATGTATGGAAAGCCAGAGGGAATTTCCCGCCCGATGCCGATAAAAAGGTACATGTAGTGTTCTTTTGTTGTTTGCTGGACTTTGGAGCACTTTCTAGGCGGTTGTCAGAACATATGTCATTGATTTTTCAGGTTAAGCTAATGTGTTCGTATTGCAAGAAACACAATGACAGGTTTGTTCCTGATCCATACTACGGTGGAGCTCAAGGTTTTGAGAAGGTAATTATCATTAGAGATTCTAGAAGCTTATTGTGGAGTAGTAACTATTGGTTTAGACAGATGTAAACTCAACCACTAGAGGTCTATCAAAATGGTTACTTTAGTCTATAAGACTTTAATATCGCATGCCATTTTCACTACCAGAATTTTAAACTGTATTATTTGGACACAACTCACATGGAAACTTGAATCTTGATCTCTTACTTGGTCTACTGTTTCTTTGGCAGGTACTGGACTTGCTTGAAGATGCTTGTGAGTCTTTGCTGGACAGTATCACCGTGGAAAGTTGATGATACTGCAAGTTCAGAGTCCCACTTATGTTGTTGCTATTATTGAGATTGGTAGCTTTGCACATAAAACTGAGAGTTCTATTATTCTATTACTACATTTATAGACATCTTAAT
Source organism: Camelina hispida (assembly GCA_023657505.1). Taxonomy (NCBI): domain Eukaryota; kingdom Viridiplantae; phylum Streptophyta; class Magnoliopsida; order Brassicales; family Brassicaceae; genus Camelina; species Camelina hispida. The sequence continues at coordinate 29,599,749 of CP094632.1, forward strand.
AATGTAAAAGCATGAGAAATGATGTGTAGCTTGAATCTTTGATATTTTTTCTTCTTCTAAACCTTGTTATTTAACTGAACAAATTCTTAAGAAGATGTTCTTGTTGATATTAAAGTAACATATTATGGAGGAGACACTGGTGAAGTTAGTTAACATGGTGATGCAGAAAGCAAGATTTTCGGAGGAAGAAGTTTCAATGGTGAAAGGTTTGCTTAAAATCAGGAAATATCAGGATGCTTTGGCCACTCTTGGTGGCGTCTTGGACAGTCGCCAGCCAAGGAGAACTTACCGGTCAAGATGATACCTTTGAAAAAGTTCACACTTCCATATTTGTAGACGTAATTGTATGTTGTTCAGAATATGATTTCCTGTAGAATTTTGGAGTAATTTGTTTGCTGGTCAGTCCACTCTATATTTGGCTCAATAACCATCCTGGGTCGTAATTTCAACCACAAGCGTCGTGTACTCAACAACCATATATATGTTTAATTGTTGGGTCTATGGGATACAAAAAAAAAGCATCTGGATTCTCCACTACAACAAGTGCATACTTGTTCAGTCAAGTTGGTGTCAATCCACATATGTATCAGTAGAGAACGGCTTCGTCACTAGTGGATAGATTCTCACTGCCACTTGTATTACTACTTCCACATACAATAGTGGATTTTGTTATGGATCGAACCAAACATTCTTTGAACTTGCTAAATCCTTTTACCCTTTATAGAAAAATGCCAAAACAGCATAACTTATGCGTTTAGAAAAACCACATTATCACGCTACCAATAAGGCGATTTTGAGAAAAAGAATGTTCAGTTGTGATTACAGTTGAAGATAAATCTAAATTGTGAAAGACTACAACCAAAAAATCTTTAGCGAGCAGTCGGTTATGGATCTTGTACAAATACGTTACTCATTAACTCATGAAGAAAAAGATATCAAGATACTGCCAACTTTTGAAGAAAAACAGACCTGTGGGGAAAGGATGAAAATGGTTTTAAGATGAAGTTCAATCTTATCTTTATATTCAGACCACGACGGTCCCAGCCTTAATTAATTATACACTGTCGCCAGCATTTTTGAATCACCTATCCAAAAATAGAATGAATATAGCGTTACTGGTGAATCACCTATCCAAAGATAAAAATGAAAATAGCGTTTTCTGCTATTGTTTAACTTTTAAAGCTACATGACATTAAAGCTTGCTTACCCTTAGAGAAAACCTCCACCAGTCCAAGCGGTGTCTGATTTCCCGTTATGACCAACAGATTTCTGATCGCCTGCACTTTGGTAATGACCATCGAAACCATCATCTTTGGCATCATGATCATCCCAACCAGTCCAGCCATGATCATCATTAGAAGCTGATGACCCCTTTGGAGCTGCTGCTTCTGTCTTCCTATTCTCATTCTCTCCCCAAGTATCCCAAGAATTTGACGTCTGTGAATTGTTGTATTGACCGCTTGATGATGATTGTGACCTTCCTCCTCCAACAGATGGATTCGCTGCTTTGTTCCCATTTCCAAAGTTTTGGTAGTAACCATTGCTCTCACTCTCACTCTGCTGATTCCAGCTTGTTGTTCCTTCTTTAGTGTACTCTCCTACCTTCTGTGTCGCCATTGCCATTACTCCTTTCATAATTCCCCATGTCCTATGTCCTATCTCTGTTGTCTTATTCGCTACTACGTTTACAGTTTCACTCACCTTGTGATCATACCCACCTTCCTTCACCTGCAATAAAATGGTTTCTTATCTGAATTTGACCCCACTATTCCAAAACTCTATTGCCAGCAAGTATTATGGTAAACTAGGAATGCACAGTGAGTATCCAAGACTTGTGCTTTCTACAAATTTATAAAAGAATCTCACTAGAGGTGTCGGCGAGCACATGAAGAAACGCAGGAATTAGCCATTCATAACCTCTATAGGCAAAATCAAGCAGAGACTAGTTAGTTACCTTGGATGTGAACTCCTTGGTTCCTGTTTGAACAACACTTGCAGCTGACTGAGCTGCAGATGCAGCAACCAGAGACAGTCTTCCAAAACCCTACCACCATTTTTAAGAACGAATCAACACGCGAATAAAATGAATTTACTACCCCCCATTCGAAAGGGAAACTGAAAAGCATCAAAATTCACCTGAGAAACAACGGAGAAAACATCATCCTGTTGATTATTTCTCGGTGGTGGAGCCGAGCTTGATCCGAATCCAACATACTTGCCACCTTGCGAAGGAGGAAGACCTTCAGGCTTAGACTCATTCTCCGCCATTCTCCTCGCGAAGAAACTCTCTTTCCCCGCGGCAGAAGCCTCCAGCTGGGATCGAGTGTATATATCCTCAGATGACTTTGACTTCACCGGTGCACCTCCTCCTCTAGTTCCCGATGATGCCCTAAAATCATTCGCTGATTGATTCCGTCTCATATCAGTTGAAGAAGATTTGTAGGATTCATCGTTATCCCAACTATCCCATCCTCCTCCTCCACCTCCCTGAGCCAACGGAGGCTTCTTCTTATTCATCCCCGCACCTCCTCCTCCTCCTCCTACCGATTCCTTAACAACAGGCGGATCCTTCCAAGGCCTACCTTCAGCTAAAGCTTGGATCCGGTCACGATACACAGAAGCTGCGTTTGAATTGTATTTGGAAATGATATCTGTCTCCTTAGCGATTCCGTATTGCGCGAAGAACTTGTTGAGCCGTTCGTTGCCACCAGCTTCCATCTTCTTGATCTGGATCTCAGACCATGAATCCATGGTCACGGATCTGACGAAGGAGATGTGAACGCCTAAGCCTCGGTGCTTCCCGGAGCATTCCAAGCACATGAATATCCCGTAAGAAACTGAAGCCCATTGAGGATTCTTCTGAGCGCAGTCGACACATACCTTGTTTTCAGGCTGAGATTGCAGACTGCGTAATTGTCTCGCCGTCGCCATGATTCCCGGAGCTCCGATCACCAAACCTGAAGCAGATCTGATCCAAATCTCACAGTCACAGACTTGCGTAAGTGGTGCTGCTGATCCGTTTTCTCTCTTCGGTTTTATTTTGGTACGTGTCTCTCGCACATGTCAGAGATATGATAATTGATTTATTTAAAAATATTAGTACTATCCTGTTTTAGAAATCTACTCGGACAGTCGGGATAAGCCTAGCACCTAACCAAAAATCAGAGACTAACCAAAAATTAATCAGATTAGTTTTTAGGTTAGGGAATTTTATGAAGAATGCCATTTTTGTTTGAAAATTTCTCTCAAATGCCATTTTCGTTAATGCCTTGTCAAAAATGCCAGTTTAATAGGTTTAGTAGGATAGTAAATGACAAAAATAGCCTCACGTTAAAGGCTGAAAATAAGTGCTGGCCGAATTAAAAATGTGAGAGAGTAATGACGATGGAACATGCATTAATGGCAGGGGAGGGCAGTCATTTACGAGTTTTATAGTATAAAAATTGAGTTAATATGAGTTTTAGCTGTCATTGGTTTGCACTAAACAAAAACAGATCTGAAGAACAAAAACAGATGGTAGTTAATGATGCCATTGTTTAGGACTAAATCTAAACAGATCTGAAGAAGAGAATTGGTGAAGAGGAGGTGGAGTTGGTGGTTGTTGGACAATCGGAGGTATGTATTTGCATTAAAGAAGCATGTCCTCACATTTAATCTGGGAACCTGCAAAAGAATTACGTTAATTGTGTTGAAACATGTTTTTGATGTTTCTGCAGATGGATGGCAGAATGTGTGTTCTAGTGGGTGAATGGACATGTTCAGATATTGGAGTGTTGGAGTTTTCTGTCCGTCATGGGAAAATGACAAGATTTTTGTCTATCGATAGAGAGACAACATTTGTAGGGGTGAAGGCCAAGATAGGAGAGTTGTTGGGTGTCAAACAAGAGGAAAGCAACATAGATTTAAGTGTTTGGCACCCAAGAGACACAATTGACTTCACACAAAGTAAGATGTCCCCTGTTTTAGTAGACAGTGATGTTGAGTTTCAACAGTTTACAGTTAAAAATGAAGAGTGTGTTGGACTGTATTTATACATTTCACTGAAAAAGAAGAAAGCGTTGACTATTGATGGTGGACAAAAAGTATTGTCTACCGCTAGTGATAAAAACAGGAATGCGAAGTTGGTCGATGGAGATGGACAAATCATGTTGTCTTCTGGTGGAGAACCCTCTTTGTCTATTGTTTGTGGACATAATGTTTGTTATTTGTAAAATGTTTTTTTGGTCCAGGAACATTGGATGACCAAAAAAAACGTGAACAAAAATTTGGAGAATATTTTGGGGTTTACAAGGAGCTTGGGAGAAGATCAGCTTGTAGACTATAGAGTGATCATGGTGGACAATTATTGTTAGAAAGTAGACAATAGAAAGATGGGGTAGACAACATTAAACTTATTGTCTATCGACATTAGAATGTCTATTGGCATTAGATTGTCTATGGACAAGTTTCATTAAATTGTCTATCGGCATTAGATTGTCTATGGACAAGTTTCATTAAATTGTCTATCGGCGTATTGTAAATTTGTAACAGAGAGATAAAATAAGATAGATTAAAAAATACTGCATTGTCCACCGCCTGTTAATATAGACAAAAACAACATCCATAATGAAGATAGACAAAAACAACATAAATACATGTCCACCTCGTGGGACAGACATACGCGAAAATGTAGACAAAAATAATAGAAATACAATGTCCACCGCCTGGGACAGACATTCGCGGAAAGCTAGACAAAAACAACATAAATATATGTCCACTCCATGGGACGGACATACGCGGGAAGATGTTATGTTATAGTAAAGGTTGTCCACCTTAGTAGCTTCCTCGGGCAACAAATTACTATTGTCCCCAAACACTTCACCAGTGGCAATCGAAACATCACCTGTTTGACGGAAAACAACCATGTTAGTAAAACATTTAGTGTTTTGTACAATAATGGACTAATGCATATTGTGTTGTTAAAAATGGTCCATCAAAGAATGGACATCTACCTTGGCTGTCTGATCTGGTCCACCATGGCCACATTATTATCAGTGAGGACCCCGTGAACATTACTGCAATGACAAGATATTCAGTTGTTGGTTAAGCGATAGACATACATATTTTGAAAAATAATTGTCACAATAAAGAAGAGATGACCAAACAAATATTAACATATGAATGGAAGATATATAAGATAGTGGTGGACATGGTTTTGATGGACATACACCATGGCTGTATAGTATGGTTCACTCAAAAAGACAGAAATAACTACAAGGATAGACATATCTTGGTTGCTGAACTGGTCCACCTGATCTATGACAGGTCCTGCGCTTGCGTCGTCATCAGACCTGCATTAGGGATAAACATGTCAATGGTGGACACTTACTGTATCTATTGAATCTGGTCCACTAAAACGAACAAGTGACAAAATTACAGTCGACATACCTTGACTGTTGAAACTGGTCCAATGGAGGTAAAACATTCTAAATTCATGCATCGTCATCAGATATACATTGGAGACATAATGATGAATAACATAATAAGTAGGTTTCCCTGTCTCGCCGACAACGGCGGTTGGAGGCGGAAGAAGTAGAGGATTCAAACCGTAGAAGTGACCGTAATAAGTACTCATCATTACACCCTAAAACGACGGACTGTTTAGGCGGATGTTCGGCGAAAAAGAAGTAACAAAGAAGAAAATAATAAGACCAAAGGCGAAGAAGCAAATATTTCTGTGGAGAGAAGAAGAAACGAGTTTCTGAGGAGAGAAGAAGAAACGAGTTGCATTTTATGAAGCAATTAAATGGTATTACAATTATATTTTAATTAAAATTCTTTTCTTTAATTTTAGGGACAGATTGATGGAGGGCATAAAGGTCTTCTTGCAATGTGTGTGTGGCAGGCGGGAGAAGCAAATAATGAAAGTGGCATTATAAAAAAAGTTTGACACTGTTCATGGCAGTTTGGACAAAATTCTCTTTAGGTTATTTATTTTTTTACCTCAGTTTTTAGATTATTTTATTCAATTAATAATAAACAAAAAATATATATAGTATTAAATATAAGTATAATTCAGTTTTGTTAAAAAATATATATCAAAAAAAATAAAAAAGCTATATTTTTTTTAAATTATGGTAAACACATAAAAACATTATTTTATATTTTTTTTCCTCAAATAAAATATATATTGATTAAAATGGATCATTACATAGAGAGTTTCAGGCGTCAATACAAAATCAGTATAATATGTAGTATCTATACAATCAAATTTTGCTAGAGCATGTTCTACACTATTACATTCTCTCTTTGTGAAAGTAAAGGAAACTTTGTGTAATTTGGATGTCCAAAGATTAATATCTCGAATGAGATTTGTTAAGGAAATATTATGCGTTTGTCTATTAACTATTTTGATTAAAACTTCACAGTCTCCTTTGAAAACAAGTGAATGGTAACCCCTGATCCAGGCCTACTGAATCATAGCTAAAAGTCCTTTTGTTTCCGCTTCTAATGGAGATCCAACTGAGCTTAGTCTTGTTGCACCCCAAACAAGTGCTTCTCCTCGATTGTTCCTGAATATCCATCCACTTGTTGCCTGTTGTGTATGATAATCATAGCTTGCATCAAAATTGCATTTAATAGTTGGATGTGTTGGGGGTAGCCAGGTAATATTGTTCGTTCTTGAGATTGGTAGTGGAGTTGCTAAGTGTTGAAAACTACGAATCCATTATGTAGTGTCTGACTTCGCCTGCAGGACTGTTTTAGTTGCACTCTCGCGGTAATTGTTGAAAACTTGATTGTTTCTAGCTTTCCAAATACGCCAAAGTATAACAAAAGGAAGAAGAGAATTAAAGTTGTTGGTGGTTTGAGATGAAAAAGGTATCAGTTGAGAAATAGACTCTTCCGCATTCGATGGAAGTTGGTTGATATTTAAACCAGAACTACTGGATAGTCTCCATGCCATTTGAGCAAAAGGACATAAAAACAGAGCATGTTGGATAGTTTCCTCTGTTTGGCGACATCTTGGACGTAAAGAATCAATATGCATGCCCCGTCTTTGTAGTCTTGTTGTGGTTGGTATGGCTTGTGATACTATACGCCAAAGAAAGTGTTTGATCTTTGGTAGTAGTCGCAATTTCAAGATTTTGTTCTTAAGGTCCACTGATCCGTATGTTATATTCAAGATCACCCCTGGATCAAATGGATAGTGAGTGATAAACCAATACCCGGATTTGACAGAGTAGTCACATGTTCGAGTGTAGCTCCAAATTAGTTTGTCCGGTTGTTCTTCTTGAGAAAGGTAAATTTTTGAATTATCTCCTGTTCAGACTCTGCGACCAAGGTAGATAGTTTTTGACTGTCCCAAGTCCGAATATTTCCAGTTTTAGAGATTAGACTATGAAGTGGTGTAGGAGATTGTGGGGATATTGTATCTACTAATCTAGGTGGATGCACGTCAATGAAATTATCCATTCCTAGACGTATAGTTCGACCATCACCCACAATATATCGCATCCCTTTCTTAAGAAGATCTAATCCTATTAAGATAGAAGACCAACCATACGATCGGTTCTTCCTTGTTCTAACATCCAAAATAGATTCATCCCTATAGTAACGGTTCTTCATAACCCGAGCAAAAAGCGAGTTTGGATATTGAATAAGTCTCCATGCCTGCTTGGCCAAAAGGGGATCATTGAACTTTGCTAAGTCCCTAAAACCCAAACCCCCTTCTGATTTTGGACTCTGTAGTTTTTTTCCAAGATATCCATGGTATACCACGTTGGTTTGAACCTCTATCCCACCAATATGGCATTAGAAGAGTTTCTATTTCGGATGTGATTCCCAAAGGTAGTTTGAAACAAGACATAGCATAGACTGGCATTGATAGAGCCACTGAATTTAGCATTATTGCTTTACCTGGAGATAATTTCTTTGCAGTCCATCCGGATGTGCATTGTTTGACTCTATCAACAATATATTCAAACATTTCCTTCTTCTTACGTCCAAATTGTTCAGGGAGTCCAAGATACTTCCCTCCTCCTCCATGGTTTGGAATGTCAAGTATTGCCTTTAGTCGGTTTTGAGTATTCCAAACACTCTACTCCCAAATGTGATCATCGATTTGGATGTGTTTATTTTTTGTCCAGAGTAGTATTCATAGATGTCAAACATATCCTTCAGCGCTTGACAATTTTTCCTATTTGCTTTGCAAAAAAATAGGCAATCATCTACAAACTGTAGATGGGTGATGCTTGGTGCACCATTACCAATACATATTCCTTTTAGTTCACCATCTCGTTCACTAGAAGTGATTAAATGACTGAGAATGTCTGAACAGAGGATAAATAGATAAGGTAATAGAGGATCACCTTATCTAATACCTCTTGTTGGCTTAATATGTCCATAACTATCACCTTATCTAATACCTATTGTTGGCTTAATATGTCCATAAGGAGCTCCATTGATCAAAACAGAGTAGTTCACAGAGCTTACAGTTGCCATGATCCAACTAATCCATTTATCACAAAAACCAAATAGTTTCATAGTTGTTTCAAGGAAATTCCACTCAACACGGTCATAAGCTTTGCTGACATTTGTCTTCACTACTATATAATTTTGTGACACTCGTTTCCTGACTTTTAAGAAATGCATCACGTTATCTTGTATTATTCGACCTGGGATAAAAGCTGCTTGTGCATATGAGAAGCTATGTCGTTCAGCTGAGGTTTAAGTCGCTGAACTAAGCATTTTGATACAATTTTATAAAGCACATTGCATAGAGATATAGGTCGGTAATCCGAGAGCGTCTGAGGATGATCTATCTTTGGAATCATGCAAATGTTGGTGTGGTTAATACTTGGCTTCATTTGGGAAGTATCAAAGAAATGATGGACCAACATGCTTTGTAAAATCTTTCTGTCAAACCGTCTGGACCCGGAGCACGATCATCACCTATTCAGCACACATCACTGTATATCTCTTCATTGCTAAAGGCTTTTGTTAAACTCTCGTTTGCTTCCTCTGAGACTCGAGGTTCGAAATCGTCAAAAACCGATGGGTTGACATATTGATTGGAGGTTTTAAAATGTTTGTGAAAAAGTTTTTTGCATGATCACCAACCTCCCTATCACCCTGATAAATATTGCCTTGATCATCTAATATAGACGTTATCCAGTTTTTTGCAAACCTCGTTTTAGCACAAGCGTGGAAGAAACTAGTGTTTTGATCTCCAGCTGTCATCCACGGGTTCCTACTTATTTGTTGCCAATGTTTTTCTTCGTCACTATAAGCCTTTGTCAGTTCATCTTGGAGGTTAGGAATGGTTCTTCGCAATATCGGATTTAAGCTCTCCATCGCATAGTTTAAACGAGCTTGACTATCAACAATGCGTTGTTCAGAGTTTAAGTGGTAATCACGCTTTAGATTTGCCAAACTCCGCCTGCAGTTTTTAATGCGCTCATTGATTGGAATGTCTAAACTGCTATTGCTATCTAACCAGCCAGCCTTAATAGTCTCATGGAAGTTAGGTACATCCAACATGCGCTTATCAAACTGGAAGATTCGTTTGTTATGTCTGATAATATTATTTAAATTAAGCAAAATAGACTTGTGGTCCGACCCTGCAAATTCCAGAAAGTGAGCCTCTACATTGGGAAAAGTAGATGCACCCGGAGAGTTAAACATTCCAGGCAACACTGTATTGTGTATGAGTATTGTTCTCCCACCCATGAGAAGGGATTCCCTCTTGAACGGACATCCTGGAGATCACAAACGGATATCATGTGTCTAAAGTCTCGGAAGGTCCATTCTTCACGGATTGGCCCTCCAATCTTTTCTTTGTTTGAAAATATCTCATTAAAATCTCCAATAAGTAACCATGGGGCATTACGTGAGTGTGTTAAAAGTTTAAAATTTTCCCACAGTTCATGGCGTTCACTGGGATTAGGGTGTCGATTCACACAAGACAGATAAAACATAGTGTTATTATGATCCACTTTTACATCACTATTTTCAGTCAGAATGAGTCCCCGGGACCGCCTTTGCTAGTAAGGGGGCTGGAAGCACAATCAGTCGCTTAGAAAGCAAGGATAAGCTCACATTTTCTTTCCAAAACAAAGATAAACCACCACTCCCACCTCGAGGGGGTTGAATAATAGCGTTAGAGAATCCTAAATCACACTTAAGTTTAGTTATTACATCAGTTTGGTTTAGAGTTTCAGAAAGAAATTAAATATCACACTTAGTAGTAAAACATAGGTTTTTTAAATGAGAAGAAGTTAAACTTGGACCAATGCCCTGGCATTCCAGGAGAGGATCTTCATATTGGAATGTTTGGGGGTACCGGGCCCCCGCGCCTCCGTCAAATCTCTTGTTAACAGAACATGAACCCACCGAGACATTGCGTTGACTCTTCTGGTGAAGTTGATTCAGGACCACCAACTCCTCTGCCGCTTCTGCTTTGTTGAAAGTTGTCTCAAATTGCACTCTCTTACGCTTCAAGAGGACAAAGTCTTATTGTGCATTATGAGACATATCATCAAGCAAACTCCTTGGTTCTGGATGATCTGCAAACTTCCCCACATACTTGGCATTCAGGTACCGGATACGTTCACCCGTTAAGTCCTTATCAATAAAACACTTGGTAGTGACTTATTTGCCACCGTGTGTGGAACATAGCCTTGGGCAGGGACAATTGATGGTGGTGGCATTTGAAGGCCTGGTACGAGACTTGTCGGGTTGAAAGATGGCAGAGTATTTGCCTCCGACATATTTTTTTCACCATCATTATGATCGTCGCCATCACTATCATTCTCCGAGCCCTCTGAACCAGGATCACCGAAACCAAGAGAACACTCCTTGGCATCATGTTTGAGTGAACCACATTTTCTGCAAAAAAATTTAGGCGTTCATAGCAAAACTTGACAATAGTATTCTCATCAACAATAAATTGTATGTTCTTTTGGAACCTAAGTAGATCGTCTATGTTCCAATCAATCCTAACACGGACAGTCTCTACTTGGATTTCATTCTCATCATAATCTACTTAAGAGACATATCATATTTTGTTCCCTACCAACCTAGCCATAGCATTTGTCAAGCAAAAGGTTGGGATACCTTGGATTTGGACCCAAAAAGGTATGATCTTCATATTAGTCTGGCTGATGTTGGGGTACCAGCGGTGCTTGGTGACCATCCAATCATTAAAGTACCATGGACCTCTTCTTAACACTAAGTTCAGAGAGTCTTCAGACTGGAAGCGGAATTGTGCTCTCCCACCATCGAGGATATGTCCCACACATTCATCTGCAAAGCCCCAAACTCGTGGCATCTGTCGGATGAGGGCACGAAGGTTCTGCTTGCGAGGGTTGACAGGGGAACAACCAGAGTATGTCGATTAACTAAGATTGCACGAGAGAGAATCTCTGGTGGTCGAGAGACTGGGGCATCTTCTATGCCCAAGTCGAGGTCTTGGACAGATTTGTGAATATTGTCACTCATGTTTGTCGATTGACCGGTGAAGGTAGTGCAAGATAGGGGAAATGATTGAGAAAAAAATGAGGGAAGATTGTGAATTTATAGGGGAACCATGGTGGTTTTGGTTGATGGTTACATCCCGTGAATTTGGGGAGAAAAAAACTGTCACCATTAACTGACATAAATAAACCGCCGAAATTGATCCTAAAGACAAAATCAGAAGATTCTTCGGTCGAAAACAAACTCCTGATCAGGGAATTGATCAGAGAGACAGAATTGAAAGAAGGATGAAGACGATCGCTCAGGGAATTGCCCAGAGAGAAAACTCCACGAAATTTATGCATAAAAATATTATTAGTTTTTTGTCTTTTTGGCTTGTACCGTTATTTTATGATTTTTATTAAAAGCTTGTACATTAGTTATTGTAAAGAATCATAAAATCTTAATTTAAATGTCTAAATAACAAAAATATATATATATTTGATTTATATTTGGCTTAAAAAATAATCAGTATACACAAAATTAAGCGGGAAGTAACCGGATTAGACGAATTATAATCAAATTTGACAGCTATAATCAAACAATCGTTGCTATGCAAGAATTAGTCATTAATTGAGGCGGAGAAGGTGGCCTAATGATTTTACGGGGCGTTATTGGTGCTATGCAGGGATTTCTAAATTAGGGGTACTACGTAGTTAAAACCACTATTTGAGAACCTTTATTAATGTGGATGGTCTTAGGACATCTCCAACTCCACTCTATTTTAAAGTCAAAACTCTATTATAGAGCAATATTTTTTTTTTTTTAATTTTAGAGTCAAAACACTATTATTGAGCAATATTTTTTTTTGAATGTAATGTTAAATTATATTCAAAAGAAAAATAAACGTTGTTACAACTGGTGCATCAATTTATAGAGAGCTAGGATCTATTACCATATCAAAAGCATAAAAATTACAATTGCCTGGAGTGTAACCACTTTTGAAACGCCTCATCATACCGCGCTGATCACCCAAGAGGCCAATGGCGAGCAGTTGATCACGAACTTGTCTCTCTATCTAGTCAATAATATAGGCGGCAATGTGTGAAACATCGCCGTAATGACGCCCATTACGCTCACGCCAAATTGCATAGATAACAGCTTGGAAGACATACCGGATGAGGAACCCATCGACCATGTGGAGCTAGGGATTTGAAATGAACTCTAGCAGTGTAGACCAATCCGTCGTATAAATTGCTCCTAGAAGACCCTTTGACAGTGCTGACCACACTTCATAAACGAATTAGCAACTAAAAAATAGGTGATCTCTTGTTTCCATAGCAGAATTGCATAAAATACAAGTCCCCGTGAACCATCCGTTCCAAGCCACCATACGTAAATCTGTTGAGAGGCGATCCAGAGCTGCCAACCATGCATAGAAAAAAAACTTTGGAATAGCATGACTAAACCAAATTCCACGATGCCACGAGAGTAATATTTGCTCCAAGCCTACTCTATATTTTACTCTAAAATAAAATAAAAATGATAGGATTGCTCTATATATAGAGCAACTCTATTCTCACCTCTATTTTTTTACACTAACTCTATTTTAGAGTTGAAAATATAGTAATACATTGGAGGAAAACAATGCTGTATTTTAAAATTACCATACTCTAGAGAAATAAATAGATATATACATTGGAGATGGTCTTTATCAATGGTACATTGGAGTTATTGGTTTCAGGTTTCATCATAGATATTGTATGTTTGGTTTTGAGGAATCTATGTGATTTAACATAAAGGTAAACACATTATATTGATAATATGTATCTTAATGGATTTTTTTCCAAACAAAATTTTGGCGATGCAGATTAGAAAACCTAACCTCGTTATTTATCCAAAATATATTTTATGCATGATTTTTGTTTTTACTACTATTAAAAACATCTTTTATATATCTTTTGTGTGATTTCTGCATAAATTTGTTCAACTGTTGCCTTTCATTATGAAATTAACATAGCCTAAAATTAATGAGAAAACTTTTTAACAATTAAAAAAAATATTTAAATGATGAAATTATATAAAAATATTACTATTTAATAGAGACTCTCATGAGTTTCTATGTGACGTACATGCTCTTATAAAAATAAAAATAAAAACCATTTCATCAACCTTAATTAGTTCTTGAGATCTTTTTCCTTTTATTTTTGTTTTGTCCAAGGACTTTTTTTCCAATAAGAGACAAATTTCTCCGATAGAGGCGTAAGTTGGGACTTTTCATATACTCCACCGAGTCTAGCAATGAACTCAAGTGACTTACCACAATGAGGAATTTTGACTGAAGAGTATGGTACAATCTCAACATAATACTCCATTTTATACCTTGACGGGCCATGCTGCAAGTCGCAAATCGTCTCGCGGTCATATTTAGCCATATCAAAATTAATTTTTGCTGGAGTACTTTTGAAACTCACATGACTGAGATAAAAACGGCGGTTTTTAGAACGACAAGCGACAGTAAAGAAGCGATGAGCAAAAAGCTCGTTTCTAAATATTATTGTGTTACTAGTATTATACCCGTGCTATTGCACGGATATATATTTTGTAAACAATATACATAACTAAAAGTTACATGTAAAAATAATTTTAGGCTTATTAGAAAAGATGAGTATGCATAATCATCAAGGTGATGAAAATAAAAATAAAGAGTAAGGTAGGTCAGATGGTTTGGAGAAATCTCACAGGCGGATCGTTTGTTTGTTTGGCTTCTACTGTACAAAGTCTAAATAATAGGCTTTTGCTTGTAAAATAGCTAGAGAGCCTGCCAAATTAAACAGAATTTTGGTAAATATAATAAAGCTGAAGTAATCAATGAGTTAAAGAAAAAATGTAATAAAATTGTAAAAAATATATGATGAAAAGAGATACACTCTTCAACGGTGATGACAGAGATGATTGAAATATATAGCATTCCAAAAAAAAACGTAAGAAATAAGGTCTTGATTAACAATACAATTTTAGTATACATGGTTTGAACTTTATCACTTAGAAGACTAAGTGACAAATTTACCTTTCTTGATGCAACAAATGGTCTGCAAATTTTTCCATTGTGTTAGAGTAGCATCCCCATGGTAGTCTCATTGTTACTAAAAGCATAAATTAAGAAAATGCAAATAGTAAGAGAAGAGACCCATTCACTTCATTTTTTTTTTTTTTGACATCTTTAATCTCTGTGGACTACTTGAGAATATACTTTGGAATATGAACCTGCAATTCCAAATATAAAATTCAGAATTCTGTGTAAAATAGAGACTTTGATGAACACTATAATTCACAATGAACAACCTAAACCAGAATTGAGGGAAAACAGAAAATTTAAACTGAAAGAATGTAAAATATATAATTTGATGAGATTTTTGATTGTTCAAACGATGACGAAAAAATCAAATTTTGTAAATTAAAAGATTTTGAAATAGGGAATTTGATGAGACATGCAACTGATGAAACGATGATTTAACAAACTAAACCATAACTGAGAAATCCAAAACAGAATTGTAGTAAAAAAAAGAGATAATATCTGGTTCCTCCATAGTGAAAAAATCAAACTACCTTTTTGCGAAATGTTTTTTTCCGACTCAATATCATCTCCTTCGTTTTCTCCCTTCTCCATGAATCTACGTTTTTGAAATTTTGGATTTTGAATGGAAGATGAATGGATGACGAATCAAATTGAAGGTTTAGTATAATTATGAACTTTGGATCAAATGAGAATTTATATTAGTGACACTTTTGTTGAATCTCAGAGATTGTGGAAGAAGAGTAAAGATCATGGGCAGTAGTTAAAGATAGATTTTTTTTTTTTTTTTTTTTTTTTTTTTTTTTCCATCAAACACTCCATTATATTAGATTAAAAGTTTACAAGCTTCCTTTGAAGAGGAGCCAAATACACCAATAATCTTACACAGGAGGATAAAATAAACTACAAATAACGATCTTAAAAAGAACATAAAACAAGCTTTAAAGCTTGACTTGAAACTATAAAAGTGACAAGATACATAAAGAGGACAACAAGTCCTAAGGGTAGAGAGTTGCCGCACACAGTGAGACCGCTCATGGTGAAGGATGACCGACCACTGCCACATAGTCAGCCACCATGATAACCATTGCCACAGACGTTGCAAAAGAACGAATGCGGTGTTTGGATTCCGTGCGTGCACCAAAGATCCCTGGAAAGGGTGGTCACACGCTGGACAAGACGAGAGTCTTGAAAACCAAGAACCTGAAAGGACACTTGGAGAAGGTGTTGTGTTGTACAAAGCTTCAATTGCCATTACTATACCTACCAAAAGACACAATCGAAGAGGAAAGGCAGCAAAATCCTTAAATAGTTGTAAAATCCATATGCCTACTTTTAGAGGGGCTTTCTTGAAGTATTTCCTAAAAAGATAGGCATACACTCTTCCATTTGAGACATAGAAGAGGAAGGAGCTCTCCTCAAGGGAGGAATTAGGCATCACAATTGCCATAAAAAAAGCCATTTCATAAACAAGAACAATGTCATGGACAAAGACAATAAGGTCTCGGCTTGCACATGTAATTCGATGATGGGAAACCAAACGCTTGTTACATGGTAAAACCGGAAGTGTTCTAGTAGTTTTATTATACCAAAGGATATAGAGAATACACCATGGAAAGGAGGTATGGGAGAAACCTGGATATAGACTCACTTCCAGTCGACGGCTACAACACAAAGTACCCGTCCCTTGTGGTGACCAAGACAAAAGAATCATGTTTTGGTATCGGGTGGCTCCCTAGCCTCCCCCGTACCTTTATGCAGCTCCACAGATTCTCCCGTTGCCTTTGCTTTGTGATGAAATTTTACTGTCTCACCTCCCAGGGAGGTGGATCCCGGTTTGGGTTTCCTTGGTTTTGAAGGTAGTGAGGTTGTGCCTTGGCCTTTGGAGGAAAAACGCAGGTTGAGCAACTTTTTTGAGGCTGCTCCGTAATTATCCAGAGGCCCATGGACCTTTTCCTTCTCCTTTGCTTCTTGCTTCTTATTTTTACCTTTGGCCCGGCCCATTACCACAGGAGATGCACGACACCCGTTCTCCTCTTTCTCCTTCGTGGTCTCCGACGGGATCGTTTTCCTGTTCTCCGTCTTCGATTGCTCTGAAGGGAAGGTTTTCCCCGGTTCTTCATTCACTCCTTCCGATTCTTGAACTTCATCCCCCAACAACTCATCCTCTTCTATTTCCAAGGGATCCCAACCGGACGCCACCGCCTCACGGTAAGCTTCTGCATCTTCCTCTGTCCAGTCGAGGTCCACTTTGGCTAGGTCGTCAATGTCATCGATGTTCGAATCCCAATCCATTCCTTCAGGCTGTACCTCCTGAGGATAATCATCAACTCCTCCAACTATCTCTTCCAGTGGGATCTGCGGGGAGGATAGCTGTTTGGTCAGAGGCTCCCTTGAAGCTTTATTTGGGGAGGGAGATATGGTTCTCGGATCCTCAATCCGGATCTGATTGTTAAATCTATCTTCAAGGGGAGTTCCTTGGGTTTCTGCTTCTTCCTCCGCCAAAGTCTCCTCATACCAACTTTTCGTGAGTTTGATCACCAAGTCCGGAGGTATAGTTGGCGATATGACATTTCCAGAGGAGATAATCGGAGGCAGAGGAGGAGCCTGCGCCCCAAAAAGTAAGCTTTTCCTTGCATTAGTTCCTGTGCCAGGTGTAGAAGTACAATCTTTGTAATCTCCAGTTTTGTCCTTCTCATAAGAGCTAGCTACAGGTTTCTTTTGCAGATTGAGTCGAAAAGGCCTTTCTCGAGTATGGTCAGGAGAGGTGAGAGCTTGCTTTGCTCGGATCGTCGCAACCAAAGGGTCGGAGATTGTTATCTGGGAGTCGACTTGGTTGGTAGTAGAGTCCAAGGATATTGTGGACTGTCGAGGAAGGTTGAGTTCACGACGAGGTGCTGGATCTCTTCTCACCTTGGCATCGCTACGGTGCCCAAAGGTGTCATCGAATCTCCTTTTGCGTCGGCTGCTTTCAGTTTGGAATGCAGAGTCTCTCCTTGCTGTTTTGTGTGTAGGTGGGAGAGACCGATGCGGGGTTGTCCCTTGCCGTGAATAACCAAGACGAGGTTCCAAAGCAGTCCTGCTTTCAGGCTGCTTAGATTTCTCAGTGCGGGAATGCCGCATTGGATCAGTATCGCGGTGATAAGGAGGACGGTAGGGATCATGTTGCGGCTTCTCCAACCTATTCCATACAGTCCTTTCATTAGAAGCATGTTTCTTCCCTTCCTTCTTTTCCCGACGATACATTTCAGAATTTTTGACCTGTGGATCATCTATGACCAAATCTGGTCTCCACCATGAGGGGTGGGATCTGCTACTTCCAGCTTTTGGCAGGGATGGTTCACCAGAAATACTAGTGCCACCATTCTCAGATTGAAAACTCTCTTCGACTAAGGTCAAAGGATTATCCCCAGAGCAGATTGTGGGAATAGAGCCAGAATTCAGTGGGCAAGAATTTTGCTCATGACAGATACGATGACACAACTTACACCATCTATGCAGCTTCTCATACACCATAGAGACCCAAACGATGTCTCCAGAGGGTAGTTGAGTTTTTTTTTCTTTTTGTGTGAACTGTGAACTGTTTATACTAATTACTACTAAAAGATAAATATGTTTTTGTCTCTATTTAACTTTTACCACGATCTTCTTTTTTCTGTTTACAAATTCTTTTTAAAAATCATTTGTTATCTCAGTTATCGTTTGTTGGTGTAACTGTTTGTGATTTAAATTTTAGATGTAATATTGATTTTCTGATTTTATTTTTTTGTCATCCATAATCTCTTTTGCTTTTTAATTTTGAATTTATTTTTCTTAACTGACATGTCAAGTTTTTATTGGACAGGTGACTTGTGCTTTATAGTATAAAGGATTTTGACAAGCTTCATTCAATACAAAATACAAAGTAATGGTAAACAAAAAAGCTATGAAATGATTCATTGTTTTAAATCTAAAATATTCTACTTTGTAGTTTGTAGTGATATGAATCTAGAAACACTAAAGCGAAGTTATTTGTAGTTTTTTTTCATTGGTAGTGCTTATTTTTAGTGTAATTATAGAAGTACAATTTTTTTAAGGTCATGCAAAAATTATAATACAAATGTTAAACAATTAACCTAGTGCTTTAGAACATTTAGTGCCAAATAATTAGGCTAACCATTCAGATTAAACAAAATTAAATATTAGACTTTCAAACTAAAAATAACAAATAGAAATTAGCTCCCACATTTAAAGGTTTGTCTTCTTTTGTTGATAAAAGACATTCTTTTTTCTTCTCTTTTAGTCTAGTGTTTTGTTCATAAATATTTTACTGAAATAGAATTCGACAGTCATAATTATCTTACATATGATGTGTACATTTATATACAAAAAAAATTACAACAATAAACTTTTTTTTCTTAAATGTATGAATCTGACTGATCTCATATGGTGATAAAAAATTTATGCGACATATGTAAGATACATTACTATCATCTACATGCATGCTAGTTTACATCTAAATGATATATATTTATTCAATTCTTACTAAATATAGATATTGTAGATAAAATCTTTAACTAGACAAGTTAACCATGCATTAAGCCAAAGTTTAAGTACTGCATCAATTTATTTATTGTTATCATACAATAGTTGTGTCTCCGTTAATACTTAAAGAAGACTCATTAACAATTTTGGAAACTGTAATCTCCTCTACATGAGCTTTGTTATGTTGTTGAACCACAAGGATTGATGAGATTATGTGATTGATGGAAGAGGCAAGCAAATCTCCGATAGGACCTAACTCAGGATGTTCGGCCTGACGCTCAGCTAACGTCGCCACCTCTGCGGACGGTAACCTTCCTCTTCCAACCACTATAAGATCAAAGTCTTTACTTTGTCCTATTGACAATATGTCTTCGATTATGTTGTTTGGTTCTTTTTCTTTGTACTCCACTAGTTCTTTCCATTTGCTCTTGAAGTCTTCCAATGACCCTTCGTCTAATTCCTAGCCCAGTTAATTATGAAAACAAAAACGAGTGTTATATTTGTCCTAAATGATATATAAATATAGGGGAAACGAAATTTTAATTACCTTTTCTTTTTCCGGATCCACGTTGGTTGTCAAAAAGGCATAGTTCTTCTCCTTACATTTAGACGGTGCCGGTCGTAAGGTGACGGCATTAGTCTTCAACGTTTCTCTCACCAAGAACCTAATAACGGTAACTTTAACGGCCGGATGCTCAGCCATCCTTCCGCCGAGCTCTAAAGCTTCACGATCATCAGGTCCACCAAAGAAAATTACACAAACCCTTTCAACCACATTCGACCCATCGAGGCTCGAAGTTTGGGCCTCAATGGACCCAAGTCCACGGTCCACAAGAACCGCCACCGAACACGGCGCGTTCTTCAAAACCCTCTGGTTAACTAACCGCCAACCATGACCAACGTTTTCCGGTACGTTTCCATCTCCTCCGTCTTGGTGATGGTCAGCGTTCCATCGTTTGTGGAAAGGTAAAAGGATCATCGTGACCCTCTTGGTCTTTGCCATGTGGCAAATGTCTTCGTGCATTGTGTGTAATGGAGAGACTGCGGTGATGGGACGGACTGCGACTCGGCCTAGTTGACGATAGGCTTGGAAGCCTCCTATGACGCTGCTGTGACACTCGCCGTGACGGTAACGGTGGACGAACGGAAACCCGTTTTTACGGGCTCTTTGCACCATTATGATTGACGACGACCGTTCCGTTAGTTCCATCAGATGCATCACGAACAGCTTTAGTTGTAGTATCTGTGCCAAAATAGTTACGCTTTTAAATTAGCAACCAAATACCCCCCAAGAAAACAGTTTAATTGGCTGGATTGTAACGCAAACAGAGATTTTAAGAAAGGTAACCTTGGTGGTTCGGATGGACTCGATGAGAGAGATGAGGGAGGAAACATTGGCTGGGCCGTGGAGGCAGGCTAGGATGCGAAGCTCTTCCTTGGCGGAGTCTTCGCTCGTCGACAAGTCCTTTAGTTTCCGGTGGGTGTCACGTGCTGGCTTGAAAATGGCCATTACACTCGGTGTCGTTATGAACGTTGTGAAGAGTGCCATTAGCACTAATATTGCAAACGTCTCGTCGTTTAGCACCTGTAGTTAAAGTCAAACCCACGTACGCACAGTTTAATTAATAACCACATACCACAATTAATGATGAGTGGGTAATCATTATTTGACTTTATTGTTGCAAGAAGAGATCATCTAATTTTGTTGTGCCGCATTTGCAAGTGGATCAGCACGTGGCCATTAAAGTAGACATTGGCCGATTCGAAAAGGCATTTTTATAAAGTTTTCATGCATGCATGATTATTCCTTAATTGATCAAATTTATTATCCCAAAACAATAGGAAACGAAACAACCAATAATATTTTTTGTTACCACATAATATTACTCAGCTGTGATACTCGTTGTTTTTCTCACCCTGTTAATTCATGGTCAGACTAGTGGAATTCAAAAGAAAATGTTAGAAACTTATCTTCCCAACAAATACTTATTAAATACTGGTTATATTACTAAATATTTATATGATAAATTATGAAAAATGTTGTATAATAGTACATTTTAAAAACTTAATTAGTAACTTAATACATTCAATATTTATAATTTGTAAAATAACCAACTTTGACTATTATTTATATTGCTTTGTAATCCTTAAAAACATCATTTCATTTACAAGTATACCGTTAAAATTCAATATTTTATTTATTTATTACACTACTCTTTCAAATAACTTAAATACTAATCAATATAAAAATATTAAAAATTTAGATATATAAAATTCTATACTTTTGCATCTATTATTTGATATCCATTTTGTTTGACGATTTATTTTATTATATAAAATAAATTCATAAATTTTTATATGAATAATTCATTAATTTTATAAATGTAATTCGTACAACTTATTAAGTGTACATATAAATAATAACACATACAATTTAAGTTGTACAGCTCATTTAGTATATGTATATTAATATACACATTTTCATCTGTACAACTGATATAAAATAAATAAAATATGAATAAAATAAAATATAATTATGAATAAAATAAAATATAATTATTTTATATTTTTGTACACTAAATAAGTTATACAGATGCAAGGTAATTTTTCTTTTGTAATTTCACAATACTACACTCTACCCTACTTTTTTATCTTTCTTACAATCTTTTTATTACACAAATAATAAATTCCAAATTTGTCTTTAATTATAAATAATATATGTACTAAAAAATTAATTAATTTTTGAAATATATTATTTTGAAAAAAACCCGTAAATTATTTGATCATCATTATATGTCAGTACACCAACGGATACTATTAGAGTAAATAAGTTTTTTTTTTAGTAATGATCTAAAGTCTAAACACCATATAACAATATAGAGGAGATTAAATTAATATAATAATCGTAGTTTGTTTTATATGCCTTTTCTGGTTAAAAAAAATCAAATGTTGACGGAAAAAAATCAGATAATTATAGTGTTACGAGTTTTTTTTTTTATTATTCTTATGATATCCAGTAGATAATTGATATAAAAACAAAAATAAACCTTGTGATATTATTATGATATTTTGTTGGGAATAAATTAGTATATTGGTTTGAATTTACAAATGAGATGGTTAGAATTTAGATTTTACAATTAAAACAAAATTATCTATTGGTTTGATTTATAAAAAAAAAAGAAGATTTAAACTTTTAGTTTTACAATAATGTATACAATTTTATACTCTTTATATAAATAAAGAGATGAATAAAAGGATTCATTCATGTCCTTTTAATAAAGTTTGCATGCATGTATGATTATTCCTTAATTGATCAATTTTTTTATTATCCCAAAACAATAGGAAACGAAGCAGCAACCTATAATATTACTCCGCTGTGATTTCGTGGATTTATCGCCCTAGTAATTGAAGGTCAGACTAGTAGAATTCAAAGGAAAATGTTGAAACGTATCTTCCCAACAAAATGTTAAATACTGATTATACTACTAAATATTTATATGATAAATTATCTGATCATCATTATATTATACGCCGGTCCACCAACTGAAAACTATTAGAGTAAATAAGTTTTTGTTTTTTTAATAATGATCTAAAATCTAAACACCCTATAACAAAGATATAGATGCGATTAAATTAATATAATATATATGCTTTTCCTCGTAAAAAATAATCAAATAACTTTAGTGTTACTACTTACTAGCCGTGTTTTCTTACGATATTCAGTAGAAGATACTAACTGATATAAAAACAAAAACAAACCTCAAATAATCCAGGAAATGGGAAGACAAAACTAACCTTTTTCTCTTTGCCTATGTTGAGTACAATGAGCTCCACTAAACCTTTAGTATTCATCAAGAAACCAAGTGTCAAAGCCTCTCTCGCCGGAACTTTAACCATCACCGCCACAGCAAAAGTCCCGACGATCTTTCCTGCGCAAGCAGTAACCACAACAAGACCCAACATCCCCCACGACTCAGCTCCTCTGATCTTAGCCACGTCAGTCTTCAACCCACTCGTAGCGAAATAAAGCGGTAAGAGTAAACCGGAGACAAAATCCTCAATCCGTTCAATCAATCGCTGACCGAACTCTCCATCTTTCGGTATACACAAACCGAAAACAAACGCTCCGAAAATCGAATGGATCCCAATCAAATCCGTCGCGAAACCGGAAACCATAACCCCGGCTAACGTCAAACACACGTAAGACTCACGAACGACGTCGTTCTCAGGGGATCCACGTTTCGCGACCCATTTCATTCCGGGTCGGATCACAACCAACATAAAAACCACAAACCCAACACCCGACAACAAAACCCACAGCGACACCAACGGACTCTTCTTCTCCCCACCGCCTTCACCGCCATTACCCGCTAACGCAACCGCTAACGCCAACAAAATCCACGCGGCTACATCGTTGAAAGCGGCCGCAGCCATCGCGGTTTCTCCGATCTGAGTCGTCAAAAGCCTCAGCTCTGCTAAAATACGCGCGAGTACTGGAAACGCCGTGATCGAGAGCGCGACTCCCATGAAAACGAGAAACTCGGCGTATCCAGGTCTATCAGCGGCGGTGTAGAGAGTGTTACGGATCACGAACGCGACACCGACGCCGCCGAGAAACGGTAGCGTGATTCCAGCGACCGCGATCCCGAAAGCGCGTTTGCCGCTTCGTTTGATCGATGATAGATCGAGCTCGAGACCGACGAGGAAGAGAAAGAAGAGAAGCCCTATACTCGCGACGGACTCGAGTATCGGCATACTCCATTTCGGGAATACACGGTCCATGTACGCCGTGTTTCTACCTAACGCCGACGGTCCTAACAATATACCTCCCTGAGAAGAAGAAGAAGAAGACGATGGCACAAATAGTAATAATTAAGATTAATTATGATAATTATGGCAAAAATGTAAATAGGTTATGTATGTGTGAGTGAGAGTGTAATTATTTTTGTACGTACGACGATCTCGGCGATGACTTTGGGTTGACGGAGGGGTTTAAATAAGACGGCGAGGGAGCGACTGACGGCGATGATTAACGCCGTTTGGACGATGAGTAACGGGAAGGCGAAATTTAAGGGGTTGTCGCCTTGCCATACTCCGTTAGATGAAGTTTTCACGGCGGTTATGTTGAAGGGCATTTTGGGGATTTCGACGACTCTTATAATGACGACAAGAAAGAAGAAGAGACTCTTTTTAGTTTTGCTAAATTTGGAACATGTGAAATAAGTTTTAAGTCAAGAAGATGTTTTGTGAAGAAATTTATAGGCAAAAGATTCTTAAAAGGAAAAAAAAAAAAAAAAAGTTTCGTTTGAAGAAGATTCAAAAAAGTAGAAGTAGTGTTGATTCATGTTTGCTTGTATAACTTGGGTGCGCCTATCTGCATCTCACGTGTGACTTGACCTTTGAGTGGAAGTAACTAGTTTCAAAATAGGTTTTATTTTTATTTTCCTTTCGAAACTTTTAATCAATACATTAGCAAACTAGTGTTACGAAAATATTAGTAAAATTCTAGTCTTTTTTATAAGTTTCAGTATAATTTTTTCTGGAAAATACACTTTGGTCTATGAACTGGATTATGAACGAAGTAGGAATCATGTGAGTCGCACGTGGGACGCGAGAGATCGGCGTTGACAAATGCTGCATCGCCGTGGATGGCTATACTGCAAGTGCAACCGAGTGACACGTATCTATGACTTCTCTCATATTTTTTCCAAATCTTTTCTTTTGGATATTATAGTTTGGCATTATTTACATTATTAAATAGAGCTGTTGAATTTTCCAAGAAGTGGTATCCTTTTTATTCAGCTTGGTGTCTAGTTAAATTGTTGGGAAAAGGGCCATTTCCTACCTGTACCTGTCCCAAAAGTGCGAATTTCTTCCTGTACAAACAGGTAGTGCTAATTTAGACATGTACTCGAGTAAAATTCGCAATTCATACCCGTACTTATAAAATTGAGCCAATTTCAAAATCAACGTTAACGGATTTAAGTCAACCGTTAGAGATGCTGACTCGGACTCCACGTGTGTATGACGTGCCATTGGGTTAATTAAACGACGTTGTTTTGCTAAATAATCTCGCAAAAAAAATTGTGGAAAACCCACACTCTCAGGGTATCGAACCCGGGACCTCAACAATGTAAAGCGCAGTACCTAACCAGTTGATCCCACAACCATATTCGTAAGTATCATACACATTTATTCTTATAAACCTAAAAATATTTAAGTCAACCACCTTCCCTCAAAAGAACGAGTTGGATTGTTTCTCCTCTTCGCGAATCACTTGACCAGGTTTCGTCTACTGGTTGGTTCTTCTGTTACATTGATATAGCTTGCTGAATCCGCTGTGAAATCAAAATCGCTGGATTGTTATATTCATTGTAATCGAAATCGAAATATTTAAATTTTTTTTACTTTTTTTTTGTGATTATGAGAAGCATAAAATCTGCCTGACCGTGTTTTAATTATTTTTGTTGTGTTCGGGATTTAAGATCCTGATTGTAATCGAAGAACCCTAGAATTTCTAATTTTCCCCTAATTCAAAATGACGACATTTCATTTTATTGAGACTTAGAGAGTTTTTTAGGTTTATAATAATAAATGTGTATGATACTTACGAATATGGTTGTCGGATCAACTGGTTATGTATTGTGCTTTAATTGGTTGAGGACTCGGGTTCGATCCCTGAGAATGTGGGATTTTGAAATTTTTTTTGCGAGAGTATAAAACAAAACGACGTCGTATAAGACACGTCATACACACGTGGAGTCTGAGTCAACATTTCTAACGGTTGACTTAAATCTGTTAACATTTCTAACGGTTGACTTAAATCTGTTAACGTGGATTTTGAAATTGGCTCAATTTTATAAGTGCAGGTATGAATTGTGAAATTTATTAGAGTACATGTCTAAATTAGCACTAGCTGTTTGTACAGGAAGAAATTCACACTTTTGGGATGGGTACAGGTAGGAAATGGCCCTTTTCCCTTAAATTGTTAGTCAAGTTTGAAAAAATATACAAGATGTGATTATAGTTACTTTACAAGCCAAATGTAGCGTCTTACGACGAGTTACATTACATATTAGAAACTGTAGAAAGAAAGAGAAAGGATCTTACACTAAAAAAAGTAGTGGACTGCCCCAAAGATGCTATAAATTTTGTAATCACACTTTATTTCAACGCATTTCATCGTTAGCTTATATGTATGTTTGTCGTTAAGTAGAGTTTTGTTTAAAACAAAATTCCCACTCCCACACCGCCCTTTATTTCGGATATTCATAAATTAATTGATGTAACAATTTTATACGCAAACAAAACGATTAAAAAAATTTAACAAAAAAAAAACACAACAAAATGATTTAAGTTTGAATGATTATATAATTTTAGATTATTGTGTAATTGTCTTTATAAAACTATTTTATAGTGCTAATAAAAACAAAAAAAAAATTATGGTTGTTTCTATTGTTTCGATAAAACAAAGTTTGGGTTATGCTTCATGCATGCATTTATTGTTTTATGAACTTAAAATTTTACAATTTTCTACACTTTTTGTTTTGTTTTGTACATGCATGCAAGACTATATAAGAATTCAATGTTAATTGTTTGTCCACAGTTTTGGATGTTTGCTTCATGCATTAATTTTGGAAGTCGATTGCTAGAAGCATATATAAACATATTAACAAGACCATTATAAGATTACATGGAATTATACCGGTGTAATGTTTTAAGATGACTATCTTGCGCACCATTTGTTGTAACATAACGCAACTAGCTAGCTAGTAGAGCTTCGTGAGATATAGATAGAGATGATTTCATCTTTGTTTAAAAACTATTATTACATTAATGTTTGTTATATATATGGAAATCTATATATTTCTTTTGTATGATATATTCTTATTATATGATGTTATTTTTATACTGATTTTTTGAACATTTAATTTAGAGTGATTTTAATTATATAAAACTTTCAATTTTTTTTTTCCGGTTTGATACCAAATCTCTATTGATTATGGGGAAGTGAACTACAGCTACTTATGGATATTTCGTAAAAGTATCGAGGCTAATAAGTTTGGCGGGACTAGCGTCTATAGTATACGCCATCAAAACAAAGAGATGAACGAAAATGTAATGATGGAAGTTTTATACCGTCTCAAATCTGTTATATCTGATCACATGTAGTTTTCTGCTATATGGTATACATTTATACATATAGATCATCAATTGCTATGCACATTCTGCAATTCATTTTAAACACTTATTGGATATACGTATCTATGCAATTTGACTGGTGGATCCTATCCAATGGAGTGAAAACAATTTTATCTTGTGATTATTATTTTTGGGAAAACGTCAATCATATCACTTTTATAAAGTTTCAATAATTTCATAATAGTGGTAGAATTCACGAGAATACTGATAACAAAAGAAACAACAATAAAACGAAACTGAAATATCACGAGCCGATCGTTTTACCACTTCCCTTTCTATGAAACAGATTTAGACTTTTCATGAAGGCAACTCAAAAGTGCCAAACAAGTGGTCCTCCAAATTTTGAGGAACAGTTTGTTCAATACTTAACAAGTTTGGTCTAACAATCTTTTAAAATTACAGCTTATCCCAAAAAAGCTATAGAGAAGATTCATGACTCTGATCTATTAGTGGTCGCTCGTTTCAGTCTTTTAGAAAATGTAGTTGAATCTCAAAGTCAGATATTTTACGTTGATTGTTTTTAAGCTCAAAATAATTTGTTTTCATAAGATTCTTTTTTCCTTTTTTTCAAAAATATATAGTTTTTTGTCAATAATAATCGGATTTGAACATAAATAATGACCTATAGAGAATACTAACCTAAAATCACTTATCTACAACTCATCTAATTATTCTTTTTATGATATATAATTTAAAAATAATTACCAAATTTTTCTTAGAATTCATCATATGTATTAAGATTATTTTGAGTTGGTGGTATAAGTTGAATAGTATAAATATATGTATTTGCATGAAAGCATTTAGTGTTTATGTTTGCATTTTATAAGTTTTCCCTTTATATCATTTTATTGCATTTTTGTTTGGTATGTGTGTTTGTCTATTCTTAACATTTAGTATTTGCGTCCGAGTTCGTATTTCACGTTTTCGTTTTCCTTTTTTTGTTCACATCCATAGCGTTTGTATTTATCTTTGCATAGCGTTTGTGATTCTAGCTTATGCATTCATGCTTGTTATTTACCATTTGGAGTCTCATTTGCGTTTATACGTCTAAAGTTTGCGTTTTCATCAGTGTTTGCATTCGCATAACATAGTGACAAATGCATATTTTTGCTTACCAAAAGATATAAGAAGGATATTTTATTTCCTATATAATAAAGTAGAAGTTCACAACTTTTTTTGTACACTATATAATTTGTATAAGTTAGTTACAAAATATGTTATAGATTGAATGTAGGTTGGTTATAAAAAAATTATAGATTAATTGGTCAATTTGTAGGCCAATAATTTATGAATACTGTTAGACTTATAAAATACAAAAGAGATTTTATTAAAGCAGTTTAATAATTTTTATCCAATCATATAAATTATACAATTTAAAAATACTAATCTAGTAATTGTAGATTCTTCATATATATGCATGTGAAGATCACTACTATACTCACTGTTAAGACCATAAAAATATATTGAATTGAGCATAAAAAGGAATAAAATATTGGTAATTAATCACTCTTAATGGTGATTATTCCGAGATTTTATTGTGCAGTTGAAAATAAATATCTTACCTAACCACCCTTCCAACATTGCATCTATACATGTTTTATTGCATTAATGTTTTATCAGAAAACTACATAATTTGAAAAACAATCATATAACTATTATATTGAATTGTTATAAACTAATATAAATAGTGACGGCCTAAATTAAAAATAGTGAATTTGGTCGGCCCAAATTATAATCTTACCTTCTAATGATTCATTTGATTAAAAAAAAAAAATTCCTTCTAAACTCATTTTCGCTTCATCGGAGCCGACAGAGCTCATGCTCTCCATCTACAAAAGAGTTAAATCATCAATCTATTGTTTCAATTTCAGCAAAGGTATCTGATTCTCGTCTCATGTTTTTGATCGACCTCATGCTCTCCATCTCCATCAATCTAGTGTTTCAATTTCAGCATACTTGATTCTCGTCTCATCGACGCCGACCAGCATCTACTCTCCATTTCCAACCGAGTTAACTCATCCACCTTCAAAAATTTCAATTTCAGCAAAGGTACCTGATTAAGTAATTCCAATTACAAAATTAGTGAACACTTTTTCATTTTTTTTGCTTATCGTTAGAAATTGAGAGAACTATATTTTGAGTAAATTTATTTCCTCTCTTATGATTTGATTTCAATCCAACAATTGCGTTTTATATCTTGAGTTCACTAACTCCAATCCATATCTGGAAACCCTTAAACCTTTCTAATATGCTCTCCCACTTTCAATTTTGGGGTTCTCTTTCTAGTTTCGTCCGTCGGAGAAAACCAGAGGGAGCTAAATTAAGCTGTAAAGTGAAGATGTTACCTTCACGTAGAGATGGGTTGTTGATTAGTTGTTCCACTACGTCGAGCTTTGAGTCTCCTGTGTCTTCAGTTTCACGGGAAGAAGATGCTGACTCGAATCGTTTACTTGAGGTCTATCTCTTTCTCTTTTATCTCAATTGCAAATCATATCAAAAGTATAGATTTTTCTTTTCTTGAATGAGAAGTGACAAAATCAATTACGATTTTGAATTGTATACTTGTACATAAGAGTGTATGTTGCATTGGTTTCCTGGAGTTTTCAAAATCTTTGATTTGTTTTTGATTCGAAACTCAAGATCGAAACTCACTATAATTCTTCTCCTTGTGGACTATGTATATCTTATTCCACTTACAGCTCCATCACACCAATATTTTCTAATCGTTTCTGGACGTTCTCACTATGTTTTATTATTCTGAGTTTGGATTTTGCAGAGAATAAGGGAGCTGAAGGAAAACGACTTAGCAACATGGAAGAGCTTTAGAGAAAAGCCTTTTGTACAATTAGTAAGGCAGCTTTTGATGGCTTCGATTGGAGTAGAAGATTGTGAACAAAGCGAGGGAAGATAAAAGGAACAGAATGGGATCCTGAAACCTCTAACCGGATATATTTTTGTGATTTAACGAAGCTCTTACATTCCAACAGTGTTCAATACATGAAGTTTTCAAATTACAGAAAGACCATATCAGGTTCGAAGTTATACAAACTTTTATTCTTGCAGTGTTTTTTCTATTTGAGAACGAATTACAGAACGCAATTAAAAGTACAATCATTCTTTTTAAAGCAAGGTTAACAGCTTTCACCGTGAAGATGACTCTATTGCCATTCCTCATTGGTGGAAGGTATGGTTTCTTCTTATCTGTTTTACCTGCTTAAAATTATCTCATAACATGGATAATATTTTTAAGAACAAAAGACACGAATAGAAAACGTTGCATTGTAGTTAGCTGTCTGGTAAATAAAGAAAAAAAAACAGAAACGATTCAAGCTTCTTTGATTGAGTAAACGACATAAGGGTTCTTGATAGTTGGAATTGAGATTGTAGAAAGGAGAACTGCAACTTTAGCTTTAAATCACTCATCTGCACCTTGAATAAGTTAAAAATAAAAATATATATTAGAAAATTTTCAATAAGTACTATATATACGGATAGAGGATATTAATAAGAACTAAGTAGTAAAATTAAGCCATTTCTATCTGAGTGATGTAGAACATACCTTATATGTTTTGGAATATTTCTTTGTACACAACGTTAGTTGTTGTGTTCATCCTTTCACCATTTTCATCAACGATAAGAATCTTCAAGCCCTTTCTACTCTTGACTCTTGACACTGCAACATATAATTGGCCATGTGTAAATACTGGTCTCGGCAAGTATATCCCGACATGGGAGAGACTCTGTCCCTGACTCTTATTAATTGTCATCGCAAAGCAAGGAGCTATTGGGAACTGTCTTCGCTGAAGCCGAAAAGGCAATCTAGTATCTGTAGGCATTAGAAGCATTCTTGGAAGATAGACTTTGTTGCCGATGTTATTTCCAGTGAGAACTTTTCCTTCAATGACATGTTTTCCAAGTTGGGTTATTTGCAGCCTGGTTCCATTACATAACCCATATTGCTGGTCGATGTTTCGTAGCAACATAACAGGAACACCCTTCTTCAATTTCAAATGATGGTTTGGCAATCCAGAACACTTAATTGAATTAAGGTATTCTGTTGAGAGACCATCATCTCTCTTGCTGGAAGTATCTGAACTGCAGATCTTATCTGAACTATAGTATTGATGTGATTCCCCTGGAAGAAGATCCATCATGTAATTGTTAACCTCATCAACAACATCATTTGTAGGACATAGTATCGCACGTTCCTTGAAATAATCCCCATCATCAAGATTGTGAAGCAAATCCGGATATGTGCTAAGTGCGATTGAATTAATTGGATCCAAAGAGTCTTTCAGAAGCATATCTTCAGGTATATCAATCACTGCTTCACCGTCGTTTGGCTCAGAAAGTTTACCATCTCCAAGTTTTAGTATCCACTCAGAAAACTCTTTGATGAGATCCACTTCTAATGGATCTGACTCCACAGTAAGTCTCATGTTTTTTGTTAATGTAAGAACTTGGCAATATTTCCACAAAGACGAAGTAGATAATGAAGCTTGAACAATCTGTTCTCTACTCCCTTAGGTACCACTGGTAAAATCTGACGAAAATCACCTCCAAAGACAACAGCTTTACCTCCAAAAGGTTTTCCAGGGTTCAGAATATCTCTTAAAGATCGATCTAAAGCTTCAAAACAATGTTTATGCATCATTGGTGCCTCATCCCAGATTATCAACTTAGCTTCTTCAATCAAATCAGCAATATCGCTATCAGCAGAAAAGGTGCAAGTGGAAGTCTCGTGTACCTGTATCGGTATTGAAAATCGAGAATGAGCTGTTCGACCACCTTCTAATAACAATGCAGCCATTGCACTGGATGCAACATTTAGGACAATCTCTCCTTTTGAACGAATGTATGTAGATAGGGTTTTCCATAGAAACGTTTTTCCGGTGCCTCCAAATCCGTAGACAAAGAAAAGACCTCCTCCTTTTGAATCCACTGCACCAACTATACGATCAAATATATTCTTCTGATCAAGGTTCAACAAAGGTAGCAAACGACGAAACTCCTCTTGACATGCATGCCTGTCGTAACATAGTTCATCACTTATGAGTCTGTTGATTGCAGCTGGGATATTATTATTATCCGGAAATGGTAGTTCAGTGAAATTTCTTAGAGAACTTCCATTAGTGAGTAAAAGCCTTTCAATCTCAAACAAAGTTTGATTCTTGATTTGCTCATCAGACATGAGATAATCTGCAAGTTAAAATATAAAATATCAATTTTAGATAAGCTTGTATAAAGTTGTGAATTATTATGCTTTATAACTTATGAATATGTACCTGGTGACCTACGGATTTTCCGCTGCATATATAAGACATCTTCAGAGAGTAAATGCCACGTTTCTAACCAAACATGGTTTGGTCTTGACAAACTTTCTGAAAGAAGAAGCATAACAAATAGTCTTCGCATATAGTGTGCTGATCCCCATTGACTTGCTTCAGTTATTGCACCAATATACTCAGTGTCATCGTCAAGAAGATTCAAAGCAAAACATGCTTCCTTGTAGGAAGGATATACGATTCCATCAACAGTGCATAAATCTTCGAAATTTGTAGCTCCTGTTGCTTTGTTTAAAATCATCCTCATGTAGAACAATTTCCCGCAGCTGGAGTAAAATGATGGATTCTCCCGAATGACACTTTTCTTTTCGGAGTGTAAATTCTTTGTTTCTCTTGTTCCACACAAACCAAGTAGGAAATTGAGCGTAAGTGAGTGTTTTTGCGAAAGCTAATTCCTCATCTTCCGAGCTGTTAATTTTGAAATACTCTAACAATTGCGAGGTTTGATTTCCATCTTTGGTTAGGACATCATCAACATCTTCATCCTCCTCGTAAAATACAGTATGCTCTCCTTCTAGATGAATATTCAGTCTTTGAATATGAACGCTACTATAATGTATTTCAAATCCAAAATCCTCCACGCAGCTTCACATGGTGCAATGTACCTATAAAAAAATTAGAGAAATGTAAGAAAACTCTTAAAACAAAAAAGACGTAGTATATACTATTTTAAAATACTTCACCTGAAATCATAGAAACGCTTAATTTCATCTATAACTGGTTCTTCTACCGGGTCTGAAGATCCATCACGTTCTACTTCGTTGTGCAACTCAACATCATTTGTTGTTCGATTATCCTTTTTGCTGTAGCTAACACACGATCATTCCCCTTATTGATGTATTTGAATAAATACTTGATTGCTTTTGTTTGGTTGCACCATTCAACATTGATGTGGGCTTGATACTTCAAGAGTAGATATGGGTTGTAAGAAACGACAAATCGGTTGTCTAGCAAAGTTCCATTTTTCTCTACTGATCGACCATCATCTCTTCGCTTGTAAACTGGGAATCCATCTTTGTTGATGCAAGTGCTGCTGTTGAACTCTTTAGGGAACTTTTCGTGCACTTTCCTTTATCCATACATGGTGAATGTCGATTTGCATGCCCACATGGTCCATGTATCATAAATTCTTTGACAACATTGTACAGTGTTGGATTTGTTGATTCGTCTGGAATTTCAGCTGAGATTACACTGTCAATGGCATCAGTTGTTGTCAGTTTTGATCCTTTCTGCAGAAAAAGTAGAATATGTGCATGTGGCAGTCCTCTTTTCTGAAATTCTATTGTATACAAAACTGCAAAAAGATAGAATGAAAAATAAATTCAAAATGATATATCTAAACTTTAACGCAATTATTAACAAAAACTAAAAGTGTTCGAAATTTTTACCTGCTGTGGAAGGACCAAAAACATTATTTTTTTTTATATCAACAATCAAATTGTCTAGCTTAATCTTAAAGATCCTAGACACAATATCAGCTCTGTCTGATTGCTGACCTCGAGCTTGTAGATATCTTGTAATCTCTGGCCATTTTGGATTGCAAGTGAAAGTAATAAATAGATCTGGATATCCAAAGTGCTGACAAACTGCCATTGCATCCATATATCTTTCTTGCGTACATCGTGCGCTACCGATAAAAGTAGATGGTAGCACCATACGCTTACCAACCTTTGAGGTGTTCGTGTTTCCTTTATCAGCAGCAGCCTCGACATTTACGTATTTATCAACACGTAATGCCTTTTGGTTGAGCTTCAAATATCCAATTCTCTCGGCCTCTATCATTGTCAATCCATCTACCAGAAACTGCTGAAATAATTTGCGGGAGCTCATTAAAGTTGTCGGATGATTTGGACGGTCCATGAGCTTGTATGCAAAAAATTCCCTCATACTAACCCTGGTGCGTGGATTTGTGGATCCTGTTGTAGTCCTCTTGAGTTCTAGATCAATATGGTAACCATCTTCTCCAAAAGGAAACAAAAGCGGATATTGTAATGGAAGATATCCTGCGTGAAGTTCACTGATTCTTTTTAATTTTCCATCCATTGTTTCCAAAACAATGTCTCTTGGCTCCATTTCTAGATCGAAATCCCCAACATATAAGGCAGCAACTTCTGATGTAGTAGGAAGATTGTATGTTTTACCACTTTGAGAACCGGGAATACGCCTTGAAATCAACTTTAGCTGAACATTTGACGAAGGTGTGTCTTGAAAACGATCTTTTGTTGTTCTCAGAATCTTCGAGTATGGATTAAACTCATTCAACATGTTTTTGATATCTTCCACAATATCATCTCGTAGGATTTTTGATTTTGGTAATTTACCTGTTCTCTTTTCACTGCAAAACAAAATATATATGGGATTAAATATTTTATAAAATTAATGGTGTAGAAAATAATAACAGTAAAGAGGTGATAAATAGAAAACCTGAATGCTTCTATCCTGTTCTGATTCTCGTTTTCAGTGTCTTGGATATAAAGTTGATTGTATTTAGGAGATTTTCCTGGAGGAGGAAGTAAACTGCCAATCCTGTGACAATTTTGCCCATGAAGTCGGTAAACATTTGGTCCGCGTCCTTTGTTCACTGATGTGTCAATTGTCCCTCCCATGGATGTGAATGCAAACATTGAATTATAAGCTATAATGTTCTCCATGAAATTTTTGCTTTTTTCATCACCTTTGAACATGAGATCTTTAAGTTTCTGGGGAGGTTCTGGTGGTAGTGGAAGATCAATCTTTCCGTGCATACAACATAGTGAGAACTTTGGGTTAGATTTTTGCTTCTTTTGTCTATTCTCTCGTTGTACCACAGTAAAGCTCCACAATGCTCACAACTGTAGGTTGCATCTCCGTTGTCATCATATACTGCTTGAAAGAGTATAACTTAAATAACTATTGTAGCATATTGATAATTGATAGCTTCAAAGTTAAATAATGAGGTTTGAGCTAACCTTCTGGGTTATATAGTGAGCATTGTGGACGTGATGATGATGCATGGTCTGAAAAGAAAATTTAAAATTGAGTTTATTAATTACTGTCGATATTTTTTATTTTAGGATGTTAATGGATACTATGTACCTTTAGATGCAGCTTCTTTGGGATTATGATTTCTGGATTCTAAATGAGGTGCCATAAATGCTTCTTCAACGTTTTCATCAAACTTATTACGTGAAGCAGAAGCTGAAAAGAAGGTATGATATTTAGGATCTTGCTTGTCAAGAAAATTTTTAC
This sequence comes from Camelina hispida, assembly GCA_023657505.1. NCBI lineage: Eukaryota > Viridiplantae > Streptophyta > Magnoliopsida > Brassicales > Brassicaceae > Camelina > Camelina hispida. Next base: position 29,635,557 of record CP094632.1, read on the forward strand.
TTGATTCTGCTTGTGAACAAAATACTTACATGATTCTCCATTCTTTCTTTTAGCTTTCGTCTCTTTTATAATACGCATCCGTTTCATTCTTGGAGATTCATGTTCTATTAAAAGCATTAGAAATAAGTGTGCAATCATCATAATATAAAGTTCCAATAATATATAATCTTAGCAGTTGAGAATACCATTTGTTATATCGCTCAAGATAGTAGGAGAAACTCTGTTTGGCTGTATTGGTGTTGTTGACTTGGCTTCAGAAGTAGGAGGAATGTTTTCTGTAGATATAAGATAGGAAATAAGTAAAAGGGAACGATTCTTTGACAAAAGAGATAGAATAATAGGTTGCATAATTTTGTACTACCTTGATCTTCAGTTTGTTTCTTTTTCTTCTCTGAACGAATTGCCATCCTCTCCACCCTTCTTTTCTTTGCTGTTGATACATTCATCTTTCTCTTTCCTTGACGATGGAAAGAGTTTTTATTTGAATCAGTTTCAGGTTGATGTGATCATCAGAGAATTGATAAATGGAATAGAAGTGAGACACTATTGGAAAACTATGAAGAATGAAATGGTGGAGAAATAGTTACCAACAGGCTGATTACTTTTTCTATTTACGTGGTTGATTAGAATAGATCAGTATAGTAAACAACAGAGAATAGATAAATGGAACAGAAATGAGACAGTATTGGAAAAACTTTGAAGAACGAAATGGTGGAGAAAGAGTAACTAACTGCCAATTACATTGTATTTAGGTGGTGGATTAGAAAAGATTTTAATAGTAACTGTCGATAGAAAATGTGAATGGTATCTACAGTTGATTATGTAAATTTTTAAAAACAGGTTATACTTATCTTAATGAAGTGTATTAGTTTTATTGACTTCACGTCAAGCTTGTGTTTTTAAATGTTAAACGAAATGTTGGTGATATATTGTTTTTATTTTATTTTCTTCCACAACTCATAATTTGGTTAAGCTTCAGTATTTTGTATCATTTATTTTCTATAGTTTATGTAAATTCATATTAGTACATAAATATATTAACTTGCAACAAAATGTGAAAGTTTACATGGTTAACCCACTAAAAAGGAAAACGGAAATTGAAAAGTGATAATCTTCCTAAACTTTAAGATTAAAAGTAATAATCCTAAGTACTAACAAATTAAAAATAAGAAACACAAAACAACTTGTTCCTACAATCACTTTTTTTCCTTCTTAATCTGACTCTTGGACATTAGCTTAGGCTTCGTTGTTGATTGTTGCACATCTTTAGATGCTGGAAATGATCTTTTTCTTGTTGGAGTTGGGGTGGAGATGTTTGAAACATTGTCAGCATCGTTGTCTATATTTATGATGGCAGAAGATATGTTTTCAGCCTGCAAGACAGAAAACTTAAGTAATAGTACAAAAGAATGAATGAGTTATAAATTAAGTTAATATATAACCTGAAATGACGTCCCAATAGAAGTTCCAGTTGAAGTTCCAGATACAGTGATTATTTCTTGGTCATTAGCATTCTAAAATCAACCATGAAAGCAAATAATAAGAAAAAAAAATAATTTATGCATTAATTTAAATAACAATAAATTTTAACTTACCAAAGTAGAATCAGATTCAGAGAAACTCTGAATAATGTCTGGAACATCAGTAAGACTTATAACTTTGTATGAAGAAGATTGATTATGGGATACATCATCTTTAAGCATGATCTTGAAAACATAACAACGACCATCTAGGTCAAGCAGTTCTTGAGGTGTTTCGCCCTCACGATTAAACTAAATTATTGAAAATGATTAACAAATCGTTTGTTATATACAAAGGAAAGATATGATGATAAAAATAGTAATTAGATAAAGAGGAATTGAGAATACCTGGACTTGTTGCTCAAGCAATTCATAGGCAGATTTTTAATGAGTGGAATGACCACATCATCAAATAAAATTAACGAAGTGCTACCAGTGTTGTCTGTTGCTTTGATGTGCAACTTAAACCTGCAAGAGTAGAGATGGCTCATGATTATATAAACTCAACACCAAAATAGATTAAAATGTGAACAAATATGTAAAACATGAATAACCTCGGTTGCGTCGTGGTTATCTGTTTAGCGCATTTCACACAAGAATACTTGTCTGCTTCTAGTTCTTCAGTTTCAGGGTTAAAGTATTGAGTCACTTTTGTAAAGCAAATCGTACACCCAATGTAAAACCATGATGTTTTTGGTGCCGGGAAATTGATGCTAGTATGTTGCAGCTCTTAGCCTAGGTTTTAATAATGAATATGTTTAGTAGATATGAGTGACAATGTTAAACCATGCCATAGGTATGAATAATAGTATTTTTACCTGGTAACTATCCATGAGTTCGATGATAGTTTTTCTTTCAGATAAGAGAAACGACTGCTTGGAAATTTGAATTGAGCTTGAAGATTTGATTTCAGTAATAGATGTTCTTGGTTCGTCTGTGCACAGCCTAAAAAAAAACGGGAGTTTAAAAGATGAATATATAGGACAATGAAATTCGGGATTCACAAATGTTATGGAAAATTCTAAATATACTTACACTTCTTGAAACTGGAGAATTTCTGGTAGAGGAGAATTGATATAAATTTTAGTTGTAAATTTTGAACTTTGAACTGTGCCTTTACCTATAAAAACAAAGAAAAACGTATGAGATATCTCAACATCAAGTTTGTCAAATATACATCAAACTAAGTTAATGACACTGTTTTGGAATAAGTGAGAGAAACTGGTAAATTGCATAATCAATTTACCTTGATATAACAAAGTCTTCATTAAACTTCCAAGGAAAATAACAGGACCAGATGGTTGGGATTTAACCTTAAAGTAGACATCTTCGCAACTTTACCCCATAAGGCAACATCAATTAATGAATCCCTGAGAAAAAGTGTTCGGATCAGATGGTTGTTCACCAAAAATAAAATTAGATTTTAATTTCAAAACTTGATGGATAGAAAAAGAATTACCCAAGATCTTTGAGCTGAAGATTAAGCAATTTTGTGGGACCTTCGGTAGTAGTGAGATTCTTAACTTCATTCATCCGAACAATCTCGCCAATAATGTCTAGAAATTAGTCAAATTAAATAGAGAAATAACATATAAAAAAATTTTGTAACAAAAAACGGTGGAGATAACGTACCGATGAATATAGTATCATCGTTTGTTCTTGCTATTATCTCGAAAAAGGACAGAAGTTGAAAGACGCTTCCAGATTAGAAATTTCGTCGCTTGGTTTAACACATGTGTAGAATAGGAAGTTGATCTTGTAAGGATGGTCACAACTTCGAAAATTTCCAAGATTGGGGCATAACTCAAAGTTCATAAGAACACAACAAACACCTTCTTTTAAGTCCTTCGAAATTTTGAGAGTAATTTTCCTTTACGAAGCTTGTATCCTACTTCCCTGTTCCAAAATAAAACAAAACAACTTGTCATATAGAGTTTTTTCAAATATTTGTACTGATTAACTTAGAAAAAGGGAACAACGATACGTTTGCTTGTTTCACTGGTTTAACATACCTTTTCGTCCACAAGGAGAAGATCGATTCCAGAAAATTCTTCTGGTTTATCTTTTTTAGGGAATCCCCAAAGACGGACAATTCGAACATTGATTTTACATGGATCGATGCTAGTGTTAACTGGGAAATAGGCGTCACCTCAAGCGGCATATCGGAGAATGAAGTATCGATTATGAACCCGCAATTCCAAATCAAAATGTAAGAATCATAATTCTGAAAACTAAGAAATGAAAAGAAGAAGAAAACGATGAAACAAATATGAAAGAAGAAAGCGAAGAAGAAAGAAGAAGAATCATAATTTTGAAACAAAGATGAAAATCCTAATCATAAGAAATTCGATTGAATACAAAGAGAAGAAGAAAGCGATGAAAAACGTAAATCATAAGCAATTCAATTGAATACAAACAGAAGAAGAAAGATATTAAAACCCAAAATCATAAGAATTCGATTGATTGAAAGCAAAGAAAGCTATTAAAACCCTAAATTCAAAATAAGGGATTTGATTTTGTACCCGATTAAAAGAAGGAGAAACAGAAATGAGAAAAGAAGAGATTGAGAGGTTTTGTATGAAATCAGCTTGGTCTTCCATAACTGATGGAATTGAGGTGAAGTGGAGATCGTGGGGAAGAGGATAGCAGTTTATTGCTTTTGCGTTTTGGTTTACTCTGTCGTAAAAAATAATGTTTTTGCGATTTTGTATGTTTTTTTTTGTTTTAATAAGAGAATTGTTAAGCAAAAATTGTGGAAGACCATAATTTGGGACTTAAGACAGGTGTCAGATGGAGAGAGCTGCAGTTATTTGAAAAATTACTTGTGACTTATAGAATAAGGATACAAAGAATTTCAAAACCGTGCGGATACTAATCTAGTAATTGTAGATTTTTGTCTTCTATATATATAACTTTTTCACTGCATGAACGCTGAAGATAAAAAGAGTTATGTCAAATTCACATGTTGCACTCAGTTGCACTCAGTTGCAGCTCGTTTGTAAGTCATTTAATTTGTAGAAATGCCATTTACAAGTATAATGATTTTTATAAAGACACTCTGCCTTTGACATTGACGAGTCACACGCCCAAACCAGGTCGGCAGAGTGAAATTGTCTCTGAATCATTATGCTTTTTTTTTCATTTAAATTATCATACGAACTTGTGTGAGAAAGAATCTAGCGACAATAATGAAACGAAACAATTTTGCTCCACTGCTTTTGTATTTCTTTAAGAAGAAAAAAAAATCGAAAGTAAATGTTTATTATTCTTGGTCGAGAAAAATCAGAAAATGGGTTGATTTGAGGACAAACCGAAAAAGTAATGTACAGTGGCTACAGTGAACCGTCCTTGGTTAGAGGGTCCATATGATAACTCATTATAAAACTTGACTTCAGTAACCATTGATTAAGAATACGTTAATGTACACTAATCTAATTAATAGTGACGTAGTGACATATCGACATTGGTGTAAAGTAAACTATATGCTTTTTTGTACAGTTTTCTCAGTTTTAGACTTTTAGTAATATGGTCAAGAAAAGTTATGTATTTTCGCTGTTGCTACATCCTCTTCAATAATAATATTCACTTTACATAAAATCAAATATTTTTGTTTCGTATTACAACAGCAATACATAATGATTGAGTCTTTAACAATGTAAATCTATTGGGCCACTAAATTTTTAGCCCAAAAGGCTACACTGTAAACTATTACAAGCCCAAACGAGGCATTTTGCCAAAAACAGTTGAATTAAAACGTCAAAGTGGCGTTACAGGGACTCGAACCAGCGACTTACTTCAGAATAACTAAATGATGGCGTAATATAAATCACACGATTTTAATAAATCAACGTTTACGATTATTGATTAAACTCAATGCGATTAACTTTTTTCAATACATTCAACAATTAAACTAAAGAAATCGCAAATCTGAAATCCCTAGAAACTGAAGATTTTACAAAATGCGAAATCGAACAACATTTGACAATTTTTTTTAGCCGCCGAATCCGTACAGAGTGCGACCTTGTCTCTTGAGAGCGTAAACGACATCCATCGCCGTGACTGTTTTCCGGCGAGCGTGCTCCGTGTAAGTAACGGCGTCACGAATCACGTTCTCGAGAAAGATCTTGAGTACGCCGCGGGTCTCCTCGTAGATCAGACCACTGATACGCTTCACGCCTCCTCTTCTCGCGAGACGACGAATCGCAGGTTTCGTAATCCCTTGGATGTTGTCTCGTAGAACTTTACGATGCCTCTTGGCTCCTCCTTTACCCAATCCTTTTCCTCCCTTCCCTCGGCCTGACATTTTCTTCGGAAAATTAAAATTCGAACTGAGAAAATAATTGATTCTTTGATTTTGTTTTTGGTGCGATGTATTCGATTTTACCAGATGGTGTTTTGATTTGATTGAGAAGAAATTAGGTTTTATATAGATGAGATGAGACGAGAAGAGAAGTGCTCATGTGTGTGTTTCAAAGTTTTTGGGAGGTTTTGAGTCGTCGGATCTAGTTTTTATCGACGGTTGGTATCATCGATCCGCGTGAGTGTAATCTAATGAGTTATGAACCGTTAGATATATTTGCTATCCGCGACATATTGTATTATTAGATCTGAGCCGTTGATCTGGTCATTTAGCAATTGAGGGTGACGAGCGGGGAATTTTAACGCTTAATTAAGCGCGCTTTAAGGAAATTTTTGCAATTGGTTTTAGTTGTGTGTGTAAATGAATCTCTTAAAATAGAAGTAGGACTTAATACATTCATCTTGGAATCAAAATTTTCACTAGTCAAGAATTGAAGTTGTATTTAGAGTTGGGACTACGTAAAGAGTCGGACTTTAGGTTTTCAATGTGAGAGAAGCTTTGGTATGTTGTGTTAACATAATCCATCAATAGATGTTTCTATAGTTTCATAAAATTTATAACAAAATTGATGATTGGTCGAAGTTTAATACGATTGGCGAGATTGCGAAATGTGGCTAAGAATAACACAAGGCAACCTATGTTTTTTTTAGTTCTTCAAAAGATGAGTAAGAAGAAAAGTAATTGATCAAAAGAAGCAACTAGTTTAAACGCACAATCACTGGTCTTGATCTTGGGTAAAAAAACTCTCTTCAAATCCAAAATTCTAACAAAACATAAAACGATAAGCTGAAGAATCATATAATGATATTGCAATAAGAAGCCAAAATTCCACAGACTTGATGATGATGATCACTTCTTCTTCTCAGTTGCACCACCACCAGCAGACCTGCGTGTAAGCAAACACAAACACAGTCCCAATTTCAGTACTTACAATAAAAGTGTGTTTTTGTTTAGCTGGGAATCAGATTTTGTCAATTCAAGGATTGACTTCTTACTTATCTATTCCAAAAAAAAAAAAGAAAACCTAAGCATCTAAAGCTTTTTGACTAAGTTAAGCTTTACTTCCTCGACAGCTGAGAAATGAGAGAGCAAATGCACAGCACTAATATTTCTAAATCACACAGCTGAAAATAACAGTAACCATGAATACTTGTGGGTTTGTTAGTAGTGATTTCTTACCTCGACTTGCGGAGAACACTAGACATCTCCTCTCTCTTCCTCTTGGCTCTCTTGTGGGTTCCCAACTTCCTCTTAGCAACCTTAAGAGCACGCTTGTCTTTACCAACCTTCAAAAGCTCAGTGATTCTCTTCTCATAAGGAGCAAAACCAGCAACTTCCCTTATCAATGATCTGATAAAGAGTGTCCTCTTGCTTGTTTTCTGAAGCAAATCATGAAACAACAAAATAGAATTAGAGATTCATAACAAAAACAAGAATGCCACAAAACAAATAAGCAAAAGATAAAGCTCTATCAAATCTCTATACTTATACATAGTAAAAACATCTTACAAAGTCTAATGCTTTAGCAGAAACAAGAAATGGTTTTACAAAGTCTAAATGAACTAAAAACATACACAAAGGTGAAGAATCATAGCAATGCAGCATGTGTCAAGCCGCCTACCATATCAAATGATGAATCCAGAGAAGAATCAAATAAGGCATAATAAAGCACACAGTGAGAGATTCATCACATTATCTGAACCAACTATTACAAATCTAGCACAAGTCTAGAAACTACTAATAAAAATGATCCAAAAAGCAATAATGCTAATGAAAAAGGGGAAAAGAGAGAGAGAGAAACATACTCCTTTGCGAGAACGAGGACGAGGAGCTAATTCGCGTCTGGTGACAACATGTCCTTTGTTCAACCCAACGAACAAACCGGTTTTAACTGGCGGAGTTGTCATCTTCTGACAAAATTTTCACAGACCAATAAATGAGCTTCCTATATGATGTAACTCTTACAAGAGGACGAATATGGGAGGATTGAATCAAAAAGGGGATGATTAGTTAGATTACCTTGTCTTAGGATATCGTCGAGCTCCTCCGGGGGATTCAGACGAAAAGGAGGAGGACGACGACTGAAAATTGCATTTTATACCTCCCATAGACACAGAGAGAGGCTAAAGCAAAAAACAAAAAAACCCTAACCCTTTCGCAAACAACTTGGGCCTTAGCGTTGGGCTCTGTTTTTTTAAAATTAAAGTTGTTGTTGCCAGTTGCTTTTTATTTTTGGACAAGGTAAAAAAAAAACTAACAAGTAGGTAAAAGTTGTAAAAAAAGTAGAGGGTAAAAACGTAATTTTAGAAAAGGAATTGAATCGGAAAACGAGGTGAGCCGGATTCGAAGCCTTTAGACCCGTTTTTTTTTTATATTTTTTTACTTAGCCATTCGTTTTGTTTGGTTCTTCCCTAATTTTGATTTTATTGTTTACTTTTGATTTTCATCTCCTTCCTTCCTTTCTCGTAGAACCCATAATTTATTTTTTGTTTCAGTCGTGATTCCTCCTCCTGCAGCAGCGAGAAACCGGCTTTAATCTTCTTCTTTTTTTTTCTCCCGGTAATTATTTTTTTCACCCGCATTTCGTTAGTTTGATTGACAATTGTCAGTTTTCATAATCTCTTCTGTAAAGTTTTGATTTTGATTTTTTTGGTTTCGATCTGTGACTTCGTCGTCATTGCATCTCCCTGCTTATATTTGTGTTTGAGGCCTAAATGAGTGTTGTTGATCTGGTTTATATATCATTTGCTTATTAATAATATTATTGAATTTGATAACGTGATTGATTGTTGGATCTGGAATAATATTTTTGTTACATTCATTCTTTTTCTTAAGGATTTGATTTTGTCACATTCTCTTAGGGAATATTCTCGACAATGAATCTGTTTATTATATATAATGTTAGATCATATAATCCTAAAACGAAGCATTGACTGATTTGAGTTTTTTTTTTATAATTATTCTTGTATATTATTATTAGCCAAATTGGTCAATTTTGTTTTTGTTTTGTTTGCAGAAAGTAGAAAATGGCTGATGGTGAAGACATTCAACCCCTTGTCTGTGACAATGGAACTGGAATGGTTAAGGTATATATATATTCTTTATAATCATGATAAAAATTGAATCTTTACTCATTTTTTAGATGGATGAGGGCATTGTTTAGAAATTTCAATCTTGTTGATCATGTGGACAATATGTAAGCTAAGCTGGTTATATATGTTCTGTGTTTTGGCATAGGCTGGTTTTGCTGGGGATGATGCACCTAGGGCTGTCTTTCCAAGTATTGTGGGTCGTCCTCGCCACACTGGAGTGATGGTTGGAATGGGACAGAAGGATGCATATGTTGGCGACGAAGCTCAATCCAAGCGTGGTATTCTAACCCTCAAATACCCAATTGAGCATGGTATTGTCAACAACTGGGATGACATGGAAAAAATCTGGCATCATACTTTCTACAATGAGCTCCGTGTTGCTCCCGAGGAGCATCCTATTCTACTCACTGAGGCACCTCTTAACCCTAAGGCTAATCGTGAGAAGATGACTCAGATCATGTTTGAAACCTTTAATGCTCCTGCTATGTATGTCGCCATTCAAGCTGTTTTGTCACTCTATGCTAGTGGCCGTACTACTGGTAACTTCTAGAACACTTGATAGGCCGCCTCTCTATATAACCTTCAGATTCAGGACCATGTCTTATTAACCTGTTGAGTTATGTTGTAGGTATTGTGCTCGACTCTGGAGATGGTGTGAGTCACACGGTCCCTATCTATGAGGGTTACGCTCTGCCACATGCCATCCTACGTCTTGATCTTGCAGGTCGTGACCTCACAGATGCTCTGATGAAGATCCTCACTGAGCGTGGTTACTCTTTCACCACAACAGCTGAGCGTGAAATCGTCAGAGACATCAAGGAGAAGCTTTGCTACATTGCTCTTGACTATGAGCAGGAGCTTGAGACGGCTAAAACCAGCTCTGCTGTAGAGAAGAACTATGAGCTACCTGATGGGCAAGTGATCACCATTGGATCTGAGCGGTTCCGTTGCCCAGAGGTTCTTTACCAGCCGTCTATGATTGGTATGGAGAATGCTGGTATCCATGAAACCACCTACAACTCCATAATGAAATGTGATGTTGACATCAGAAAGGACTTGTATGGGAACATTGTGCTCAGTGGTGGAACAACTATGTTCCCTGGAATTGCCGACAGAATGAGCAAAGAGATCACTGCTTTGGCACCGAGCAGCATGAAGATCAAAGTCGTTGCACCGCCTGAGAGGAAATACTCGGTCTGGATCGGAGGATCCATCTTGGCTTCCCTCAGTACCTTCCAGCAGGTAACTAAATCAAATCAGTTTCCTTTCCCTAATAAAACCATATTATTCTAGTCTATACAGCTCGACTGATCAGTCTTCCGTTCATAATTTTTTTTTGTAGATGTGGATTGCAAAAGCAGAATATGATGAGTCAGGCCCGTCGATTGTTCACCGGAAATGCTTTTGAGTTTGAAGTTAAAGTCTGCTTCCGGAGAAGCCCTGTGGGTTTTATCTTCGTTCTCTGTTTTTGTTCTTCAGTATTTTTTCAGATTCTGGCCTAAGACATGTTGAAGAACTTACATTTTCTGTTTGTAGTTGTGGTTAAAAATTGTTGCCTTGGTCCTTTTTATTTCTGTTGGATAACACGACTGTGTTTGAGTGAATAAGAACGAACACCTAATTTTCCGAAGTTTAGTGGGACTATTGGATAATCTTCTTAATTTATATATATTAGTATTAATTAAAATTAGTTATTTATGTTTGTTTTTGTAAATAAGTTTATGTCTGAAACTAAAACCAAAATATATAAAGTTCTATTCCAAATACTAATAGGATCCTACCTACGTAACTTCTTATATTTTATATCCTCTTTACCATTCCTGAAAGAGAGAGACTCTTATGTTTTTTTTTCTTCATCAGATTCTCCCTCCAAAGAAGCTATGAACGAACCATGTAGTAATGGTGTTTCAAAGGCCATGATAGACAAAGCATTCAATGAGGTACTTTCTACTACACAGACCCTAAAAACATGAAATTCATGAATATTCTCTGTAGCTTTATTATTACACACCTACTCTGTTTCATATCGCGCAATTGTTTTGATGTTCTGTTTCAGGTTAAGAACGAAATCGAAGAATGTATTTCGAAGAACATGAGTTTTGAAGAAACGGTGAAACATCTCTATGAAGATCACAATATTGCTCATTATGTCACCAAAGCATGTAATGTGTACTATATAATATCTTATAATATTTCTGTTTCAGTTTGGTTACGTGTTTCTTTCTTAATTTTTTTAAATTCTTGGTTTCTCTATATGATTAGTTTGGAAGCAGTTTCAGAAAGAAAGTCCGGAGTTTTTTGAACGCTACAACTTAAATCTGGAAGTAGCGCGTCAGATAAAGTTTTGCAACAGTTTGCTTCGGACGCAAGCAAGTATGATGGTGGTTGAGGGAATCTTTGATGTTTGTAATGCACCACGTACGTATAAAAAACAAGGACCACACTCTACTTTTGGATTGTTTTACCCACTCGATTTTGTTGAAGATTCGCTTACTTTTTTTTTTGTCTTTGTGCAGCTGCAATCATGAATTTTCTTCATCACGATCCTGAAGGAATTCGTCTCATGGAGGATCTAGCTAATACACCTTGTAAATTAACCTCTCCTTCTAATGATGCATCCAAAGTAGACCGCTTTTTGAATATTTGGGTTTGTTTTTTTGTTTTGTTTAATGTCTCTTGCATTGCATTGCATTGCGCAGCAGCTGATAGGTCGTCAGAGGTGAGTCCTTCAAGCTTTGCAATGTTGGCATTGGGTGATACAAATGGTCCAACAGGTAAAAGTCACATTATAAATTAATATTCGTACTCGAAAGCTCTATTTCTTGCACTTGTGAAGAGACTCAATCTTTCTCTCTCTCTCTCTCTCTCTCTCATTGTTCTAACACTTCTACTCATACATTTTTATGAATGATCCTTTTCTTTTTTCCAATAGGTAACTATCTTGGAGCTCCAACCTTTGCACCACCAACTACTGATCAATGGTATACATCCGATGATATTACCGGTAAAGAAAAGACTCAACCTTTCTCTTTTTTTTTTTATTCATTATTTGGTTTGTCTTGTTTTGTTTGATATCTCTTGCATTGCGTAGCTTATAGGTCATGATTACAACTGCACGAAACACTCGATTACTTAACTGTTAACACCCAAAAAATACTTGTGTTTTGTAGTGAACCAGTTGCAAACTCCTAATGGTCAGCGAAATCAGCTTCATCCAAATCAATGGTCTACACCTTATGATCTTCCTTGTATGTAAAGAATATACTCAATCTTTCTCTCTTTATCTATCATTTGTTTTAATACTTCAGCTTAAAGCAGTTTTATGAATCACTCTCCTTTTCTTTCCCCCATAGGTAATAATCTTGGAGCTCACCCCATTGCACCAGCAGCTTCAAATCAATGCCCTATATCTAATGATATTTCCGGTAAGAAAAGACTCCACCTTTCTCTCTTTATTTCGCATGGTGTAAACTCTTTTACGCTTAAACATTAATATGAAACTAGACACTCTTTTTCCTTTTTTTTCTCCATAGATCTCTATCCTGCATTTTCATCAGGTGCAGCAAACGTTCCATCCGTTACACAACCACCTACTGTCCTATATGGCCTGTCTACGTTTGATTTTGGAGACAATATTGAATATGGCGGCCCATCTTTCAAGCTCGTGGATCCTTCATTAGCACAACAACTAACACAACCCGAGTACCAGCTACAAGACCCATATGGACAGCACCAGCCGCCATGTCAGCAGAACTTCTCGCTAGAAGAGCTGCTGCAATATGGAGGAAATAACAACAAGATGCAATATGGAGGAAACAACAATGAGCTGCAATATGGAGGAAACGACAACGAGTTGCAAGCAGTAATACCCCAGCAGCAGCAGCATCATCATCAGGAACAAGAGACAATCAAGGCAAAAGCAGAACAACAGAATCGAATACCTGAGTCTAAAGCTTCAAACAATTCAAATACTGGTATCTAGCAAAACTCTTTTTCAACACCACAATCTTACAAAATCTGGTTTCTACTATATTCTTATGTCATCTCGTATCTTTGCTTGTTTCTTTGTTGTTTTTCTCTTTTCACTAAGGTGATAACACAGTAACAAGGGCTCAAAGCCAGCATGATCCTTGAAAGGCAACAGCAAAGATGAGGTATCTAAAAGACAAGAGAAGAGCAAACTCAAAGTGAGATGACAATAGAAATTTGCCTACACTAGTGGATTTATATTCTTAGTCAATTTACTTGTCTCCCCTAGGCCCTAGATTAGCTCTCTTGGTTGTTTCTTTTATTAGCCCACAGGATTTTTGGAAAGTTCAATACATTTCATTAGCTTAAGAATCCAAAACTATTGCAAAGACTGAAGCTTTCGAGAATCATTACTGAATCTTATCAATGATGACTAACAGAGCTACTGAATCTTATTTTGTTCCTTCTGGCTTTGTGAAAAAGAAAAATGTAAAAAAGTGATGGTCCAACCGGAATCGGCTTATCGGGTCATAGTAGGCTCGGAAGGCAATGGCTCGTTATCCTTCCACCGTCAAGAGCGGGAAGTGCACGCTGCTCTGTGAAACCAGCCTCACGCGGTCTCCCCCACTCTAGAAGACAGGCGACCCGAGCCTTCGCTCAAATCGCATGCCTCAACTCCCAACTTGGAATGGGCGAGCCAGAATATAGCCCACTCCGAACCCGGCCCAATGAGATCGATCCAACGTCCCATCACCTTATTGTCTCCACTTGGATCACAAGCCCGCGTTACTGAGCTCGACGTACAATACCTGATAACTTCACTATTATATACAACAACACAAAGTTTTGTTTCTCCGATGTGGGACAAATAGCAATCACTTAAGCAGTTCATTTCGAATCAGGAAATTGTCATCCATCCTCATTAGATCGTTGGAGCTTGTTCATATGAAAAGGTCAAAAAAACGTCATCAAGCTGCTTATCATATTGTTAAATGATTAGAGAAACCACACCTACAGTGTTCCCTATATAATTTACAGAGTATAAAGCACGAATGAAAGAAAACACAGCTCGCAGTTTTTGTTCTTGGAACTAAAGTGGCAACACAGATTCTTACAAAGGAAAGGCGTGTGAGCAAAAAAACCAGTCCCGTATATATATGTATATTCCATTGGCGGCGTCATGTCATCATGAATCGAGGATCAGAACAATCTATCTTCCAGTGTCATAGTTGTTGCAAAACCTTTGAAAGCCATGTCTGAAAAAGCTTCGAAAAGAGATTTTCCCACCAGGACTGTCATGCATTTATAATGGAAGAGCTGGGCGTTGGCGGACAACGTTCAACACGCCCCTTGCAGTTGCCTGTTGCCAGGAAAGAGTCAGTGAGAAGCTCCCAGACAGAAAAAACTAAAATCTTTTAATTGATATCATTACCTCGTAAAAGGAATTGAAATTTAGGCGTAAAAGAAAACGTCTCAAGAATGGGGCTCGCTGGCTTCCGGCAAGCTTGCTGCTTCTCAGTATTGTATACAAGGAATTCGACTTCTTGTTGAATTCCTTAAGACCACAAGAAAGAGAATTGTCAGAGACTATTTATTTCACCTTTGTATGAGTGTTACAGTGAAAAAATCTAGCACCTCGGCTATGTTTTCAAGTTCCGTAGTGTTTGGATTGCTTTCTTGATTCTCAATGTTCCAGCAGAACTGGAGACATAGTTTCATGATGCTGTCGAGTATCCTTGAGACGGAACCAATGTCAAGGAAAGATTGAGATATAAGAGCCGAGAGATACCTGCATTTGTACAGTACAGTAGGTAAGTAGTAGGGGCAGGCATAAAAAAACGAACCAATCCGAAAAAATAGTGCAAAAGATTTTGGTTCAGCCTTGCTTCACATAATACGAATCAAGAACCAATATGAGAAATTATAAGCCCATGCCAAGTAAGTAGCATGAAGACTGAAAGCGCACAACGAGCACTGGATATACTTACTCTTGATGGAAGCCAACGAGTTCAGTGAAGTCTTGAGAATCGTGGATGTGAGTTTGCAACACCTTCCATTGAGATTCTATCACGTCAACCTTAAGACAAAGAGAAAAGTAAAACTTAGACGTTTTTGTTTTTAGAACTGGCTTGTGACCAACTTTGAAATTCTTATGAAACGTCATAGGTTTCTTTACCTGAATATAAAACTGAAGATTCCTTATCAAAAACGCCATGTGCTCTCTAACACGCCACATGGGTCTTATTCCTTGTCGTCTTTGTTGAGATGTTGATCCGTTTGTACCATCTTTTCGATGTTGAGCAGATTCTATATGATCTTGATGCATTACAGAAGCCCATGATTTCTCTAATTCCATCTGAGTTCTCTTTAGCCGTATCAAATATTGGAACACCTTGAGATACCTAAACACAAGTCTATAACTCTCAGACAAAGCATCAAATCGCCTAAATAGTTCACAGTAAAATTGATGCAAGAACTCTGAAACTGAGAAAAGTTAGAAGAAAAAGAGGATATAAGCAATGCCCAAGGATTATTACTTAGAAAGCACTTCTTGAGTGAAAAACAGTTGCATAGGCCAATCAACAGAATACTCCAGAGCAATAGCGTCCCAGCCATCCACAGAGGTGTCTGATGTAAGATTTGCCTTCCCGGCAAGAGATGCTTTAGATCTCGCCAGCTCAGCTTGAGAAGATCTGACTGTGACTCCAAATGAAGGCATCCTGGTGAGAGTAGCAGTTAAAACAGCCAAATTGAGGAACAGTTGGGAAAAAATAATTATCCCTTAGCTCACAAGCTGGAAATTAAATCCATCTAATATGAATTCGTAAAAAAGAGTTTGATGTGTTACTGACCGTAGGGATACCCTAGAAAAATACTTATCTTCCTCTGCAATGGTTTTTGTTGCAGCCTGTGTGTTCCCAAAAGAGAGAGCGTTACAAAAACAATTTGACCTGACCAGAGCTTTTTATCATAAGAATTTTTAAAGTTGTATCCACATACCAACTGGAAGGGTACCATAAGATCAGACTCTCCAGTTGACTGGCGAGGCGGCAAACGCATCAACGGACGACTCTCCTCCAGAAAGCACTGAAATCAGAAATCCTATATGAGATGTGAAATTACATGTCCACAGGTCTTTCACTGAGTAATGCAAGGAAACGAGGACATGAGCAAGTGGGAGCGACATTAATCACCCTCTTATTTCATTTAAGAAACTCAACAAATACTTTATGTGGTTTACCTGAAAGAAATCTCCTTTTTCTAAGAGAAAATAGTCTTTAAGAGCTTTAAGATGACCATTGAGATCAGCACGTACAACGACAAGCTGTACCAAGGAAGGTAATGTGACCCAAACAAATAAAGTAAAAGATTAGAGAAATAAAAAGTTGTCAAATCAAAACCTGCCAAAGATGACTGGCTGCTATTGCACGAACAGAATCAACAGTGCACTCGAATGATCTCTTGTGAAACTCAGATGATTCCTGCACGTAGACATATAAATGTAAAGCGTACAATCTGAGCACTAACGTGATCCTAGGAGAAAGGCATATACTATTTCTATGCATGAGCAAATAGATCACATGTTGCATGACCGAAATCAACTCAGTTATCAAGATTCTTACTCTTTGTACCAATTATAGTGTGCAGTGAGTAAGGCTCCCAACCAGTACCTTTAATTCTTTGAGCATTGCTTCGATCTTGTCTGCCTCAGACTGTGGTAGTAACTCTCCCCCTGTAAGATCTGTATCTATTTCAGTTTCCCTTTCAGGGAAATCACTATGCATAAATCCTCGAATCCTCTGGGACCCACGCATTGTTTGCTGAAAACTCTTGTCCTTCTGGAACTGGAAAGCAGGACTGGGATTTCGCAAAACCCTTATGGCTTTCCCTGCAAAAAGAATGGATTCACCAAGCCTCATAGAAATATAATCAGGTAACATGTCCTGCAATATAACCACAGAAACATCAAGAAAATAGTACTGGTACCAAATCAAAATTTAAAGTGGCATGGAGAATACCAAAGAGATGTGAAATCCAGAGTGCCAATCAGTTAAAGATGTCTCATGAACTGAGGTACGAGCCAACTTTTCAGATATTTCTTCCTGAGATGAGCGATGATCCAAATCCCCATCTTCTTGCCTGCAAGCAAATCAGAAATGAGTTTTTCATTCTTGAGAGAAGAACAAACAGAAATCAAAGTCCAGCCACAGACGACACCAAGCGATAATGTATCAGCGCAAGTATACAGCAGCTACCTAATCAGTAGAATAGGAGACTTCATGAGGAAAACTAGTGACACCATTAAGAAAAAACAGATGCCACTTAACAAATCTCAAAAGTAAAATAAGAAAACGACGTAGATTTAGAATTACCTCTTGATGAAGAACTCTCCATGAGGATCCTGGAGGATCCCGTAGACCATCCAAGCCGCAAGTTGATTATACATGACCTGATGTCCATGCCAAAGAAGCCTACACATGGATATGGGAATAAGCAGGATACAAAAACATTTGACAAGCGGTGAAGATTGAGCAAATTAATACCTTTGGAGACACGTCCTTAGTTCAGGCACACCACAATGACACCTTTTATTCAACACATTAAGAAGCTGCCCTCCACGAATATCATCACGCTCAATCTCAAGGATAACCTCGTACAGGGGAGGGAAAAGAACGAAGAACTAGGAAAAAAAACACAATAACAAGATAAAAATAGCATTACATATCAACAATGTACACATTCTCATATGGTATTCCTAAAGCTCAATCATCAGGTGATCAATATGTTGGTAAATGGTATTGGGAATGAACCTTATTGAGCCCCTGCGTAACCGTAGCAAGAATAGGCGTAGTCTCGGCCAATAGCTTCTGCTCAATTTGAAGAACCGCAGATCTATAGACGGAAAGAATCTCCCCAATTCCATTAGCAATGGCTCTACGGTACACGCTAGGCTTATTCTCTCTACTCTGCTTGGACAATTCATCAGCCCGTTCCAACGGATGCTCAGTGGTAACAGACCTAATCCAGCTCAAATTGCGTGACTTCTTCGCAAACCGGTCGAGTTCTCGATAGTAGAACCCTAGCTTGATCAACCTCTCGATTAAGTCCCTGCAAGGAAGCGCACTCAGAATCACTCACAAGAAATCAAAATCAGCGCGCAATCACCAGATCAGCGCGAGCAGAGAGAGAATATACCTTTCGCTGGGTTCGAGGAAGGATATGTCAGGAGCGAGTTGGAAGGTACATTCATCAGAGAGAGGTGAATGGGAGTTGAAATCGAGGCCTAGGGTTTTCCGTTGCTCTCGCTCGTCGACGATGAGATCGCCGGTGAAGCCTAAGAGCGCTAGAAGAAGCTCGTGCAACATTACGTTTTGGTGAAATTGACAGAAACTGCTTTAACTTTTTGGGGAGGGAAATTGAAAATCAAAATCAAATCGCCGGGTCACAGTCGCCGGACTTGTTGGTCGTTTATCGGTGTAGTTCAGTGGCAAACGATGTAATTTCATGCGAAACAAAAGGTCTTTTTGGTAAATTACGGTAGTCTCTTTGGTTTGGAGGTTTGGTCTTTCCATATTTCCAATCAACACCAATTCAATCTGGTTAAACCGAACAAAATAAAATCAATTACCTAATCGAGTAAATTATGAAATAAATCCAATCTGTAACATATATTACTTGTTCATATTTTCACAATGGATGGTGAAAGGTAGATATTAAAAATATTTAGATTTTTAGGTATATTGGTTAACAAACTGAACTTAAAAAAATTCAAGATTTTTTAGTTTGACTTTAAGATTTTTTTTTAAGCAAAAAGGATGGGCATTTCGGTTTAAGTTCGGGTTCGATTTGGGTTCGGTTGGGTTTGGTTTATTCGATTTTGGTAAAACTCTAACCAAACTCAACCGAAGTTAGTTTGGTTTGGTTTTAGTTTGGATCTGTTTATGTTTGGTTTGGTTCAATTTAAAAGTTAAATAATGTAACAAAATAAAATTGATTATAGTTTTATAATAGTTATTTAATCAAATAAATTAGAAAAGCTGAGACCGAATGTAGGAATTTGGCTAATGGGCCGGTCAGTTATGGCCCAATGGTTGACAAAAAAAAATTAGAAAAGCTAGAAAAATAAAAGTAATACCTAGTATTAAATATAATTAAATTTATATTATATTTAATTAATTTTATTAGAAAAGTTAAATTAAAGTAAAATAGAAACCAAATGGAAAAGTAGTAATAGACCACATATTTATAATTTTAATAATATTATTAATTAGTTTAATAAACAAATTGGATTATTAGTTCGGTTCGGTTTAAAACAGAACCAAACCGAACCATTTGGATTGAGAAGAAACATAAACGAATAGTTTGAGTGTAGGATTGAGTTTGGTTTGAGGTAGTTTGAGTTTGGTTGGTTTGGTTTGGTTTGGTTTGGTTCGGTTCGGTTTAAATGCCCACCCTACAGTCGTCGAACATATTTGGAAAACACATGCATGAATATTATTGATGAGTTAAATATTAATGGAGAAAGCAATATCAAAATTGGGACGTGGAAGAAATTATGTTGGAGATGAATCAAAGTGTTAGGACTACCGTAAAACCAAAAGAAAATTATTTGAAAATTTGTAATGGCCCTTACTTCCCCTTACACTTGGTCAAGTACTCTCATTTTTTTTTTTTTTTGGCTGCTCCACTTGGTCAAGTATGAAGTATTGGTTTGAGCCAAACAAAAATGATGTTAAATTATTCGAAGAAAATTTGTGTTTTTCGATTGACCCTTCAAATAATTTGACCGTTTATAAATCTATAAACTTGATTTTTAAATTAGCACGAACGCTTAATTAAACTCTTAAAAGTGAAGCATGACTAGGTCATTCTCCTGCCTCCTGGTTGTAATTTTTTGGATGTTTTTAATCTGACTTCTCTGATCGAGCAAGGGACTACTATACGTCTCTTACATTCCACATCAAAATCCTTTCTATTTTTGTTTTCTTTTGAACGGACCATGTCAATATCTAGTTTTTTATTTATTTATTTCCAAAGTCTAATCAACATTACAAAGTCAAAGTATTAGTTTATTACAACAACAAGAAAATGATTATTAATAACAAATTCCCTTAATAAATATGTATAAAGCCATATCTTCCAACATATATATATATATCTTCGACGTACGTACAGTTCAAGATCGTCGATAAAATTAGTTATACAAAAAATCCTCTTACACTTAATCTTCTCCATAAAAAATTTGAGAGAATTAATGTCTCAATCACTTTTCAATCTCAAAAGCTTCTCTCGATCTGTCAACAACACAATTACAATGTAAGTCTAGCCATTTATATTATTTTTCTTCATCTAATCATATTACTTGATTAAGGAAGGTTGTGGAAATGACAACTAGCTACCAATAGTTACACCAAGTAATGATCCAAAAAAGTGTAAAAGATATATAGAGGCATAGAGCCAACAAGACCATAGCAATTAACCGGTAATAGGCGCAAAAGACTCTTACTGACAAGCAAATTGTGTAATTGTGTAGCCATCTAAGGTGTCCTAACTCCACATATGATTGTAGATGAGAGTCTTTAATCATACTTTGAGCAGTTTGGGAAGCTCCTTTTGTTTCCCAAGGGTCTTTCATATTTCACTGTCCAATCCTTAAAAACCTTTCCAGAAGGACCAAATTTTTTTGTAGCTTGGTCGTCTATCCATTTTGTATAAATTTTAACCTCTGGTTTAAGAAAATGTTGATTAATTCTTGTGAATATATAGTGTTTCATACTAACTGATAGTTTTTCTTTTTTGGATTAATTATCGTATAGGAGGAGATACATTGTGATCACAAAAGCCTCTCAAAGGAGATATTCTACTGGAAGTAGCCAGGAGAAGCCATCGTGGACATCAGACCCTGATACCGGATACTTTAGACCTGAGAGGACCGGTGCAAAAGAGCTTAATCCATGCATTGCAAAAACTTCTCAAATTCAAGGTAAAATGATGAGAGGAGAAGAGCTATGGTGGATGCCTGACCCTCACAGCGGATATTATAGACCCGATAATTTTGCCAAAGAGCTTGACTCAGCTGAGCTACGGTCTTTGCACTTCAATAAAAATCACAAGACGTTGTGAGCCACATGATCTGTAACATGCATGTGTGGTAAAAAAAATGTATTAACAATTCTGGTACATCGTTTTGAAGTGTGAACTAATAAATAATTAAGTATTTGCAAATTATTGTTTGCCTCAATACTTATTTTCCAATGCGAGACGATCATTTGTTTAGTCGTATTGGCTTTTTTATCTGGCAACATGATGTGTTCAAGATTGCTTCTAAATATTGGGTTTAATTATCTAGTTTTACAAAACAAGTTGTCACGTATTACTTTTAAATTCCGCGCATATGCGCGGGTGTTAATTTATTTTAGTTTATGTAATAATCCAAAAATTATAAGAATTTTATGAGAAGATTTATTAAGTAAATTTTTTAAAATGGTATTCCTTAAAAGTGGTATTGAAAATATGTATTTTTGAAATTCTTCCTAAAAATACATATATACAAACAAATTTCCTAAATGTCAATAACACACTTTATTTATCAATCATACAATATCTAGATATACCACTTATTTAAAAATTATTGTTAATGATTAAAATAAAAAAAATTACTGTGATATTTAAAATTTAACTAAAACATTTAATAATTAAATTCCAAAATTATTTTTAAGTATCAATTAAATATATTTCTTATTAAATCATATGAAATACAATCAAAAATCCTAAAGATTAAAATTATTTTTTAATTTCTTTTATATTTACCTTAATTTAATCTATATTGCTAGGTTAATGACTTCCTCTTTGTAGTAAAATTTTAGAAATGGAATATCAAATTGTTTTTTATATAGAAAATCATTAAATTACAAAATTTTAATGATCTTTATAATTATATGTTGGATTACAAGAACTAAATATAATGATAATAATATAAGTATACAAAAAAATGTATTACAAATTTTTTGGAGGTAAGAGAAAGTTAAAAATTTTGATTTAATAATTTTATTATAATAGTTTTTTTTTTTTTTTTTTTGACAACTATTATAATAGTTTATTTTGTTAAAACATTGCATTCTTTTAAAAATAAAATAAATGTACATGAATGAAGATGATTTCTTTAGCTTGATTCCCTAATTGGGCTTTGATTGAAATTAATTTTGTTGAATCTGCAACGATAATTGTTTTTTACAGCTACCAAAATTTTATTATACATATGTAATAATAAGAAGACAAAGAAGGAAGAAAGAAATACATAAAAACAAAGAAATAAAATTGAAAAAAAATATAAGATAAATCTAACAAAATATATAATCACATTCTTACCATGAGTTTTGAGCAAATGCAAGAATATAAACAAAACAAAGAAAGTATTTAGAAATATAAATATTGAGATATGGTGGATGATGATGTGACAATGGTTATTTATAGGATTCCAAGGGATGAAAGTTACATTTCTAAAATATTTTATTATACATATGTAATTGAAAATTAAAAATAATAAGTAGACAAAGAAGGAATGAAGATAAATCTAACAAAATATATAATCACACTCATACAATGAGTTTTGAACCCATACAAGAAAATAAACAAAACAAATAAAATATTTAGAATTTCAGATATGTGAGAATGATTATTTATAGGATTTCAAGGGGTGGAAGTTACAATTCTAAAATAATTTAATTAGAGGAGTTACAATTATAATTTATAGTGTGTTTGAATGAAAATAAGTGGAAAAAATAGTCAATTCATAATTTATGTAATTTCAGTTACCATTTTGGTAGTAAAGTGTGGATTTAAAGTATAAATTAATGTACATTATTACTTTTTATTTAATTAAAAATAATAATTATTGTTTTAGAAATTAAATGCTAAATAGACCAATAAGGAGAGAGTGAAACCTTATAAAATCATATGAAATGCAATAAAAAATAAAAAATCCCAAAGATTAGTTTAATTTTTAATCTCTTTTATATTCACCTTAATTTAATCTATATTGCTAGGTTAAATTCTAATGATTTCCTCTTTGTAGTAAAATTTTGGAAATGGAATATCAAATTGTTATTTATATAGAAAATCATTAAATTACAAAACTTTGAATTAAATAAACATTGTAATGATCTTTGTATAATTATATTTTGGAAGAAATACATAAAAAATGAACAAAATATAAGATAAATCTAACAAAATATATAATCACACTCTTACCATAAATTTTGAACTCATGCAAGAAGATAAACAAAACAAAGAAAAAATTTAGAATTTGAGTTATGGTGGATGATGATGTAAGCATAGTTATTTATAGGATTTCAAAGGGTGGAAGTTACATTTCTATAATAAATTAATTAGAAAAATTACAATTATAGTTTATAGTGTTTTTGAATGAAAATAAATGGATAAATAGTCAATTCATAATTATGTAGTTTCAGTTACAATTTAGTAGTAAAATGTGGATTTAAAGTATAGATTAATGTATATTATTACATTTTTATTTAATTAAAAATATCTTAAAAAAATAAATGCTAAATGTACCAATAAGGAGAGAGTGAAACCTTACTTTTATATATATGATTAGTTATATATAATACCCATACCAAATTTCTGTTATATATGCCAAATGGAAGAGATCTCCATGCCTAAGTAATTTAGTTAAATCATAATTTTTAACGAACCTAAATATAACCATAAGAGAATAAATGAGCGGCAATATAAAATTAAGGGTGTCAATGTGTATAATGACATGAATATTTCAAGCAAAATACATATACAAAACAACTTAATCCTACTAAATCAACAAAATATTTTTAATAATGTGGCCTAAAAATCAAATGAATAAAATGTGGCTGTGGGCAAGTGCCTTTTTTTATGAAGGGTAACTGGGTAAGCACGGCACTGTTCAGAATCTAATTTGGAAAAATATGATATAAATTCTAAAGTAATCGTAGTTGGATGTAAATTGACCTTTGTGACAAATTAAAACAAGATATAATAGATATATATATGTCAAACGGAATTATAAAACAACAAAGCCGTCTTAGCTCAGTGGTAGAGCGCGTGGCTTTTAACCACGTGGCCGTGGGTTCGATCCCCACAGACGGCGAAGTTTTTCTTTTTATTTTTAAAGAGAAAGTAGTAGTAACTTGGTCTTACACTGTGTTTTTTACAACCAAAAGAACAATTTTCTCTTACGAAGTCTCTTCCAAAATATTGAAGCACGGTTACTTGAAAATTTACCAGATAACTCAAACATATAATAATTCAAGAAAACATTGTATTTATTTATTTACTAGTGTCATGGCCCGTGCGTTGCACGGCCTAAATTAAAAATAGTGAATTTGGTCGGCCCAAATTATAATCTTACCTTCTAATGATTCATTTGATTAAAAAAAAAAAATTCCTTCTAAACTCATTTTCGCTTCATCGGAGCCGACGAGCTCATGCTCTCCATCTACAAAAGAGTTAAATCATCAATCTATTGTTTCAATTTCAGCAAAGGTATCTGATTCTCGTCTCATGTTTTTGATCGACCTCATGCTCTCCATCTCCATCAATCTAGTGTTTCAATTTCAGCATACTTGATTCTCGTCTCATCGACGCCGACCAGCATCTACTCTCCATTTCCAACCGAGTTAACTCATCCACCTTCAAAATTTCAATTTCAGCAAAGGTACCTGATTAAGTAATTCCAATTACAAAATTAGTGAACACTTTTTCATTTTTTTGCTTATCGTTAGAAATTGAGAGAACTATATTTTGAGTAAATTTATTTCCTCTCTTATGATTTGATTTCAATCCAACAATTGCGTTTTATATCTTGAGTTCACTAACTCCAATCCATATCTGGAAACCCTTAAACCTTTCTAATATGCTCTCCCACTTTCAATTTTGGGGTTCTCTTTCTAGTTTCGTCCGTCGGAGAAAACCAGAGGGAGCTAAATTAAGCTGTAAAGTGAAGATGTTACCTTCACGTAGAGATGGGTTGTTGATTAGTTGTTCCACTACGTCGAGCTTTGAGTCTCCTGTGTCTTCAGTTTCACGGGAAGAAGATGCTGACTCGAATCGTTTACTTGAGGTCTATCTCTTTCTCTTTTTATCTCAATTGCAAATCATATCAAAAGTATAGATTTTTTCTTTTCTTGAATGAGAAGTGACAAAATCAATTACGATTTTGAATTGTATACTTGTACATAAGAGTGTATGTTGCATTGGTTTCCTGGAGTTTTCAAAATCTTTGATTTGTTTTTTTGATTCGAAACTCAAGATCGAAACTCACTATAATTCTTCTCCTTGTGGACTATGTATATCTTATTCCACTTACAGCTCCATCACACCAATATTTTCTAATCGTTTCTGGACGTTCTCACTATGTTTTATTATTCTGAGTTTGGATTTTGCAGAGAATAAGGGAGCTGAAGGAAAACGACTTAGCAACATGGAAGAGCTTTAGAGAAAAGCCTTTTGTACAATTAGTAAGGCAGCTTTTGATGGCTTCTGATTGGAGTAGAAGATTGTGAACAAAGCGAGGGAAGATAAAAGGAACAGAATGGGATCCTGAAACCTCTAACCGGATATATTTTTGTGATTTAACGAAGCTCTTACATTCCAACAGTGTTCAATACATGAAGTTTTCAAATTACAGAAAGACCATATCAGGTTCGAAGTTATACAAACTTTTATTCTTGCAGTGTTTTTTTCTATTTGAGAACGAATTACAGAACACAATTATAAGTCCAATCATTCTTTTTAAAGCAAGGTTAACAGCTTTCACCTTGAAGATGACTCTGTTGCCATTCCTCATTGGTGGAAGGTATGGTTTCTTCTAATCTCTTCTACCTGCTTAAAATCATCTCTTAACATGGATAATATTTTTTAAAGAACAAAAGACACGAATAGAAAACGTTGCATTGTAGTAAGTTGTCTGGTAAATAAAGAAAAAAAAAACAGAAACATTCAAGCTTGTTTGATTGACTAAACAATATAAGGGTTCTTGATAGTTGGAATTGAGATTGTAGAAAGGAGAACTGCAACTTTAGCTTTAAATCACTCATCTGCACCTTGAATAAGTTAAAAATAAAAATATATATTAGAAAATTTTCAATAAGTACTATATATACGGATAGAGGATATTAATAAGAACTAAGTAGTAAAATTAAGCCATTTCTATCTGAGTGATGTAGAACATACCTTATATGTTTTGGAATATTTCTTTGTACACAACGTTAGTTGTTGTGTTCATCCTTTCACCATTTTCATCAACGATAAGAATCTTCAAGCCCTTTCTACTCTTGACTCTTGACACTGCAACATATAATTGGCCATGTGTAAATACTGGTCTCGGCAAGTATATCCCGACATGGGAGAGACTCTGTCCCTGACTCTTATTAATTGTCATCGCAAAGCAAGGAGCTATTGGGAACTGTCTTCGCTGAAGCCGAAAAGGCAATCTAGTATCTGTAGGCATTAGAAGCATTCTTGGAAGATAGACTTTGTTGCCGATGTTATTTCCAGTGAGAACTTTTCCTTCAATGACATGTTTTCCAAGTTGGGTTATTTGCAGCCTGGTTCCATTACATAACCCATATTGCTGGTCGATGTTTCGTAGCAACATAACAGGAACACCCTTCTTCAATTTCAAATGATGGTTTGGCAATCCAGAACACTTAATTGAATTAAGGTATTCTGTTGAGAGACCATCATCTCTCTTGCTGGAAGTATCTGAACTGCAGATCTTATCTGAACTATAGTATTGATGTGATTCCCCTGGAAGAAGATCCATCATGTAATTGTTAACCTCATCAACAACATCATTTGTAGGACATAGTATCGCACGTTCCTTGAAATAATCCCCATCATCAAGATTGTGAAGCAAATCCGGATATGTGCTAAGTGCGATTGAATTAATTGGATCCAAAGAGTCTTTCAGAAGCATATCTTCAGGTATATCAATCACTGCTTCACCGTCGTTTGGCTCAGAAAGTTTACCATCTCCAAGTTTTAGTATCCACTCAGAAAACTCTTTGATGAGATCCACTTCTAATGGATCTGACTCCACAGTAAGTCTCATGTTTTTTGTTAATGTAAGAACTTGGCAATATTTCCACAAAGACGAAGTAGATAATGAAGCTTGAACAATCTGTTCTCTACTCCCCTTAGGTACCACTGGTAAAATCTGACGAAAATCACCTCCAAAGACAACAGCTTTACCTCCAAAAGGTTTTCCAGGGTTCAGAATATCTCTTAAAGATCGATCTAAAGCTTCAAAACAATGTTTATGCATCATTGGTGCCTCATCCCAGATTATCAACTTAGCTTCTTCAATCAAATCAGCAATATCGCTATCAGCAGAAAAGGTGCAAGTGGAAGTCTCGTGTACCTGTATCGGTATTGAAAATCGAGAATGAGCTGTTCGACCACCTTCTAATAACAATGCAGCCATTGCACTGGATGCAACATTTAGGACAATCTCTCCTTTTGAACGAATGTATGTAGATAGGGTTTTCCATAGAAACGTTTTCCGGTGCCTCCAAATCCGTAGACAAAGAAAAGACCTCCTCCTTTTGAATCCACTGCACCAACTATACGATCAAATATATTCTTCTGATCAAGGTTCAACAAAGGTAGCAAACGACGAAACTCCTCTTGACATGCATGCCTGTCGTAACATAGTTCATCACTTATGAGTCTGTTGATTGCAGCTGGGATATTATTATTATCCGGAAATGGTAGTTCAGTGAAATTTCTTAGAGAACTTCCATTAGTGAGTAAAAGCCTTTCAATCTCAAACAAAGTTTGATTCTTGATTTGCTCATCAGACATGAGATAATCTGCAAGTTAAAATATAAAATATCAATTTTAGATAAGCTTGTATAAAGTTGTGAATTATTATGCTTTATAACTTATGAATATGTACCTGGTGACCTACGGATTTTCCGCTGCATATATAAGACATCTTCAGAGAGTAAATGCCACGTTTCTAACCAAACATGGTTTGGTCTTGACAAACTTTCTGAAAGAAGAAGCATAACAAATAGTCTTCGCATATAGTGTGCTGATCCCCATTGACTTGCTTCAGTTATTGCACCAATATACTCAGTGTCATCGTCAAGAAGATTCAAAGCAAAACATGCTTCCTTGTAGGAAGGATATACGATTCCATCAACAGTGCATAAATCTTCGAAATTTGTAGCTCCTGTTGCTTTGTTTAAAATCATCCTCATGTAGAACAATTTCCCCGCAGCTGGAGTAAAATGATGGATTCTCCCGAATGACACTTTTCTTTTTCGGAGTGTAAATTCTTTGTTTCTCTTGTTCCACACAAACCAAGTAGGAAATTGAGCGTAAGTGAGTGTTTTTGCGAAAGCTAATTCCTCATCTTCCGAGCTGTTAATTTTGAAATACTCTAACAATTGCGAGGTTTGATTTCCATCTTTGGTTAGGACATCATCAACATCAACATCTTCATCCTCCTCGTAAAATACAGTATGCTCTCCTTCTAGATGAATATTCAGTCTTTGAATATGAACGCTACTATAATGTATTTCAAATCCAAAAATCCTCCACGCAGCTTCACATGGTGCAATGTACCTATAAAAAAATTAGAGAAATGTAAGAAAACTCTTAAAACAAAAAAGACGTAGTATATACTATTTTAAAATACTTCACCTGAAATCATAGAAACGCTTAATTTCATCTATAACTGGTTCTTCTACCGGGTCTGAAGATCCATCACGTTCTACTTCGTTGTGCAACTCAACATCATTTGTTGTTCGATTATCCTTTTTGCTGTAGCTAACACACGATCATTCCCCTTATTGATGTATTTGAATAAATACTTGATTGCTTTTGTTTGGTTGCACCATTCAACATTGATGTGGGCTTGATACTTCAAGAGTAGATATGGGTTGTAAGAAACGACAAATCGGTTGTCTAGCAAAGTTCCATTTTTCTCTACTGATCGACCATCATCTCTTCGCTTGTAAACTGGGAATCCATCTTTGTTGATGCAAGTGCTGCTGTTGAACTCTTTAGGGAACTTTTTCGTGCACTTTCCTTTATCCATACATGGTGAATGTCGATTTGCATGCCCACATGGTCCATGTATCATAAATTCTTTGACAACATTGTACAGTGTTGGATTTGTTGATTCGTCTGGAATTTCAGCTGAGATTACACTGTCAATGGCATCAGTTGTTGTCAGTTTTGATCCTTTCTGCAGAAAAAGTAGAATATGTGCATGTGGCAGTCCTCTTTTCTGAAATTCTATTGTATACAAAACTGCAAAAAGATAGAATGAAAAATAAATTCAAAATGATATATCTAAACTTTAACGCAATTATTAACAAAAACTAAAAGTGTTCGAAATTTTTACCTGCTGTGGAAGGACCAAAAACATTATTTTTTTATATCAACAATCAAATTGTCTAGCTTAATCTTAAAGATCCTAGACACAATATCAGCTCTGTCTGTTGATTGCTGACCTCGAGCTTGTAGATATCTTGTAATCTCTGGCCATTTTGGATTGCAAGTGAAAGTAATAAATAGATCTGGATATCCAAAGTGCTGACAAACTGCCATTGCATCCATATATCTTTCTTGCGTACATCGTGCGCTACCGATAAAAGTAGATGGTAGCACCATACGCTTACCAACCTTTGAGGTGTTCGTGTTTCCTTTATCAGCAGCAGCCTCGACATTTACGTATTTATCAACACGTAATGCCTTTTGGTTGAGCTTCAAATATCCAATTCTCTCGGCCTCTATCATTGTCAATCCATCTACCAGAAACTGCTGAAATAATTTGCGGGAGCTCATTAAAGTTGTCGGATGATTTGGACGGTCCATGAGCTTGTATGCAAAAAATTCCCTCATACTAACCCTGGTGCGTGGATTTGTGGATCCTGTTGTAGTCCTCTTGAGTTCTAGATCAATATGGTAACCATCTTCTCCAAAAGGAAACAAAAGCGGATATTGTAATGGAAGATATCCTGCGTGAAGTTCACTGATTCTTTTTAATTTTCCATCCATTGTTTCCAAAACAATGTCTCTTGGCTCCATTTCTAGATCGAAATCCCCAACATATAAGGCAGCAACTTCTGATGTAGTAGGAAGATTGTATGTTTTACCACTTTGAGAACCGGGAATACGCCTTGAAATCAACTTTAGCTGAACATTTGACGAAGGTGTGTCTTGAAAACGATCTTTTGTTGTTCTCAGAATCTTCGAGTATGGATTAAACTCATTCAACATGTTTTTGATATCTTCCACAATATCATCTCGTAGGATTTTTGATTTTGGTAATTTACCTGTTCTCTTTTCACTGCAAAACAAAATATATATGGGATTAAATATTTTATAAAATTAATGGTGTAGAAAATAATAACAGTAAAGAGGTGATAAATAGAAAACCTGAATGCTTCTATCCTGTTCTGATTCTCGTTTTCAGTGTCTTGGATATAAAGTTGATTGTATTTAGGAGATTTTCCTGGAGGAGGAAGTAAACTGCCAATCCTGTGACAATTTTGCCCATGAAGTCGGTAAACATTTGGTCCGCGTCCTTTGTTCACTGATGTGTCAATTGTCCCTCCCATGGATGTGAATGCAAACATTGAATTATAAGCTATAATGTTCTCCATGAAATTTTTGCTTTTTTCATCACCTTTGAACATGAGATCTTTAAGTTTCTGGGGAGGTTCTGGTGGTAGTGGAAGATCAATCTTTCCGTGCATACAACATAGTGAGAACTTTGGGTTAGATTTTTTGCTTCTTTTGTCTATTCTCTCGTTGTACCACAGTAAAGCTCCACAATGCTCACAACTGTAGGTTGCATCTCCGTTGTCATCATATACTGCTTGAAAGAGTATAACTTAAATAACTATTGTAGCATATTGATAATTGATAGCTTCAAAGTTAAATAATGAGGTTTGAGCTAACCTTCTGGGTTATATAGTGAGCATTGTGGACGTGATGATGATGCATGGTCTGAAAAGAAAATTTAAAATTGAGTTTATTAATTACTGTCGATATTTTTTATTTTAGGATGTTAATGGATACTATGTACCTTTAGATGCAGCTTCTTTGGGATTATGATTTCTGGATTCTAAATGAGGTGCCATAAATGCTTCTTCAACGTTTTCATCAAACTTATTACGTGAAGCAGAAGCTGAAAAGAAGGTATGATATTTAGGATCTTGCTTGTCAAGAAAATTTTTACTTGATTCTGCTTGTGAACAAAATACTTACATGATTCTCCATTCTTTCTTTTAGCTTTCGTCTCTTTTATAATACGCATCCGTTTCATTCTTGGAGATTCATGTTCTATTAAAAGCATTAGAAATAAGTGTGCAATCATCATAATATAAAGTTCCAATAATATATAATCTTAGCAGTTGAGAATACCATTTGTTATATCGCTCAAGATAGTAGGAGAAACTCTGTTTGGCTGTATTGGTGTTGTTGACTTGGCTTCAGAAGTAGGAGGAATGTTTTCTGTAGATATAAGATAGGAAATAAGTAAAAGGGAACGATTCTTTGACAAAAGAGATAGAATAATAGGTTGCATAATTTTGTACTACCTTGATCTTCAGTTTGTTTCTTTTTCTTCTCTGAACGAATTGCCATCCTCTCCACCCTTCTTTTCTTTGCTGTTGATACATTCATCTTTCTCTTTCCTTGACGATGGAAAGAGTTTTTATTTGAATCAGTTTCAGGTTGATGTGATCATCAGAGAATTGATAAATGGAATAGAAGTGAGACACTATTGGAAAACTATGAAGAATGAAATGGTGGAGAAATAGTTACCAACAGGCTGATTACTTTTTCTATTTACGTGGTTGATTAGAATAGATCAGTATAGTAAACAACAGAGAATAGATAAATGGAACAGAAATGAGACAGTATTGGAAAAACTTTGAAGAACGAAATGGTGGAGAAAGAGTAACTAACTGCCAATTACATTGTATTTAGGTGGTGGATTAGAAAAGATTTTAATAGTAACTGTCGATAGAAAATGTGAATGGTATCTACAGTTGATTATGTAAATTTTTAAAAACAGGTTATACTTATCTTAATGAAGTGTATTAGTTTTATTGACTTCACGTCAAGCTTGTGTTTTTAAATGTTAAACGAAATGTTGGTGATATATTGTTTTTATTTTATTTTCTTCCACAACTCATAATTTGGTTAAGCTTCAGTATTTTGTATCATTTATTTTCTATAGTTTATGTAAATTCATATTAGTACATAAATATATTAACTTGCAACAAAATGTGAAAGTTTACATGGTTAACCCACTAAAAAGGAAAACGGAAATTGAAAAGTGATAATCTTCCTAAACTTTAAGATTAAAAGTAATAATCCTAAGTACTAACAAATTAAAAATAAGAAACACAAAACAACTTGTTCCTACAATCACTTTTTTTCCTTCTTAATCTGACTCTTGGACATTAGCTTAGGCTTCGTTGTTGATTGTTGCACATCTTTAGATGCTGGAAATGATCTTTTTCTTGTTGGAGTTGGGGTGGAGATGTTTGAAACATTGTCAGCATCGTTGTCTATATTTATGATGGCAGAAGATATGTTTTCAGCCTGCAAGACAGAAAACTTAAGTAATAGTACAAAAGAATGAATGAGTTATAAATTAAGTTAATATATAACCTGAAATGACGTCCCAATAGAAGTTCCAGTTGAAGTTCCAGATACAGTGATTATTTCTTGGTCATTAGCATTCTAAAATCAACCATGAAAGCAAATAATAAGAAAAAAAAATAATTTATGCATTAATTTAAATAACAATAAATTTTAACTTACCAAAGTAGAATCAGATTCAGAGAAACTCTGAATAATGTCTGGAACATCAGTAAGACTTATAACTTTGTATGAAGAAGATTGATTATGGGATACATCATCTTTAAGCATGATCTTGAAAACATAACAACGACCATCTAGGTCAAGCAGTTCTTGAGGTGTTTCGCCCTCACGATTAAACTAAATTATTGAAAATGATTAACAAATCGTTTGTTATATACAAAGGAAAGATATGATGATAAAAATAGTAATTAGATAAAGAGGAATTGAGAATACCTGGACTTGTTGCTCAAGCAATTCATAGGCAGATTTTTTAATGAGTGGAATGACCACATCATCAAATAAAATTAACGAAGTGCTACCAGTGTTGTCTGTTGCTTTGATGTGCAACTTAAACCTGCAAGAGTAGAGATGGCTCATGATTATATAAACTCAACACCAAAATAGATTAAAATGTGAACAAATATGTAAAACATGAATAACCTCGGTTGCGTCGTGGTTATCTGTTTAGCGCATTTCACACAAGAATACTTGTCTGCTTCTAGTTCTTCAGTTTCAGGGTTAAAGTATTGAGTCACTTTTGTAAAGCAAATCGTACACCCAATGTAAAACCATGATGTTTTTGGTGCCAGGGAAATTGATGCTAGTATGTTGCAGCTCTTAGCCTAGGTTTTAATAATGAATATGTTTAGTAGATATGAGTGACAATGTTAAACCATGCCATAGGTATGAATAATAGTATTTTTACCTGGTAACTATCCATGAGTTCGATGATAGTTTTTCTTTCAGATAAGAGAAACGACTGCTTGGAAATTTGAATTGAGCTTGAAGATTTGATTTCAGTAATAGATGTTCTTGGTTCGTCTGTGCACAGCCTAAAAAAACGGGAGTTTAAAAGATGAATATATAGGACAATGAAATTCGGGATTCACAAATGTTATGGAAAATTCTAAATGTACTTACACTTCTTGAAACTGGAGAATTTCTGGTAGAGGAGAATTGATATAAATTTTAGTTGTAAATTTTGAACTTTGAACTGTGCCTTTACCTATAAAAACAAAGAAAAACGTATGAGATATCTCAACATCAAGTTTGTCAAATATACATCAAACTAAGTTAATGACACTGTTTTGGAATAAGTGAGAGAAACTGGTAAATTGCATAATCAATTTACCTTGATATAACAAAGTCTTCATTAAACTTCCAAGGAAAATAACAGGACCAGATGGTTGGGATTTAACCTTAAAGTAGACATCTTCTGCAACTTTACCCCATAAGGCAACATCAATTAATGAATCCCTGAGAAAAAAGTGTTCGGATCAGATGGTTGTTCACCAAAAATAAAATTAGATTTTAATTTCAAAACTTGATGGATAGAAAAAGAATTACCCAAGATCTTTGAGCTGAAGATTAAGCAATTTTGTGGGACCTTCGGTAGTAGTGAGATTCTTAACTTCATTCATCCGAACAATCTCGCCAATAATGTCTAGAAATTAGTCAAATTAAATAGAGAAATAACATATAAAAAAAATTTTGTAACAAAAAAACGGTGGAGATAACGTACCGATGAATATAGTATCATCGTTTGTTCTTGCTATTATCTCAGAAAAAGGACAGAAGTTGAAAGACGCTTCCAGATTAGAAATTTCGTCGCTTGGTTTAACACATGTGTAGAATAGGAAGTTGATCTTGTAAGGATGGTCACAACTTCGAAAATTTCCAAGATTGGGGCATAACTCAAAGTTCATAAGAACACAACAAACACCTTCTTTTAAGTCCTTCAAATTTTGAGAGTAATTTTCCTTTTACGAAGCTTGTATCCTACTTCCCTGTTCCAAAATAAAACAAAACAACTTGTCATATAGAGTTTTTCAAATATTTGTACTGATTAACTTAGAAAAAGGGAACAACGATACGTTTGCTTGTTTCACTGGTTTAACATACCTTTTCGTCCACAAGGAGAAGATCGATTCAGAAAATTCTTCTGGTTTATCTTTTTAGGGAATCCCCAAAGACGGACAATTCGAACATTGATTTTACATGGATCGATGCTAGTGTTAACTGGGAAATAGGCGTCACCTCAAGCGGCATATCGGAGAATGAAGTATCGATTATGAACTGCAATTCCAAATCAAAATGTAAGAATCATAATTCTGAAAACTAAGAAATGAAAAGAAGAAGAAAACGATGAAACAAATATGAAAGAAGAAAGCGAAGAAGAAAGAAGAAGAATCATAATTTTGAAACAAAGATGAAAATCCTAATCATAAGAAATTCGATTGAATACAAAGAGAAGAAGAAAGCGATGAAAACGTAAATCATAAGCAATTCAATTGAATACAAACAGAAGAAGAAAGATATTAAAACCCAAAATCATAAGAATTCGATTGATTGAAAGCGAAGAAAGCTATTAAAACCCTAAATTCAAAATAAGGGATTTGATTTTGTACCCGATTAAAAGAAGGAGAAACAGAAATGAGAAAAAGAAGAGATTGAGAGGTTTTTGTATGAAATCAGCTTGGTCTTCCATAACTGATGGAATTGAGGTGAAGTGGAGATCGTGGGGGAAGAGGATAGCAGTTTATTGCTTTTGCGTTTTGGTTTACTCTGTCGTAAAAAATAATGTTTTTGCGATTTTGTATGTTTTTTGTTTTAATAAGAGAATTGTTAAGCAAAAATTGTGGAAGACCATAATTTGGGACTTAAGACAGGTGTCAGATGGAGAGAGCTGCAGTTATTTGAAAAATTACTTGTGACTTATAGAATAAGGATTGAACAAGGAGGCTCCTAAAAAATATACACAACAAAGCAAGAAAAAAATGAGAAGGAGAAGAAGATACAGAGTGTGTTTGTATATATTCTAAAAAATCAGTAAGTAAAAAATCAACGGCAAAGCTGAACACATAAGCTATTAATCCGTGAATCCGGGGGATTTGCCAAAATGTAAGATGCTGATTTCCCATTTCTCAAACAAGTCATGCTGAATTGGTTACCTAATTGAGTCGTCTGCAGCAAACAAAAATAAGAAGAGATATGTGATTACGAGACGTTGAAAAAGGGATTCGAGAAACTGAGATACGAAAATAAAGGCACTAAGGATCTATACCGTGCAAGAGGCTGGTTCTCGGTTACAGCTCCATTTAGAAGTTGGAACACATGAGAGATAATGACACCATGAACAATGTTCGTTTCCATCGACATTGTTGAAGAGAGAGATTAATCCAGCAATGAACCTGTGACAAGAAAAGAAGCTTGGTTTAGTGTCGTGTCAATCAAAAAGACAAGATCATCATTGATACAATCTGCAGTCCTTTATGAACTATGAGTATATGAAAAACAAACAAACTGATTTATAGCTATTAACGTGGAGGGTGAATAACAGAGAAATGTAACACTTACCCAGCGACCAAGAGGAGAAGAGAGATGGTCCATAATATGCCCTGATACATCTTGTACCTGTGGGGTTTAGCACCAGGAGCGTTTCTTTGGTTGATCCATCCATAATGTGGACGGATTAAGAGCACAAATCCAAGTAGAAAACCGGTACCAAAACCTCCAATATGTGCAAAGTTATCAACTCCAGGGAGCACACCAAGTCCCAAGTTCACCGCCACAATCAATACAAGAGTTATAATCGTCACAACCTAGACAAAAGCATTGGCAAAAAATTCTAAAGTTCCAATCTTGAAAATCATAAAATAAGAAAAGGCTTCTGAAGAAATCGTTTACCTTGTTAGAATAGATCGTCCAGTTGATAAAGATCTCAGAGAGCATTCCTCCAAGTAAACCAAACACAGCACCAGATGCTCCAACAGAGATGTTTGAGCGTAGGAAAAGTGCTGACAATATACTTCCTCCAAACCCTGAAATCAAATAAAGCAATCCAATCCGAACTGCAAACAAAAATAGAAACAAAGGTTATATATACACACACTTCATAAAAGATGGTCTTCACAAGAACAAAGCAATCAAGAGAGGCAGAGAGAGCAGTTACTTACTAAATCCGAATTCACGTTCCATACGTATACCAATGAATAAAAGAGTCAACATGTTCACGAGTAAGTGAACAACTCCTCCATGTAACCAATTGCAAGATAGTAGACGCCATCCTTCATCTTGTTTAACCACTTTCTTTACATCTAATCCACCCATTGTTTGTAACCTGTTCCAAGTCAAAAGCGATCAAAATCAAAATCTCAACATCAGGACGAAGCCAAGGATGTGGATGAAAGAAACACAAACACTGTCTCATTTCTAACTCCTATTCCACAATTCCATATCATCTAAAAGCTACTAATTCCAAGCTACAGCTCAGCTAAAACACTTCAGAAATATCGAATCAAAATCGTAAAAAATTTGGAATTTTTTTGCTCAAATTCATAAGAAAGTTCGGAAATTTCATAGTTTCATGCTTCACTTGAACTCAGTAAAGGTCAGACCTTTGTTTGAAACAGAGTAAGTAAAAGAACCCTAGAAAATTAGAAGCTTACATACGTTAGAGAGGAAGGACCGAGAAGAGGATTCTCTCTAGTGTTCTGAAACGAGAAGCGACCCAAGAAATCAGCAAAACAATCTCCAGATTTCTTGGGACAGTTGTTGACATACATGGTGATCACGAACACGACAACGTTAGCAACAACGAAACAGGGTATGAGCCAAGGGAACCAGCTCCTAAACTCCTTAACTCCTCTTCCTCGTTCTTCATAAGAACTTCGACTACGATTCAGAGATCGACGTTGTTGCCCAGATAGAGAAGCAGATTCAACATCCATTGGGTGTTGTTGTGTGTTGTTGCTCTCTCTCTGTCGAGTTTTTCCCCAAATCGGAGCTGTTTCTGAATCTTTCTCACCCATTTAAGGAAGCAATTAAAAAAAAATTCGAGCTTTGTGATTGAACTTGAGATGTTTGTGTAGTAGAGAGGAATTAGGTTTTTGTGTTTTTGCTGTTTCTGGGGTTTTTTTTGTTTTCCTAATAAAATCGGGTTTGGACTTTGGCAGCTTGAGAGCAAGTTCCTCCTATCTATTATACAAATAGGAAACTTTTGTTGGGGTTTGTGTCTGAAAACAAGAAAAAGTAAAGAGTTTAAGTCAACGGTATTCACCTAATTGTGAATCCATCCATCCATCACACGGTTCCCTAATCCTACCAGTAAAAACAATCTGCTTCCATAAGGAAAATAATTATTTGACTCAAACTCCAAATCCTCTATGTTTCCGAGTTTGCTAACGCAATGATTTAAAAGGATATTAACATCGGATGAAACGGATTACACCATAACAAACCATGTAAGACTAAAAAAAAAAAAAAAAGGAAAGAAGCTAACTTTACAAATAGTTACAATTTTCTGAACTTTTTCCAATTAAATCATTGATGACCGGTTCAAAACCAAATTAACCGCAATGCATTTGAACCTATTTTTTAAAAACACCCAAATCTGTATATACATTTTTTAAGATATTTAGCAAATAAATCATGAAGTTGGAACCTATTTACAAGGATATCATTGATATTAAATAATTAATTTAATAAATAAATTAATTCTATTTATATTCGAATTTTATTTATAGAAACTAAGTGTTTTAAAAGGTAACAAACATAATTTGTTACAAATGTATATAGACTTTATTTTCTTTTTTTATAAAGAAGTAAATGATTTGATAAAAAGTGACTTTTAGCCTTCCATATAATATTTGAATTTTACGGGTTTCGTATGATGAGTTTTTGCGGATTAAAATTTTTTGAACATGTTGTCTGATCCACCTAGCATGACAGGTTTGGACTATAGAACCAACAGTAAAACTATTAGTTTATTTCATATACACTATAATTTGTAGTCATAGTTTGAAAATTTAACTTATAAATTATTTAGTATATGAATTACAAAATATTACACATACTATTCTAAATATTCCAAAAAAAAAATTGTATACACAGAAAAATATACACTATAATACAATATTAGGCATATACCTCTATTTAAATTTAGAAAATAAAATTAAGTATTTTAAAATTTTATTTTCTATCTAGTAACAAATTTAATGTAATTAGGTTCTAAACTGTATAAAACGTAAGAAGAAGAAAAAACATTCTAAACCATACACCCTAGAAAGAAAGGGATATCGCCGAGACAGGACGAAAAAATTATAAATTAATTGTATAAAATTTCATTAACTTAGGATTTAAAATATAAATAAATTAAAAATTATTATTTAAAATAAATAATTTATAATTTAGTCTCGCGGTATACCGCGGATGAAAACATAGTAATAAACTATATTTGTCTAATGGGTAAACAAACTAGGACAAGATATATAATGTTATCGTAAATATTTTTAATTGTAATTGAATATTTTTGTAACTAATAATTTTAATAAAAATATGAAATTTAGTGATAGGAAAAATATATTAGTTTGAAGTTTTTCCTTGTCGATCATGGTAGTTTGAAGTTTTTGATATTTGAAATAAAAATATGAAATATTTTTGTAACTGTTTTTCCTCGTCGATCATGTTAGTTTGAAGTTTTTCTTAGACTTATCCATCAGCTGATATTTACCCTGTCCAAAAATCTTGAGGAACCACTGAATTATCTGCGACAGATTTAAAAATGATTTTTGTTAACTCTCACACATAGTTAGACAATGGTAAGACAATCTCAAAATGATGACGGGTGCAAATGTGGTTCAAAACAAATTAAACCACAATGCATTTGGACTTCTTTTATTTTGGAACACCCATATAAATTACATTTGTCTAATGGGTAAAAACCTGAAGCAAGCAGACCGGGACCAATTCAGCGGTCCGTTTAATTATGTTATCGCAAAAAATTTGACAACCAATAGTTTTAATAAAATTATGAAATTTAGTGATAGAAAAAAAATACCTATTACCCTAAATACAATTAGTTCTAAATAGAATAGAAAAAAAAATCGAGAATAATATATAGTCTTTTGCTTAGTGTATTCATTCATCTTCGGAACCACGAGTGATTAGTGGTTCAACCGCTCCAACCCGTTGTAATTGACTGGTCCACTTGTTCCATTGGTACGTAATCATCAAACTTTGACTTCGAATCGATGATATATAGAACATATATTTCATTTATTTGATGTAAAAGTTTATTCCGAAAGTCGCAGACTTTTTCTCTCTATCTATCGTTTATGTACCTATATACAATTTGGAATCCAGCTTGGTTATTAAAAAGAATCCCAGCCCGTAATTATCAATCGTCTGATTTGATGATTTTCTTTCATTATCAACTATTATAATGGGCGTCAAAGTTACAAAGTTAGAAAATTGGTGGTTCTTTAATACTGTATCAATCAAGTTAATATAAACAATTTATTAAAGTGCTTGAAGAATGATTAATTTAAGGATTCTATATTTCTATGGTTGACTTCCTTGCTTGCATTCGAAATCGTTGACCATTGCCGGTAACAACTAACAAGACTGGTTCTTCTCAATCTTTTCGACTTTGTAGTAGGAGTAACAAAATATATATGGGTAAGTCGCTCACATTTAAAACAAAGGGAGGAGAGACACAAACAAAAAAAACCTAAAACCAATGTTGTTCAACGATTGATGATTATTAATAAAACATGATCTATATAATTTTTAGCTCTTTATCATTTCAAACATGATCTATATAATTTTTAGCTCTTTATAATTTCGTGTGAATTGGTTCAGATAATTTTATACTTTTCAAAGATTAATTCCAAAGAACTAACTTGCATGTTGTGGATTGAAACAAATACTAGTGAATGAGGAGATCTATCCAACAAAAATGGAAACCACAGAGTTTTCCTCTACAACAAGAAAATATTAGTGAATGAGAAGAGATTTATCCAAATAAAATGGAGAGTCATCCACGTGTCAAAACTAAGATTGATGTTAAGAAGTAATGGGAAGAACGGAAGAACTGGTCCAAAGTGTTCGGGGGAGGGTTTTAGGGCTAAAGCTAAAAAAAACCGTTGGTTAGTTTTTAACCCCACAAAAAAATAAACCTGTCTTAAGAGAAAACGTTTTCAATTTACTGATATTTTCAGACTATTCAGATGTTGACAGGTGTTGTTAAACTTGAGTTCGAAATTTTCTGAAACATTGAAGTTTTCATTTTGTAAAGATTTTTTTTTGTGGTTTCATGGGGGGTTTTTGTTCAGACACAACCCCAACTTTAAAGGCGGATGTTTTACGGCTCATAGCATTCTATATATTTTCTTTTCCCACAAACAAATTCTAACATAAATCTCACTTTTATTTCTCACACAAAATCAAATTTCATTCTAGAGAAACGACAAACGATCGTAGGGTTTGTGTTTTATTTAAGGGATTCAATTTGTAAACCAATATTTGTGTTCAGTTTATCTTCATCAATTTTTTGTGTTCTAGGATCTAATTTTTGGATATGGAAAAACAAAAAATTGCGTAGGTTGAGGATTTACGTAAGCAATTTGCAGTTGTGCGTGTTGCAAAAGGAACATGATGGACTGTGGTGTCGATGCCTACCAACTTCCTGTGGTTCCTAGGGCGTATAGATCACCCAGAGTGCGCATATCACATTCGAACTAGATTTCTTCGTTCAAGAGAGTTACATACGTTTTGGCTCACTCGATCGCATATCTTTTTTTCTCCAGGGACGCAGGCTAAAACCTATGAGAAAACAGAGATCTGAGTTCGAGGTTTTAACCCAATCGGCTGGACAACTCTCAGGCGAGTGCAAGAACTTTGTTGATGATATCGGCGCGTTAACAAAGGAGACAAAGGAAGATTTCGTCGTCAATAACTTCTTGGAGACAATGGAAGTTGAGGTTAAGCCTCAACCTGATCTTGAGAAACCTTCTAATAATGTGTTATTGTCTAAGGACTGGTTAGCTCTAGGTCCTTCCATGTCTAGCTCTCAAATTACACAAGAAGAAAACTTCGATTCAAGTTCCAAGACCGGTAACATCAAGTCACTCGCTAACTTTACTTGTCTATATATAAGACTATAACGAAATTTTGTAACATACAAATTTTTTTTGGTCTTTCTTTGGATTTTATATGTAGACGGTAAAAGAAAGATGTGTAACATGAAGGAGAGAGGTTCGTGTAGTAGCCA
Source organism: Camelina hispida (assembly GCA_023657505.1). NCBI lineage: Eukaryota > Viridiplantae > Streptophyta > Magnoliopsida > Brassicales > Brassicaceae > Camelina > Camelina hispida. The sequence goes on from CP094632.1 coordinate 29,677,437, forward strand.
AGAATCGCAAGATATGTATCCTTTGAAGAAAAGAAAGTTGTTTTACCAAAATCATCGAGCTGACTCACATGAAGCTCCGTGTACCGGTATGCATATCTATATATTTGAGATCAGATCTATATAATATACAAAAACAATTGCTATTTATATAACATTCTCTCTTATCATCTTTCAGTTAAATTTGGTATTAAATCGTTGAAAATCTCGGAGCTATTGGTGGACATTCCCGAATCAGCCACGGTTGGGTCACTGAAACTATCGGTATTGGAGGCGGTAACACGGATTCTTAAAGATGGATTAAACATTGGAGTGCTTCTTCGAGGTAAAACCATCGATGATGACTCCAAAACGCTTCTTCAGATTGGGATCGCTCAGGATGATGACCACAACCTCATCAGTTCTTTGGGATTCATGCTAGAACTGCATAAATCAGAAACAACATCAGTAACAACGTTAACCACTGTTTCCCCGGCAACACGACGACTTAGGTACACAATCAAAACCAAAAATTATGATTTTTTGTGTAAAATTACTCTTTACCAAAATTTATGTTATTAGTCATTTCGTGTTTTTATTAAACTGCGGTCATAAAATAGGGTTCGAGGATCCGTGGATAGCACCGAGGCAGTGGCAGCTAAACCTGTGCGCATGAAGCCGGCCTCGCAGCCAGAGATGGTTCAACGGAGAATCAGACGGCCATTCACTGTCTCAGAAGTAGAAGCTTTGGTTCAGGCCGTAGAGAGGCTCGGCACCGGAAGGTAATTTTTTTTGCTAAAATTTCGGGGTAATTATTTTTTCATTTAAACTGTAATAATCTTATTTATTAAATTATCTAATTGTCTTCAATCTACATTGATTCTTATCAGGTGGCGCGACATTAAGTCTCATGCATTTGACCATGCAAATCATCGAACTTACGTTGACCTCAAGGTATCTTTTAGAAATAACGTCTAATAAGGCTATACAGTATATAAAAATCAGATAATTATTGTAAACAAGTTAAGCAGACTTAATAATATGGGTAACCTAAAACAGGATAAATGGAAAACGTTGGTTCACACAGCAAAGATATCCGCAAGGCAAAGGAGAGGCGAACCTGTGCCTCAAGACCTTCTTGATAGAGTTTTAGCTGCTCATGCTTTCTGGTCTGATCGGACCGGATGAAATTAATTTAGATTCGATTTAGAATTATTTAAGTTTAGGATTTTGATTAAATAATACAGAAGATTGTTCTTTTCAGTACTTAAAGCAGGTAGATAATCTAGGATATATGAATGAATAAATATAATTAGTTACTCCACTCCTAGTCCTGGTGGGAACATTTAAACCCCGGATCGGATATTCGGATGGTGTAGGTTCTAAGTTACAGAAGATAATTTATCGCGTGTAATGTTGTTATTCAATACTTCGTAACATTTCTATTCAATGTTTTTGAGTTATGTGTCTATTGAGTTCTTTAAAAAAAGAGAAAACTAACTAATGTGCCATGAACAATGAAAAAACTTTCCAAATGTGCCATAATCAGTTACACCTTTCGAAATCTGCCATAACAATGGCATTGGGTATAAAACAATTTACAAAAATATCCTTCAGCCATACATTAGTGAAAAAAAAAAATCTTCTTACCTTCTCACGCGTGTATGTTTTTCTGGTGTGTCGCTTCTTTTCCGGTGTGTGTCGCGGGTCTGTCTTTTCCGGTGTCTATCTTTTCCGGTGTGTGTCGCGGGTCTGTCTTTTCTGGTGTGTGTCGCGGGCCTGTCTTTTCCGGTGTCTCTCTTTTCCGGTGTCTGTCTTTTCCGGTGTGTGTCGTGGGTCTGTCTTTTCCGGTGTGTTGCGGGTTTGTCTTTTCCGCTGTATGTGTTTTCCGGTGTGTGTCGCATTGTTGCCTGTTGTAGTCTTTCGCAGACCAGCCTTTGCTGTCATCTGTAATCGTTTGTTATGGACTAGATCTAGAAAATCGATTGTTATGGACGAGATGTAAAATCGTTTATTGTGGACAAAATATAATCGAGTGGTGGACAACCTAAAAGCTCAATAGACAAAATCGGTGTTTTTAGTATTGTCTATCATGAATATGAAAATTATCTATCATTATGTTTGCGTGTGTATACATTTTATTTTCAAATCACTTTTAATATTTACCCAAATGGTGAATTGTTTTGGTCTATTACTTAATTTTTTAATGAATTTACACAAATGATGGACAACTAGTATGAATTTGTTGTCCACTTTGTTTTGGTGGACTAGTTCCAATATAAATATGTTGTCCACTTTGTTTTGATGGACAAGTTTCAATATGAATATGTTGTCCACCCGCGCGTCAATTCAAACGCCACAATAACTAATTATGCGCCCTTCCCCTCTCCAAGTGCTACCATCAAACTAACGTAATTCAGGGGTATAGGAGTAAAATACTATACTGCCATAATTTATGAATATGGCATATTTCAAAAGTTTTTAACAATATGACACATTTGGCAAAAAAAAAAAAAAAAAAATATGGCAAAATTGCCAAAATCCCTTAAAAAAACACCCTCTGGTTAGTGATTAATCTAACTACTAACACCCTCTGGTTAGTGATTAATCTAACTACTAATTTTGGCGTATACATTTTGATGATTGGTTTTAAACATTCGCTATAGTCAATCGGCTCTCGTCAAGCTCATCTACTTTTAAAGCTCGTATCCATATTTTTGGGCCACACCTTACGCGATCCAATACATGCAAGACGTCGTCGGTTTGATCTCCACGTGGTCCCTCTCACTCTTTCACCTTAACCGATAAACTGACTAGTGCAGCTTGGCCACGTGTTTTTGTCTATTCCATACTTTATGTTACGGGGCACAAAAAAATATCTCCTCTGTTCCTGTAATAAAAACTAAACATTCTCATTCCCCCCTCTCGATCTTACACGATTTTGCCTTTCGTTCCTGCTTTTCATTTTCTTTCTAGAAGCTTAAATGGCGAACAATGGACCTAACTGGGACGGATTGCTCAATTGGAGCCTCTCCCATTCCGATGGATCTTCCTCTTCTCGCCCCATAAGGTCTTGGTTCAAGCTTGTTATTATCTTTGATCAACCCTTTCGTTTCTTGCTAGTTTTGCAGATGAATTGGTTCTTTTATTATTGGAATATTAATTCTTTATTCTGAGATGATTTTTCGAATTCTGATTTGAGAACTGTGTTCTGGTTAGTGAGCAAGATCGACAATGGTTTATGGAAGCTATGCAAGCACATACAATCGACTCAATCTCTCGTATGAAAGTTATATCTCAAATCATGAAAACGCCTGAACAAGTCCTGGAGGCTCAAGGCGTTACGCCTGATGATCTTGACGGTTCTTTATACTTCGTTCCAACGACGATTCTATTCGTTTAATATGTAAAAGGACTGGTCTTATTGATACTTTTAATTTGGACAGGAATGTTGGATGAGCTTCAAGAACACGTTGAGTCGATCGATTTGGCCAATGGTTTGGACTTTGGATTCACGTAACATTTTTTTTTGGTTTTTGATATGTTTTGTGTGAATGGTAAATTTTTTTACAGATATTTTGGTGTTCATTAATATTACAGATCTTCACTCCATTGGAGGTTTGGTCCCTCTTCTTAGTTATCTCAAGAACTCTAATGCGAAGATTCGAGCAAAGTCGGCCGATGTATTGACAACTGTTGTCCAAAACAATCCAAGAAGCCAGCAACTTGTTATGGAAGCAAATGGGTTAGAACCATTATTAACCAACTTTGTTGCTGATCCCGACATAAGAGTTCGCACCAAGGCGCTCGGTGCTATATCTTGTAAGAGTTACTTTTTTTTCTAGCAAAGTTTGCTTTGAGAACCCAAAAGTTTGACAGTGTTTTTTCTTGCTTTCTACATTGCAGCTCTTATCCGTAACAACCAACCCGGGATTACAGCATTCCGCCTGGCTAATGGTTACGCTTGCTTGCGCGACGCTTTGGTTTCTGATACCGTTAGATTCCAAAGGTTATAAAAAGTCTCGTGCATATGTATTAGCATCAGATATATGAATGTTTGATCCAGGTTTTGGTTCTGTTTCGGTTCATGAATATTACTATATTAGTAACCAAATATATTCTTTACGTTTCAGAAAAGCCTTGAACTTGATCCACTATCTTCTTCAAGAAAGCAACTCAGACTGTAAAATCGCTAGAGATCTTGGATTCCCTCGCATAATGATCCACCTAGCATCCAACCAAGACTTAGAAGTCCGGGAATTTGCCCTTCGTGGTCTCCTAGAGCTTGCCCGTGAAGAATCTGAGAGAAACCTTGACAGAGCAGATGTGAATCTAAGACAACTTCTTGAAGAGAGAACAAGAAGAATAATTTTGATGTCGGATGAAGATCTTTGTGCAGCTAGAGAAGAAAGACAGCTAGTGGATAGCCTTTGGACCATATGTTATGATGAACCGTCCCATCTAAGAGAGAGAGGGCTGGTTTACCTCCCGTCTGATGATGAGCTGGCTCCTGATGTGGTTAGGGACCGCTTTGAACCTCCTCTTAGGGCTTGGGCTGCAAGACGAGATGATGAAACGAGTGAACCACCGGTTCCAGTACTTCTGCTTGGTCCTGCACCGTGATCTCGTTGCTATGGCATATAGAAAGAACCAATCTATTGGATTTTGCATATATCAACAATAAAGCATTGATTTAGAAATTTGAGCAATAAGCATATAGACAATCTAAGGTCTACGTCTTGCCAATATTATAATGTTCGGTTATTGTGTCAAGTCATGAATCAGACTTGTGGGATTGTTCTTGAAAGTGACTCAAATATCGCAATCATAATCTTAATATATTTATAAAATTCTTACAACAAAAATTCAATTATATATCTCCATACAAAGGCAAAAATGTATGTACATGATCCGCATTAGTAAACCTTTTTAAAAAAGCTATATAAACATTAAACGTTGCTAGAGTTGGAGCATCAATCATCACCTCCCACCAGAGAGTTGAGAGTCAGCGATGGAAGATCCGCCTGTAAACCCTTTAAACACCGAGGAAAAATCCGTCATCGCAATACCGCTAAATCCGTCCCGGCCTCCCAAATTCATCATGCTCCCAGCCGACAAATCCAAGGGAGTTAAATCCGGCAACGCCATGTCTCCTCTTAGATACTGCAACACCTGCCTCATACTCGGTCTAGCACGAGGATCTGAATGCGAACACAACAGTCCAAGTTTCAAAACCATTTCAACCTCTTCAAGATCATTACTAGACGACCCAAGTTTCGGATCTTTCGCTTCCATTATGTTTCCTCTCAACCACAAACTGAAAACCCATTCCACAAGCAAGAACGTATCATCGTCGCTTTGGCTATGGAACTCAATGGGACGTCTACCTGAAACAACTTCAAGAAGAAACGCACCAAACGCATATACATCAGTCGCGGTCGTGGCACGTCCAGTCCTGGAATGTTCAGGTGCTAAGTAACCCAACGTTCCAACAACGTGAGTAGTCTGAGGATCTGATCCGTGATCATACAACCGAGCCAACCCGAAATCGCCGAGTCTACCGTTGAAATCAGCATCTAACAAAACATTGCTAGCTTTCACGTCACGGTGAATCACAACTTGTTCCCACTCCTCATGGAGGTAAAACAATCCTGAAGCAACTCCTTTGATAATCTTAGATCTTTGTTTCCAATCTAACGTTACCTCAGGATTGTTGTAAAGATACTTGTCTAAGCTCCCATTAGGCATGTAATCGTAAACCAGAAGAAGCTCTCCTCTCCGGCGACAATACCCCAAAAGAGGAACTAAATTCCGGTGACTCATCCGACCAATACTCACAATCTCCGCCACAAACTCTTTCATACCTTGTTTTGAATCATGTGAGACTCTCTTCACAGCGACTTCAAGCTTCGTCGTAGGCAAAATCCCTCTGTAAACTCTTCCAAATCCACCGGATCCGAGAAGATCCTTCTCCTTAAACCCTTTCGTCGCGTGATACAGCTCCTTGAATCTGAATCTGTTCTTCCCAAACTCTGTTTCCCAATCATCAAGCTCTTCCTCGTACTTTTTCCTTCTCCTCACGATGTAGAACGCGAGGAAGATGATGGAGAAGATCAGAGTTAGTGAAATCAAAGGCATACCGATTTTGTAAAACTCAGAGATTCGTTTCGGCTCGAATCGAGGAAGCTTCGGGAGTTTCGATAGCGAAAGCATCGGAGCGACTCCGTTTAACGAGAAACTCCAACCGAGTACGAAATGCTCGGAGAGAACTGAACCAGTCGCTGACGAGAAACCTACATACATCTCTTCAAGAAGAATCGAAGAGAGATCTCTCACATACGAAACAAGAGGTCTCTTAGGTTTATGGGAATCGAACGGAGCCATGGTGACATCGATTCGATGAGTAAGATGATCGTAATCGATCCAAACCTGGATCCGTTTGCGACTAATCAAACTCAGATTCCGAAACTCGTCGTGACCATCCCAGTACCCAGCCGTCGAGTAATTCGCCGATCGCAAACCGTTGATATCGATTCCGACGTGGTTATCGTTTGGATCTCCGAACTCGTTGCTCTGGATAGTATCGAACTCGACGGCGAAGATGTGATTCGTGTCGTTGCCATTGTTGGAGATGTTGAATAGACCGATGTATTGACTAGGAAGTGCGGAAGGAAGACCTAGCGTCGGAGCTACGACGAAGGCGATCCCATGGCCGCTTAGCGTTGGGATCTGAGAGTGTATCGCGAAGACGAAGGTCGTGGAGAAGGACGACGAAACGTTGCCGTTTTGAGAATCTTTGAACCGGATCTTTTCGGTATAAAGGCGTGACCGGTTTTTTGAACCGATGTGTTGGTTAGCTTCAAGAGACCGTTGGGAGTGACAGTGGCGAGACCTTGGAGGGAGATGTCTATTAATGGAGGATGAAAGCCATTGTAGATGAAGTTTTGAGAAGAAGATCTAAGAATTTGACAGAGAAGGAAGAAGAAGAAGAGCTTGAGCTTAATGAACATGGTGTTTACTTCCGGTTTAATCCGGTTTGGTTAGAAAAACGATTTGAAGTGAACAAAATGAAGTTTATTTAAAGAGAGAAAGAGAGAGGGAGGATAAGAGAAAAGTCGTGGTCGTGTATATTTCTTTGAGGGCACGGCTTTGTGTGTATGATAATACTATTTGAATAATTATTATTAATGTCATAGTGGTTTGGTGAAGTATTGATCAAGGGATTGATTATTAAGCTTTTTGAATTTAAAATAGATATTGATTACTGCATTTCTATGGCTAATTGTGTTTTTTAATATATTTTATTATCTATAAAATAAAATAAAAACCCCACCTTTGATTTAGACTGATGCATTAATCCAGTTTGTCTGCATGTTAGGACTACATTTATTATGTGTAGTGGTCATTTGGTCAATGAGTAAGAAGAAGATGTTGAACTGATCACTTTTGTATTGTTAAATTAAGATTAGTGGAATTCAGTCTTTGGGTCATCATATGGTTAAAGAACCACTAGATTCGCGTCTGTGATTTTTTTTTTATAAGGATTCCATCTTTTTGTTTAGTACTTAGATAGTTAAGTTAAGTTAACTTGACATTTTTTGGCATATTTTAAAGACTCTATTTCGTTAAGTTTACGGATTTCACACTTTTTTTTTTTTTTTATGGAAAACCCGATAGAAAACAAGCATTCCGAACAAGAACAATAGTACAATTTTAACAATGAAGTTTCAGTCAAAAGGAATCATATAAATACGCATACAAATTTTTGAATGATTGATGAATAATGTGAATGGTGAAAAACTGAAAAGTAAATAAGAGAACGAAGTTCTAGAAAACGTCTTTCCCCGAAGTATTATAGGTAATTCCAGAATTGTGAACCATTTATAAAGTTTTTTTTTTGGGGGGTCGACAATATAGCACTTGTACGAAAACTATTATTCGTCTAGTTGAATAAGAACGTTTTGGATGGCGACAGAAGTATAAAGTATTATTCTTTCTACAATTCCAAAAAAACCTAATATTGTGTGACCATTGAAAAAAGGAAAAAGATATAAGAAAATATGTGTACCATCAATCAGAGGAATTACAGGGAGAACAAAAATTATAGTATTACGAAACAAGCTGTGGCTTGAGAGGCTGAGATTGTCGACAAGAAAATAAAAAGAGAGGCTGAGATTTTTTTTTTTTTTTTTTTGCTCAATATCAACTAACCAAATGATACAACCTAATCAATGTACAATACATTCAACTCTATAGATTTAGATCAAAAGTAAATGCAATGCTTGATTAAGTATATCCCTGGAACACTAGGCGGATCCAACGCTACCTAATCGAGAATCATTGCATTTTTTAACCATAACGAGATAGACATACCACGACCCGGAGTGAAATCATCTCTTAAACCACCAAAATTAACCTAATGACACGAAAACAAATACTAACACAGAGAAGGCCAAAAACTACTACTGAAAAAGATTAAATCCCAGCTATGAGAACCTCTTGATCGACATAAAGAACTTGTCCCAATACCTTCAACACACAAAAGCACATCATTAGAAGAGCTTGATCACTCTGGCTTTCCTTGCTCCGGTCTTAAACCTAAAACGGACAATATATCCGACTGAACCCTACCAAGAGTCGTGAAGCAAAACCGGCGAAATGGATGCTTTCTTCGAACTAACCATATAATAATCAGAATGCTAATCAACTAAAGATTAAAGGGAAATTGGCAGGAATGACCAACAAAAAAATTATAATTCACTGTCTAGCCATTCTAACCATGAAAAGATCATATACTCTATATAATACATATTAATGACAATTATAGCCCCACTAGTGATTAACTGTTGCCACTCGCCCCTACTCTTTTGTCTACGTATGTCTTCTTCTTTCTATATATGCTTACATATTTCTACCATCTTTCATTTGGCAACAGTTTTTTTTTCTTTTTTCTTGACTTTTTCATATTTTGTAATAAATTTTCTTTTGAACAAACTATTTTAATTTCACAAACTCAATTAAACTATAGTTTTTTAATGTTTATTATGATTTAAAGATATTAAGATGAGAAAATATAATTTATACACTAACTATAATAACAAAAATATTTGTAATATATAAATACAACAACACTCTATTCCATTTTTAAAAGTATATTTCTCAAGTTTCAAATTATTTACATTGCATACATACATTAATTCAAACTATAAATAGAAATATATAAACAATTTATATATTATATTGTTTCATTGTCAGCATTTAACTCGGTTAATATGTAGGACATATACGGTTAGTGTTTAATACAGTTGTTTGGGTTGCCTATTTTATTCCTTAGGGTATAGTGTTTTTTCTTTATTGTGCGTTTAATTCGGTTTGAACTATCTATGTGGTTGCATATATTGTATCTCTTACGGTATATACGGTTAGTGTTTAATACAATTGTTTGGGTTGTCTATTTTGTCCCTTAGGGTATAGTGTTTTTTCTTTATTGTGCGTTTAATTCAGTTTGAGCTATCTATGTGGGTTGCATATGTTGTATCTCTTACGGTATATACGGTTAGTGTTTAATACAATTGTTTGGGTTGCCTATTTTGTCCCTTAGGGTATAGTGTTTTTTCTTTATTGTGCGTTTAATTCGGTTTGAGCTATCTATGTGGGTTGCATATGTTGTATCTCTTATGGTATATACGGTTAGTGTTTAATACAATTGTTTGGGTTGCCTATTTTGTCCCTTAGGGTATAATGTTTTTTCTTTATTGTGTGTTTAATTTGGTTTGAGCTATCTATGTGGGTTGCATATGTCGTATCTCTTACGGTATAATGTTTTTTTTTATGTGTTTAATTTGGTCGTTTGAGTTGTCTATTTTTATCTTTTACAGTTAGTATTTAACACGGTTGCTTGAATTGCTTATGTTGTATCCCTTAGGGTATAACATTTTTCTTTGTTGTGAATTTAATTCACGATTTGGGTTTTATCAATGTTCTATACCATTTTATATGTTCTATACCATTTTATAGTCCTAGTATAATTTTTATTATAAACACTATTTACATGTAAAATTTTCAACATTCGATTTTAAAAATTCAAGTTATGTCGAATGCAGAAAAAAAAATGTAACTTTTTATGATAAATTTCAAAATTTTAAATAATTTTATTGAAAAGATATATTAAAATAAAATGTAAAGGGGTATCATCTATTTATCCAAATAAATAAATAAATAAATATATTCTACACTAACACTCTTTGGTGATTGCGCGTGTACCTCACCCTACCCTTCCCTTGTCTTTTTACCTCAACCAATGGTTACTCACCTAATTTAGTTCATTATTTGGCTATTTTCTTTGTTACTTTTTTTGTTTTGGCTATCAGGCAAATTCGCCCAAGATTAAAATTAGAGCAAATATTAGCATATCATCACCTCACAATGCAAATTCTAAGAACTACATCACATCCGTCATGTTTCGACCACACCTTTGTCATGAAACCAAACGACACCAAACGACATCTCTCCTTGCTGCAAGACCCACCGTAGTTGAAATGAGTGGTAAGATCTGAAGAAGAACCCCAAATCCGACCGCTGAAGCTCATCAAGGAGAAGCTTCATCCCTCATTGCTCACCGTAACCAACAAACCGCCGGAGATAAAATGGCAAGTGAAGTCGCCAACCCAGATCCGTCGGATCTGGCCATAGATTCGACGCTGTCCGTCAACATCTGTACCAAAGCTTTCACCAGAAACCACCACCCGACAGAGTTTCGCTTCACGCACCGAGATATCGCCGGAACCACCACCATCAAGAGCATCCAACCGACGACAAAAGGATAGCAAGGAATGGGAGAAGACAGGAAAGAAACTACAAAGAGAAAACTAAACGGGCGGAGCCCTCTCCGCGCTGGAAGGCTACCGGAGAGGCGGAGCGAACGGCAGCGGCGATTCTCTCTCTCTCTCTCACGCGAGGTTTTTTTTCTTTTAAATGTTACTGAGAGGCTGAGATTTTACATTGTGTTTTCTACTTTTATCTAATTACATTAGTGGTTCTGTAACTAATTAAGTTTTTCAACATCAGAAAGAAGACAATACTGCTTACCGACATATAAAATATACCTCTATATATTATATTATTATCTTTTGAGCAATATTAGTAGACGACTATGAAATGAAAATAAATTAAAAACCTAACCTTAAATCAGAATTTTCAAATTAATTATTTTGAATGTGAGGTTAAGATGAAATAAATATCAAAATGTACTTTAGAGTTATGGTAATTACCAAGTTATATATTTGTGGAGAAAATTATAAAGTGAAAATTCACTACAAGAATACAGTTAATCCGCCACTGCTCGGCCACCGTCACGTAGCAGTCGCTGCAAAAGGCTACTGAAAAGCTACCATTTAGCCACTGTTACGCTACCACAAAACTGTTGGACATTTCAATCGCCAAGTAGTAGCTAAGCGGTAGCTTATTAGCCACTGAACAATGACGGTAGCCACGCCGTAGCTACTTAGCCACTGATATGGTAGTGTCGAAATGTTTTAATATTTATATTATATTTTTGTGATAGCGACCGTAAAGAACGGTAGCTAAATTTGAATTTTATGGCGATTAATAATGCAGTCGCTTACAGTCGCTATTCTGTGTTTTTTTTTACCGTTGTCTGGCTACGGAATATGGTTGTAGCTATCAGTGGCTATAAGTAACGGATCTAATCTTGAAAGTTCTCTAAAGATGGTTTAGCATCTATAGGATAGTAAGGAATCGACTGTTTGTTGCAGACAATAATTTTTACAGAATTCTTTTGCTAAAATGTCTTTTACACGAAATTTATTTTTTGAGAGAGGGTGGATGTATGAAAGATTAGATCCGGTGAAGCAGGGTGTTTCCGATGCCTTTTTTGCAGGATTAAACACGTTTTTTAATTGTGCACAAAAGGAGTCTTCTTATATTGAGAAAGGAACTATGTTGTGTCCTTGTACTCAATGTAAAAATAGGAAGCGTCTTGATGCAAACACGGTGGGAAATCACTTATATACGAGAGGGTTCACGGAGAACTATTATTTCTGGTCGTCACACGGAGAAACTGTTGGCGGTGAAAGTTCAACGAGTGTCGTTCAACCGGAAGATGCAAATCAATTTACAACTTATGAAGATATTGGGCATCAAGAAGGTGGGGATCAAGAAGGTGGGCATCACGAAGGTGACAGTTATGCGTATGTACACATGGTAGAAGATGCTTTTCCGGAAATGCAGCCTGAGTTTCATGGGGTTCAAGAAGAACCAACTGGTGATTCGAACCGTTTTTTCCAAATGTTGGCGGCTGCAAAAGAACCTATATACGAGGGATGTGTAGAAGGATTGTCTGCGCTATCTTTATCAGCTCGTATTATGCATATTAAGACAGAGCATAACCTATCTGAAGTTTGTGTGGATGCAATATCACAGACGTTCAAAGAGTATCTACCACATGGTAACAAAGCTCCAAAATCTTACTATGACACAAAGAAGATGGCGAAAGCATTGGGGATGCCATTTTACAAGATTGATGTATGTGAAGATTATTGCATGCTCTTTTGGAAGGGTTCAGATAAACAGCTAACGACATGTCGTTTTTGCGGGAAAGATCGGTATCATCCTAGAGAAGGTCCTGGGAAGAAAATTCCAAAACAGAGGATGTTTTACCTCCCTATCGCTAATCGATTAAAGCGATTGTACCAATCAGAACAGACAGCATCACATATGAGATGGCACGCTGAACATATAACTCCTGAAGGAGAGATGCAACATCCTTCAGACGGTGCTGCGTGGAAACACTTTAACCAGGTATATCCTAATTTTGCCTTGGAACCTCGGAATGTCTATTTAGGACTATCAACAGATGGATTCAAGCCTGGTGGTATGCATAGTAAGAACCATTCTGTATGGCCTGTTATAGTCACTCCATATAACTTGCCACCTGGTATGTGCATGAAGAGAGAATATCTCTTTCTATCTGTTTTAGTTCCTGGACCGGAGCATCCAAAGAAAGGGTTAGATATTTTTTTGCAACCGTTGATAGAGGAATTGAAGGATTTGTGGATAAACGGTGTAAGTGCATATGATGTGTCTAGGAAACAGAATTTTGTGATGCATGTTGCACTAATGTGGACTATTAGTGATTTTCCAGCTTATGCCATGTTATCAGGGTGGTCGACACATGGGCGGTTAGCTTGTCCTTATTGTTTAGAGGATACAAAGTCTTTTTGGTTACCTAACGGTAGGAAACATAGTTGGTTTGATTGTCATCGTGCATTTCTGCCTACTGATCATCCTTATCGTCGAAACATTAGATCTTTTCGTAAGAACACAGTGATCAACGAAAAGCCACCAACATGGTTAACGGGTGAAGAAATATACTACGAGAGGATTAACCAAATTGAAGGCTTAGAAAGAACAGTCGAATGTGGGGGCAGAGGACATGAAAATCCTCATCGTTCTATTGATGGCTATGGTGATTATCATAATTGGGTGAAGAAGAGTATACTTTGGGACTTGCCTTATTGGACAGATCAACTTCTTCGTCATAATATTGATGTTATGCACACTGAGAAGAACTTTTTAGACAATGTCATGCACACAGTTTTGAATGTGCCGAAGAGGACAAAAGATAGCTTAAAATCGAGGAAGGATTTACCAGGGATTTGTAACCGTAAGTAATGTCCCTCTCTGATTTTTTTTCTTTGCTTTGTTATCTCAGCGATTTTTGGGAAGATGAACATCATGACGCTGTTGTCAAATTATACCGCAAGCAGCTTAAAGACTTGCTAAAAAACCTTATCAGCAAGGGAAAGCGAGATGGAGTAAAGCCTGATTTTGTTAGTGATGATGATTGGAATCTGTTGGTAGAACGTTGGGACACAGAACCAGCAATGAAGAAGGCTAAACAGTGTAGTGATGCAAGAAAATCACAGCGGTCTGGCTATGGAGCGCATTGCCATACTGGCGGTTCAAAGCCGTTTACCAAGATTGAATATGAAATGGTAAGCCATCACAATTAATTCTGATTGGTAACATAGGTTTATTAGTTATGATAGCTCTTGTGTACTTCACCATAATTCAACATGTTCTTTTCTGTAGACTGAAAAAAATAATGGCGTAAGGCCTTCCATCCCTGAGTTGGTTAAGCAGACTCACACAAAAACAGATGGGACATATGTGGACAAGAAAGCTAAGGAAATTGTTGAGGACGTGTACAACTTGGCGACTCAAATGTCACCACATGATTCAGATGATAACGAAGGAGACTCATCAGCTGTTTCACCACCTTCTTCTACTCTTTTGAATAAGGTCTTCTGTGAGGTGCGTATCACCTTCATTTCTAGTTTTAATGGACTTTTATTAATTTTAATAACTCATCTCAACACATGCTTAATAAGTTAATATATACTTATGGTTGAAATTTTTTTTTAATTTTGAATAGCAAGTACCTGTGGTCAAGGGATACCGGTTTGGCATAGGGTCTGTGCATCATCATCGTGGTGAGGCTTTGCAGTCTTCCACACCATGTCCCTCACGCCAAAATCACTTGGAGACAGAGTTTGCAGAGATGAAAACCACTGTCTCCTCCCTTGGTGACCAAGTTGCCACCCTAAGTGGCAAGTTTGACACACTTCAAGCCTCTCTGAACATCTTGGTTCAGACAATCACAAGAATGCCAACTACCATCCCTACACCAGTAGATCAGCAAGGGAACCACCCACCGGTAACATCTCAGCCGTGATATTGACTTGAGTAGTAATGACTTTCTCTCCCTTATCTATCTATCTTGTTTTCATTGTGTCTAACCGGAACATGGATGTTTTGTAATCTATTTTGATTGTGAAAAAACCTTAAAACATATTATGTATGCTTGGATCAGAATGTATTTTGGATGAATGTAGAATGTCTTTTGGATATATTTTATTCTAAAGCGGTTGCCATAAGCGACCAACTTCGTAGGGAAAAACAGAGGCTAAGATAAAATAGCCACCAAATAAGATATATTAATCTGATTCCAGTTCAGTAGCTAAATGACACTGAATGCAATGGTGGCTAATTGTCATTATACAGCCACCAAATAGTAATGTCTCCAACAGTGGCTAGCGTCAAAGGGCGACCATCTATTTTGGTAACTAAAATCGTGGCCATCTAGCCACCGGTATTAAAGTCGCCGACAGTGGCTATATAGCCACCAAATATTAAAGTCGCCAACAGTGGTTAGTGGCAAAGAGCCACTATTTATTCTGGTAACTAAAACCGTGGCCAACTAGCTACTGTTATTGTGGGGGCTAATTTAGTTGCGAAGCGCAACTGAATAACTGGTAGCTCTTCGGTTGCTATTTAGCTACTGAAACGGGCCGTTGCAAGCCAGTCGCTATATAGCAACTGTTGGCGACCAGTGGCAACCATTGGCGACCGAAAACCATTTAGCTACCGTCCATACGCAACCGGAATATTTGGTAGCTAACAGTGGCTATTTTCGTTTTAGCGACTGATTTGGTTGATTAGTGACTGAAAAAATGGTGGCTATATGGCTAATTTCTTGTAGTGAAAACAAACAATCCAGTTAACAAGAAAGAAAAATAAAAACAGGTTCAGGTATTGATGGGATGCCAAAATGCATAATGAAAATTAGTACAGTGGCGGTGACTGTAGTATAGAGATGGAGAAAGCACATATCTAAAAATAATGAGAGAAGATTTATGTGATTTTAAACAATATCATGAATTATGCTTTAAGAGCACATCATTTGTATAAAAATATAAAGTTACATTTTAAATACAATTTTTTATAAACAACATATATGTTAACCACAAAAACAATGTGGTATATATATTGAAAACATGACGTTACAACAAAAACATGATATTAGAATAAAACCCATGAAATTTGAAATATACTGAGATGTGTGGGACGTGGAAGACTTAAGGAAAATTAAGGATCTGGAGGTGTGGTGGTCGCTGTGAGGGAGGTGGTCATTGGTCATAGAGAAGGTGATGATGGTTTTTAAAGAAAATGGTGGTGGTGTTCTATCTCGAGCGTTGATCGTGATGCAACGAGATCCGATCGTTCGTGGAATCCGGTGAGAGAGAACATATTTTAGCCATAAATCCAGTAAGAGAAACAAATACATCATTGTTCCGATGAAACTTCTAATGCGAAAGTCGTAGTTGTTATGGCTAAAACGACAGACAACTATTTTTGGATGAAAAAGAATAAAGAGATAAATCTGACCGTGATTTTAGAAAAAGTGAAGAAAGAAAGAAAGAATAGAAGAAGAAAAAGTATGTAATTTCATAAGTATGTCCGACATAAACACATATCTCATAGTTATTTTCTTTATTATTTTTGATTCTATGGTTATCTACCATAAATACTATTATCTTTTTAAAATATATTTATTTCTGTTATAAGTAATACGAAGTATATAATATTTTTAAATGGTTTTGTGGGTTTGTCATATTACAACTTGAAACTGGTATGCAATTATTTTACTCATTTTTTTTTTTTTGTCATCTGAAAATTTATTTATAACTTGGTTTCACACCAAGGAAGGATACAACATAGCCCAAAAAGGGAAGCTAAAGCCGATGGACCAAGTGATGTCCTTGGAGTCAAAGCCGACGGATGAAGTGATGTCCTCGGAGTCAAAGCCCTATAGAAGGGAAACTAAAAACAAACAAACAAAGATTTTCAAACCATACGAAGAAGGACAAACCCTTACAATAAGAACATAAACCAATTGGCTAGAACCTTAGGAGATATACTAGACCTAAGAAAGCAAAAACACATCTTCTCCCGAAGCTCATGTGAAAGAGATTTATCATGGCTGCCCACGGCCAACCCAAAAATAACATCTATCACCTCCTATCATGATGAGAGCTGATCTCTCGAGAACCCAAGGACTGCATAACCCAACAAGTAAAACCACTATGAGAAACTCAAACATACTTCTGGATGTGACAACAACGTCTGATGCACCAATTCATGTCTAACTAGAAACCTTCAAAATGCCAGCAATCTAAACAGATCTGGAAAGCAAGACAAGGAGCAAAGTCTAAGCCCTCGGTTATCACCAAACTCAAGAGCAAGGAAGGTGATAACCCGAGGATGCTAACAACCACAGCGAATAACACCAAGGAGAAGAGGACCTGCAAACTTTGAGAACTAAAACATCTACGAACATAAACTGAGCCTCTGCTTAAGAAGGGAATGGACCAAAAGCGAGCTGCTGTCTGATACAGTGAGACAAAGATCGAGAGGAAAGGCAATGGTTGGACAAGAACCCACATCCACTCCACATGGCGCATTGAAGCAATGACAAGCACAAAACCGGCTCTGAGATCTTGGACAGGAAACATCAAACCACAGTGGCTTTATTCTTCGAGCTATCCGTCGATCTAACTGATCCGGCATCATCATTTTTGCTGTAATCATAAACCCTCATAGATAAAGGCCGCTCTAACCGCTTCCTCGACACACAAAGTCATACACCGAACCAAACTAAACGTTTCCCCAAACGATGGCTGAAAGACCTGATAGGGTCACCCTTGAAACAAACTAAGACGAACCAAACTAAGACGAAGCAAACGAGCCCTAACATACCGTAGAAGAGAACCAGACCCGCAAGTCTGCTTACCAGATCAGAGGACAGAACGAAACAACGGTCACTGATCCACAAAGAACACACTCAGTTCTCCAAGAGAAACCAAAGCCTTATTCAGGTTTTACAAGAGCAGAGGATCCGACAACACTGTTGTATTCGGAGTCCCAACATCGACTCTCTCTAGAGAAGCCTACCGCCGACAAACTTACAAAACTTGCCGTGAAGACCCGCTGTATCAGCCAATCAAATCTCTTCATCACCAAAACACTTGGGGCTAGATAGAACGAGAGCAAAAATAACAAAGCTAGAGAGAAACAAAGCGGGGAGGCCAGATCCGATGCTAGACAAGCCACCAAAATCCAGCCTTGATCTGAAATTTTTTCTTTTTCGATGGCTGAAAGTTGAGAGAGAAAGAGAACTAGGTTTTTTTAAGTCAGTTCTTTATTTAATCATTTTATTCATTTTTAAATTAAAATATAATAATTTTGTGATGCAATCAATTAACAGAAGATTCTTTTGACAATATCTCCTTGGTTGTGTTGCAAAAACAAACTAAATGAGTAGTACGTACTGTAATAGTATGATTTCATGTGACATTTCTGAGAAACGTGGACTTGTAATTATCCATACACCACACACGTACTCCAACCAAAATTGTTAGATTGTAAAATGACATTATCCGTAACTGTTTTGGTGACGTGAAAACTTGTTGAGTGTAGGAAAACGTGAATAGATGTATCCTGGATTCGTGAGAAAAAGAAAAAACTAAAAAGTAAGTGATGGAGGGAGAGAACAAGGACTTTAAGGAGTGAATGATAGTGATGGGTACTCATGTGTCAAGTGGACAACCTGGTCAAAACTTGTCCACTTTGTGTATTTATTAGGGAACCTTCTCAATTTTTGATCTTTGATTTTTTTTTGGTGTCAGTCAGCTTTTACATGACGATGAGTCTGCGATATGGTGTTTTTATGATTTTTCTTGCACTTCAGTTTTATTCCATCACGACTCTTAAACATTGTAGGACTGCTTTATAGTCGGATTCGGAAGTGTGATACATCTTGAGAGTACACTAGAGACAGCCCCGGCTCAAACATTTCAGAGCCCCTAGGGCGAGTTACATAAATGGTCCCCTAAACACATGCTAATAGTGTAATACATATAGAAAAACTTTCAACTTCTCATGTCTTGAGCCTGTCTTGAACTGCTCCAAGTTTGCATCATATATAAAAGACTGCACTCCTCTCCAATAAAAACTTGTTTGAATCTGAAAGATAAAACCCAATAGTTATTCCAAAAAAAATATAGAAAATGATCATATAAAACGGTTTCTCCTAAGCACTTTAGCCGATGCAAAATCATGAATAATAGTATCAAAATCCATGCCTTCTAACATGTTTTCTCAATGCATAAAATGGCTAAACCATTCAATCTTTCTTGAGACATTGAAGATCTCATGTAATTTTTCAATAGCTTTAATTTTGAGAAGCTTCTCTCAGCGGATGCTACAGTAACAGGTGTAGTTAGAAGAAGTCTATAAGCAATTGAAACATTTGGGTAACACCCTATACTTTCAACAAATTCAAGCACCTCACTAGGTGTCATTGGTACATCTAGTAAAACCATTTGTAAAACTTTCAATTCAGAATAAAAGTCATTTAAATCAACATCTGACAATGCCATGAGAAAATGTTTTATGAAAATTAATGCAATGCTCTCTTAATTCATTTTCATCAAGTGACTTTAATTTCAAAGAATCATATAAAAACCCAAAAACACTTTTAAAAATAGTCATTTGCTCAAACCTATTTTTAACCGAACCAATTGCCATATCTACAACAACAAGAAAATAATTAACTCTAAAATCATCTTCAACAGATAGTGCTTCTTCATCAAGGTCATTCTCATCAAATTGTTTCTTTTTAAAGATACGACGCTTAGTTGGAAATATAGGATCAATATCCATATCAATTGCTAGACTTTGAGCTACTTTCAAACAAGAATTAAATCCTTCATTTCTAAACTTTTCAAGAAACAGCATTATACCTTCCAATTGTCTTAAAGCAACATCAATGCACATGGATTTGGATTGTAAACTCTTGCTTACCGTGTTCATAACAAACAATATTTCATACCAAATAGTCATGCCAAGTAAAAAATCAAAATTCTCAAGAGAACCAATTAAACTTTCAGCTTCACTTTTAGTTATGGCATCATCACAAGATTCAAATAAATCAAATAAAGCTAATCGTATTTGAGGAGCTTGAAACCTAATAGCTTTAACACTTTTGATACGACTTTCCCAACGAGTATTAGAGAGACATTTCACTGTTAAGTATGGAACATGGTCAGAGAGAATCTTCCATCGTTTAGTAGAATTAGCAAACAATACATATATACGTTGTAAAATTCCAAAGAAAGAAATAGCTTTCACACAAGAATGTGCCATATCACTAACCACAAGATTAAGACTATGACAAGCACAAGGCATATATAAGGCTTTTGGATTAATATCAAGTAATCTTTTTGAACACCTTGATGTTTTCCTTTCATATTGGAACCATTGTCATAACCTTGACCTCTCACATTTTTAACATCAAGATCCAAAGATTTTAGAGCATCTATTAGTTTATTAAAGAGACCTAATCCAGAGGTATCATCTACAGTTAGAAATTCTAAAAAATACTCTTCAACTTTTACTTTTTTATCCAAGACCCTTACACAACGAACTATTAAAGTCATTTGCTCTTGATGACTCACATCCGGTGTACAATCAAGAATGACAGAGAAATACTTAGTCTCTTTAATGATGTTAACTATAGAAACTTGAACTTTATGAGCCAAAACAGAGATTAACTCATTTTGAATGTTATGACCAAGATAGTGATGATGTATTTCTTGACTATGAATACGCCTAATATGTTCTTGCATTATCAAATCAAATTCAGCAATCGATTCAATCATCCCTAAAAAGTTACCATTACTATCTTGATATAGTTTCTCATTTGTTCCACGAAATGCTAAGTTTTGTTTAGCAAGACATTTTATAACAGCAATAATTCTAACTAAAACAAACCTCCACCGTTTTTCTCTTTTGCAATTTCTTTTTGCATTTCTTTATCAATAGTTTGATTTTTGCCTAATCTAATGTTCATCTCATTCCAAGTTCTCATGTTAGACATATGCTCTACACCTCTCTCATGTTGTTTAATCCTCTCACTAAGATGCTTCCAATCATTATATCCATCATTTGCTAACACACTAGAGTAACCACGAGATTTAAACAATTTGCAACAAAAACAATATACTTTGTTCACATGAGTAGAATAAAATAACCAATTTCTATCGCAAGTCTCTCCATTACTCAACTTTCTAGAATAATACTCATAAGAAAAATGCCTTTTGTTCTTATCAACTGGAAACACCAAATTCAGTTCTCTTTTAGGTCCCTTTTCAACTAGCATATCTCTCATTTTATTGTCAAAGTTTTCCCAATTTCTAGGATCATAAATATCAATCAATGATGCATTTGAAACTGGAACATTGTCATGCTCACTCAAACGACTAGGACTATCATTGTTATTCAAAGAACTAGGACCATCATTTGGAACATTGTCATGCTCACTACTCAATTGGGTTTGTGTAGAAGCATGATCATGTTTATCATTCACGTTTTCAGTTGACTGAGAAACATTAGAGTCTACTTTTTTAATAAACCTATCTAAAGCACCTTTCTGAGACTTAATAAATAGCTCTTCACATTTCTTTCTTTTTCTTTTAGAACATCCAGATGTCATGATAACAAAATCGATTTAAAAGGAAGAATAGCACCTGGATATGTTTGGTTTAAATTAGGGTGAATTGTCAATGTGATTGCTGATCCTAAAACTGAGAGAACAAAAGCACAAAGCACCAGCACCTGAAACAAAATTATTAATTTATAAGAAACAAAACACATTCAACAATAATTAATTGTTAGTGGGATTCCACAGACTACAGAATATAATAATTTTTGACTTTGAGATGCCATCAACATTGATATTCTCGTTTTACATAACATAACATATTGCCTAAACCGCTAAACGGTTAAACGCTAAATCGTTACTAACTTACTAGTTAACCTTGACTTGAGCTCTCGCTAGAACTAGAAAGATTAGAATCTTAATTAGTTAGATCCAACCCCAATTTAGTGATTCTGTAAATTCTGATTTGCTCAAGCATAACAAAGGTTCAAAGAAGAAAATAATTAATACTTACAGAGTTACAGTCTCAAATCGGTAAAACAGATGAGATGAAAGTGAATAGAAGACCAGAATTTCCGAGAAAGAGTTACAGATTTGGACAGATCGAGACTCAGAGAGTATTTTTTTATTAACTATGAACCCTAAAAAATTTTTTTCTCGTTTCATAACTTTTATTTACTAACAGAATTATTAAAAAATATATATATATTGGGCCCCTATATTGTTGGGCCCCTGGGCGGTCGCCCCTTTGCCCAGTCCATTTGAGCCGGGGCTGACTAGAGACACACACAAAAGAATTATATATAATTTCATTCTATGTGTGTATTACATTCAGAATATAATTCCGACCTTATAATCCTATATAGAATATTGAAATAACATATATTATTGGCAGAGTTAACAAAATACAAGCAAAACTAGATTAAGACATGAGCATGTGTTGAAATTTATTTTATTTATATTGTAATTTTATATAAAATATAATTTATGTGATTGTCTTTAAAAGTTTTTTTGGATAAAACATTATGCAATAAAATCATACGCTAAATACGATGGCTTGAAAAAGACACATATTTTGTAAGTTTTATATTGTTAGTGATTCCAGATAATTACCGTGCTATAATATATTTTATACTTTAAAAGAAAATTTTAATATGTTGTATTAGTTTATGTATGTGAAATTATTTCAACAATGTATATTCTAGAGATACTCTACATCATGACTTGAATGTTATTATAAGACATAATTTGTAAATTTGATTTTTAAAAAGCGAATTATTATATTATGAGTAATTTAATATATTGTTATAATTTTGTTTTAATATACTTCGTTTCTTAAAATTTATTCATATTATAGTGACATATTATTGAATTGCTATAACAAATCAATTTAGAGTGTTTATAGTTTCTAACTTTTATATTAAGTTTCAATATTTTAAAAATATTTCAAAATAAATTATTTAAAGTTTATTATATAATATAAACTATAAAATTCAACAAAAAATATGAAATTAAATTTAAATATTCAAATTTTGACCCGTTACTCAGTAAAAAAATTATTCAATAGATATTATTTTTATAAAATAATATTACTAAAGCTTGAATATTTTCTAGATTGAAAATTTATATTTGTTAAAAATTCAATATATGGTATATCCGGAAATAAAACTATTTTTAATTATAATAAATAATATGATAATTTATTTGTTTCACAAAATGAACTCATATATAAAAATGAGAAGTAAAGTATAATGATAATTAACAAATTAATATGTTAAGTTAGATATCAAAGAATTTTATTTAATGAATAATTTAACAAAGGAAATTAATATGGTAAGTTAGATGATATCAAAATGATTTTTTGAATTATTTTCTTTAAGAATTTTGGAAACAATGTGCTCTACTAATAAAATATTCTGAAAATAAATTACTTGTAACCAATTAATCTATTTAACTTATAACCAATTAATCTATCAATTAATTTATAACCTATTTGTAGCCAACTTATTAAAATTTTATAGTATACAAAACAAATGTTGTGCGTTTTATTATAAAGGGATGAATGGAATCTATATATTCTACAAAGAAATTTCTGAATGTGTTTTCTTTTTCTTTCTTGTGGTTGATGAATATATCATTAATTTCAGAATAATAAATGGAAAAATATACAGTTAAAGCTAAGCCCAGACCTAGGCCCAGAGGTATTTATTTAGCTAATAATTGGATTCCAATTGAGCCTATTAAACCAGAAACTGACAAATTTCTAAGAATACAAAGTTTCGTAAAAACTACTTTTCCCGTATCGGTGAAATATCCATTACCAACGTTTTTCGTGTCTCGCAGACTCGCACTAAACTAATTCATTATTCTGACATAATAAGTTCGTATATAGTATTGATCATATTATTAATATCTCCCGTAAACAAGTATTGGTGACATACTCATACAGAACTTCGTTATATTCTCAACGTTACGAAAATGAATTAAGGAGGAAAAAGCCTCAATATATATAACCTTCTTTTGTTTGGTATTGCTCATCATAAATAATACCTTGGAAACTGGAAAATATAATCATAATGTCTAAGGTCTAAGTCTAACTATCATATTCGATATTCTTGAGTATTAATGTGAAATTAGTATATATGTTTGAAGGGGGAAAGAAAAATACCATGTGAAACTCCAACATTGAAAAGTTAGTAAAAAATGTTCAAATTGGAGTTGTTATTTGAAAGCCATAACCCT
Source organism: Camelina hispida (assembly GCA_023657505.1). Taxonomy (NCBI): domain Eukaryota; kingdom Viridiplantae; phylum Streptophyta; class Magnoliopsida; order Brassicales; family Brassicaceae; genus Camelina; species Camelina hispida. The sequence goes on from CP094632.1 coordinate 29,701,516, forward strand.
TGACATGTTCGTATAGGTTTAAAATAGGCTTATGGATTTTATAGTCTTCGTCCATATCAGTTTAATTGTTGGATAAGTCCAAGAGACTAATGTGGAAATGTTCTATAGTTGTGTTCTTAATGAAACTAATTAAACAACGATTATATATAATACTTTTTCCTTCTTAACCACTTAACAAGTTATATATTAATGTTCACGCTAGCAAGTTAACTAAGCAAGACCCGTCATCATTTATACACTGACCAGTTAAACGTGTATATATGTAATTTGAATTCCTGCCACTAATAGATGTTGGCATGTTGCCATCCGCGAAAAGATTTTTTAGAAATTTTTTGTTGTTTCTTATTCGGATAGTTTAATAGTATACACATTTGAAAAGAGTACATATATATTATATATACTGTATGTATATGTAAATTGTGAAATCATGTACCTCTTCCCTAAAATTTGAGAAAATATCTAACACGGCTCAAAGTCTTCACGCATAGATTTAATCGTAACCCCTAAACTCATAAAGAAAGAATTCTTAACTACATTCTTAGTTTATATTCTAAGATTCTAACAAAATATGATTAACATTTGACATTAGTAAAAGCACTTAAATATAGCGTATACGAGATCGATGATGCCGACGTACAGATAGATCATAGATACATACATATCTCTTACTGGATAAAAAATCTAACGCTCAAGTCAATAAACATATACTTGTGTACTACTGACTTTCATAAGTATTTTTTTAATGACATTGATTAAAGAAAATTGTAAACATATATGTCGTCGATGGACCGCCCCGCTTATACGTGTGTATCTAGATGTGTTTTGGGGATACATTGTTTATAAAGACATCGCTCATCTGTTTACATTTGTATTTTCGTGTATTCTAATACTCTTACAGTGTGTTATTCTGATTGAATAATTCAGTAATTGTAGTGTTTTGAATAAGAAAAAGTTGCGTAATATATCTACATTGTCGGCTAAATATATTAGTATTCCACAAAAGTTAAAATGTAAACGCCAAATTCAATTAAAAACATATAAGAACCAATCATCGCAAGACAATAACAACATAGCTTATCTTTTCATTTTGTCGGCTAGACAAAGTCGATCGGCTTTGACTTTAAATTTAATAAAGACTAATTGTCACGTTGTATATCAGTATATTTAACCTCTCTCATGATATCTTGTGATGGTTTTATCAAATTTGCATCTCTTCGTAGATTGAAATTAGACTCCCTTGTTTATATTTTTCTAGATATATATTGTATACAAATGAATAGAAAATACTTGGATCGTCGATCATATTCATGGTCCGGGTCACAAGCAAGACCATACATATGCGATTTTTGCGAGAGAGGTTTCTCCAACGCACAAGCTTTAGGAGGGCACATGAACATCCACAGAAAAGACAGGGCAAAACTTCGAGAAGCAAACCTGAAAGAAGAAGATACTGAAGAAGCCACCAGTTCGAGAAATCAGTTAGAGCAAGAGCTTATTGAGTTACCGTTCTTCGTTGATACGGTCCGTCGACCAACAACAAAAGAAGAAGATGATAAAAGCGATAACTGTGTAGGAGATGAAGAAAAGAACAAAAGGAGTATACTTGAAACGGCTTTATCTCAAAGTGCAGAAGTGATAGATCTTGAGCTCCGGCTAGGATTAGATCCTTATAAGAAATCAACAAGTACGTAAATGTTTGAATATAATTCAATCATCAAGTATGTAATTATGTGAATAATTTCGTTTGGCTAGCTAGATATTGATTTGTTAATATTACACAAAAACTAACATTTATTATGTAAATATATATTGGTTACTGATTATGATGAGTTTATAATCATTTATTGGTGACCATCATTGTTTATTTACCACATACGCCTAACTGGTATAATAATTAGGGTTCAATCATATTTTATTGTGAATCTTATGAAACATGAAACAAACAAACAAAAAATTATGCGCCCTATAGTGATTTAAAATTTTTAATTACAGAATAAACCAGAATGTATATATGAAAAAGATAAAAAAAAAAAAAAAGAGAAAGAACAAAAGGTTATCCAAGAAAAACGAAGGAAACATAAAAATTATAGTTGCCATATTGATTGGTTACCATAATTAATAACTAAAAGTAGAGATTTTTATTAAAGGTTCCTACTTTCTACTAGATAAATTAACCCATTGATTTTATCTAGTTCCCACCCATCTCCTTTTTTTTTAACGGTGTTGAATCTCTCTATCCAGTCTCATCCTCCTGCCTCACATTGATTTGAAAACACAGATACATTATATGTATATGAGAACATAGGGATAGCATGAGTATACATTTTTTTCTTCTTTTTTTTTGGCATTAGCATGAGTAATTGAGTATACACATGTATGAGAGCTATATTTATATGATGATTTCATCGTTTAGCTAGTTTCAAATGATCTTGTAATTATGAACGTAACCGATAATAGACAAAAAGAAGAAAAAAAGCCATGAATGATGATGTACAATTATAGTGAGTATGCGAAGTGCGGTTAAATTATACTACTATATATTTGAGTAAATTAATTGGTAAAAAAATGCATGAAAATTTCGTTATTGCTTTGGAAACAATCTACAGTCCATTTCAAGATAGCTAAGGTATTAAAACAAAAAAAAAAGTTCACGAGAAAACAAATATTTAAGTTGAGATATGCATGGACATGGTCCTTGCATTTGAAACATCTATCTACCTTAGGTTGTATTTGATCGCACTATTAAAAAATGAAGGGTGTGACTGATGGCAAAAACAAAGTGGTACAAGTGGCACAACTTTGAGTTTTTACTAATCACAAAATCTTTATTAAAAACTTTATTTTTTAGTTTTTTTATACAGCTTTCATCTGTAACATTTTTTTTACAGTTTTGCATTATTACTTAAAAACTTACAGTTTATAACTTTGGATATTACGAATCAGACCCGATAAAGAGGTCAATGTACGGCACACAAATTTTAAAAAATTAAGTTTGTTTTCAAAAGTCCACACTTCACATTAAGAAAGCTTCCAAATAATAATTGGTCAGTTGGGATGTCTTCATATTTCTTATGCAAACTTGTTTTTAATATACACAAATGTGGCTTAAACTATAGTATAAAGTATAACAAACCAAGGTGTCGTAGTCAAATTATATTTTGAACCAATTTGGATTTTTTTTTTTTTAAAGAAACTAATGAAATTTGTAACCACGCATCCATTAGTGGAGAAAAATAAAAAGGCTGCTTCTCTAATTTGAGGATGATCTGTTGCTTCCAGAAACTTCTCCAAATTTTTCGTTTAAAAAAATAAAAATAAAACGCGGTCAAGATCATGCCACGTGTTATTAATATGACGTGGAATCCGAGGTGGCACAACCTAAGTACCCGTAATTGATTCTCCCCCACCACCTTCATTATTTCTGTTTCTAGTGAGTCAACTCGTTCTCTCTTCTTGTCTCTCCGTTTCTAAATTCTCTCTGTTACTTACTCCTCTTTTTGCAAATCGCTATTTTTTCGTGAAAGTGAAACGCAGAAGATCACTAGATTTTGTCTTTTTTTTTTTTTTTTTTTTTGGATTTGTGTGTGTTTTTATGGTGGTGATTGTGGATTTGGAAGAATCTGTGCAATGAATGGAAACAGTAGAGGAAATGTTCAGATTGGGGAATGTAAGGAGACTGTGGTTTACATGTCCGGTTACTTACCAGGAGCTTCTCCGGAGAAATCCCCTATTCTCTCTCCTGTTCCCGTGCGTTTACCTGCTGCTGTTCACGGCGGAGATTCGTGGAAAGATGTGTGTGGCGGTGGTTGTGGATTCGCTATGGCTATTTCAGGTTGATTTCGGAATTCGAAACTTATTTGTGTTCAACTAAAAGATCATAAATTTTGGGTCTTTTCGATTTTATAAAAAGGTGTTTTTTTTTTTTTTTTTTTGCGATTCTTACTGATTTTGTATGTTGGTGGGTTTTAGAGAAGGGAAAGCTTATAACTTGGGGTTCTACTGATGATGAAGGACAGAGCTATGTGGCTTCTGGGAAGCATGGGGTAAACTTCTTTTTAAGATGTGAAATGTTGTCTCTTCTTTACAACCTCTTTTTGTTACGAAATTGATTCCAGTTTTTGTTTTTGTTCTTGGATACGATTGGTTTAAGGAAACTCCAGAGCCGTTTCCTCTTCCCACGGAGGCTCCTGTTCTTCAGGCTTCTTCAGGATGGGCACATTGTGCGGTTGTTACAGGTAATTACTGGCTAGCCTTTACTTCTCTACTGCTTTACGCTGGTCTATGTTTGAGGTTTTAAGGTAGAGTATTTGGTCAACTGAAAGATGAAATGGAGTAATGACACTTGTAACTATGTCCTTTTTATTTACGACCTGTGTGTTGGTGTCTACAGAGGCTGGTGAAGCTTTTACTTGGGGTTGGAAGGAATGCGTTCCATCAAAGGATCCTGTTAGGAAGCACAAGAGTGGCTCGAGTGAGCAAGGTGAGATCGGTTGGGATATCTTTGGTTTTTGTTGTGTTATTTGTTTACTGTTTGATATTGGTATATTGGTATGTTTTGAATTGTCATAGTGAGTCCATCATCACAAGGTTCAAATGCAGCCAGTGGTATGACACTGCAGAATGAGAATCGGAAGGGAGGGGAGGAATTGGTGAAGCGGAGGAGGGTTTCAACTGCCAAAGATGAAGCCGAAGGCCTTTCACTTGGAGAAGACTTCTTTGCTATCACACCTTCACTTGTGAGTGTTGGCCTTGGAGTGAGGATCACCAGTGTTGCTACTGGTGGTCGGCATACTCTGGCGTTGTCAGGTGAAGTTGAATAATACAAATCCGAGATGAAGCTGCTACCTTGTAGTTGAAGATTCATTTGAGGATGATCATGTTTTTGCGGAAGTTTCAGATATAGGACAGATTTGGGGTTGGGGATATGGAGGCGAAGGGCAATTAGGATTGGGTTCCCGGATTAAAATGGTCTCGTCTCCTCATCTAATACCTTGCTTTGAATCACCTGGATCTGGAAAAGAAAGATCTTTCATATTGCATCAAGGAATAACAACCACGTCTACTCAAGTTTCAAGAGAACCTGGTCGGCACATCAAGGCTATTTCTTGTGGAGGTCGTCATAGCGCGGCAATTACAGGTCCATTTTCTTTTCTGAGTGTTTCCTCTGTACATTACTGTGTGCAATGAAAGAAAATGTTACGTTGCAGTATCTGTATTTTTGGAAGTTGGTAGTCAAGCCTAGTTTAGAAAACTTTGTGATGGTTTGGTTGCTCGTTCTTCCTAGTTGCAGATACTGGAGGGTTAATAACTTTTGGCTGGGGACTCTATGGACAGGTGAATGTTATACAGCGTAGCAATATTTGTCTCTTTATGGCTAAGCTTTTGATTTTAATCGCATTGGGTATAGTTTCTCCATGTGCTCATACTAACCCAAAATTTTTCGTGCATTCAGTGTGGCCATGGAAACACAAATGATCAGTTAAGGCCCATGGCTGTTTCATCAGTGCAGAGTGTTCGGATGGAAAGCGTAGCAGCTGGATTGTGGCACACTATTTGCATCTGTAGTGATGGTAAAGTGTATGCATTTGGTGGAAACCAATTTGGTCAACTGGGAACTGGCACTGATCATGCTGAGGTGACATCTCTTGTAATCCAAAGTTTGTAAACCAATTCTGGAAGTTTTGTGGAATGCATGAACCGAAACATTAGGTTTTACTGAAAAATTGTATCATCTGTCTTCTGATGTAGATGATACCGAGGTTGCTGGATGGCCAGAATTTGGAGGGCAAACATGCAAAAGCAGTTAGTTGCGGCGCGCGGCATAGTGCGGTTTTGGCAGGTATGGTTTTCAAATGTTAATGGCAGAAAGGGACCTCTCCGAACCGAACTGAGCCCTAGCAATTTGTTTTCAGTTGTTTTAACGAGAAGATACTAAAGAGCCCTAGCTTGTGAGATGCTGCAACTTGTATTCAGGTCTCCTTTTGTATTGTTTCCAGTATTAATTTGTGGTCTCTCTTTGAGTTTTTCAAGAGAGAAAAAGTCATCTCCTCGTTTTGAAACATGGAACATGTTCGTGAAACACTTTGCATTCTATGATAAAATGCCTGATGTAGATTGCCCTTTCTGGTTCGAGTTCAACTTTGTGATGGAGGTACTAACTAACTACTAAGTGTATTCTCGATTTTGCTGATTCGCACTGTAATTTTTGTTTCTGCAGAGGATGGTCGGTTGCTATGTTGGGGATGGAACAAATACGGGCAGGTACGAAGTTGTTCTGTTTTGCTTTGCTAACCGGTTATGTCTCAGTATCACTGTATTTGTTCAAAAAGTATCTCATTTGCATCCCTCTTGTTACTCAACAGCTGGGTCTAGGGGACACGATTGACCGGAACATTCCTACTCAAGTCCAGCTGGATGGCTGCAGACTGAGGAAAGTGGCGTGTGGATGGTGGCATACGTTGCTACTAGCAGACTCACCCACTTGAGGTTTCCCAACAAGGCACCAGATCCTCAATAAAACATTCGCCACTATAGGACAGAAGCTGTACATACATGCTTTTTGCTATATGTGCTTTCTTCTTCAGTCTTTCCCTGTCTTCATGTTTTTCTTAGGGAGAGGGCTTTGTATTGTGTAACATGGGGAAATTGCAGAACAGGAGAATAATACTGATTGGTATGAAAAGATCTTTAGGTTTCTTTAGATTGGGTGTAAAAACAATTGGATTTTTAGATTGGTAAAGAACAAGAAGTCAATGTCCTGCTTTGTACTGTCTTAGTCACAGCTCTTCACTTCTATTTCACTTGTATCAGGAATCAGAAAAAGTCATGCAATCAGTGTTAGTTGTGACTTGTGACTATAGTTTTTTTTTCAAGAGTTGGGAGCATCTATTAGTTACAATCAACCACGTAATGAAATTAGTCTGATAGGTTTAATAAACTGCCGAGTTGAAAAGGATGATTGGGAAATCTTTTAGTATATTCCATGACAAGCGTAGATCCACGGTCAAATATATAAATATACATGGAATCACAGCTAACTTGTGACTAAAAATTTAAATAATAATACTGTCGTGTACTTCCATTCAGTCTTTTTATCTGAGTTAAACAATGAAACAACTAGGGAAAAAGAAACAAGTGTCACTATAAGTGCAGTATAATAATGTTGTAACTACTGTGTAATACGTTGGAAGGCACAAGGCTTAACATGGACGCACAAGCAAACGTCAGTAAGATAGATGCTAATTGGCTAGTTTAACATGGATGCACAAGCAAAAGTCAGTAAGATTACTATTTTTTTGGCGAGTAAAGATCATTTAATTATTATTTTGCTTTCAATTAGACATCTCTTCTGGTTTTGCTACCTTATTTAGAGCTCTTTAAGGATTACTAGCTTACTACATAGTACATACAAATACTATCTAAGAGATTGTTGCATTTTCTTAAACGATACAATACCTATTTAGAATGGATTGACGTAGAGTGGATTAGTGTTATCTAAGATCTGTCGTAAATTTGCTATGTTTTTTCTTTAAAAGAAAAAGCAAATTTACTTTGTTCCGAAATTTTAGTTTCGTCTCTGTACAAACAATTTATTTTGACCTACTGATTGATATGAATAACAGTCGAATGCCTTATCTTAGGAATGGTTTGTGAAAACGCATCCTTTACAGAAAGACTTTCACCCACGATCAGTCCGAAGTTTCGGGAAACCAGATTTGTAGTGCAAATATAAAAATAGCAAAGTCACAAAAAAACAAAAGAGTGAATATTTTACGTTCAGATGTTACTAATAAACTATATGCTTGGTTTATTGGCACTGTGACACTTTATAACAGCCAGTTGGCTTCTGCACTTACAAGCATAAAGAAATATATTCCTCGGATACACAAAACTTTTATTTTGGTCTAGGATTATATCATTCAATTATTGTAGTAGTGACCATATATATTTTGGGGAGAAATAACTAAAAAAAAAAGAAGCGAAAATCTTCTTTTTCTTAAAATTTATAGGTAACTAACTTTTTCTACTCACAGTCGCAAGAGCTGGTCAGGTTAATTCCGATGTGTAATACTCGTATTTGGAAAAGCATTTATATTTCCAAACTGTATATTCCACCAAAATGTGTAGAACAAATGGACACGTATAGTGCACGCAATTTTAAAAATAAAAACATCTTCCACATGTGTTCTCCTTCTTAACGAAGTAAAAATATTCAGAATTTTGGGTCAATTCAAAATATCAAAACACAGCTTTTAATGTACCCCCTGATGCAATCGGGAACATTAAATCTATCTACTTGACAAAAACAATACCAATATTTTATAATATATGAAAACGGGAATCATAGTACACATGCAGCTAATATATCACACACACCCTGAGAAAGCACCTGCCCATAATAAAACAAAAATAAAATGGAGCTTCCATGGCTATCTCTCATCACCCTCCTCACTCTTTCTTTACTTCTTTCCTTCTCTTCTTCTACTGTAAAAGCTTTCAAACGATGCCCTAACTGCGGGTCTACTCAAGTCCCGTACCCGCTAAGTACAGGACTAGATTGTGGCGATCCAGATTACAAGATCCGGTGCGATGAACGCGGTACCCTATGGTTCGATACGCTCAACGGATCAACCAATCCGATCAAAACAATTGACCCGCTAGGCCAACGGTTCGTTCTCCGTCCACCCGGGTTCGAGCCAAACAAATGTGTATCAGTCGATATCAAGTACCACGGTATTCAGCTAGACCCGAACCTTCCTTTCAATGTTAGTAGTAGTAACACGGTTATAATCATGAACTGTACAAAAGAAGGTCTAGATTCGTACAGCTCTCAAGGGTTTAACTGCTCAGACAATAGCTTGTGCCACAAGTTTCTCAATGAGAATCTCGAAGCACGAGGCAAGTGCCGAGGCGTCTCATCGTGCTGCTGGTACAAGACCGGTGCATCGGTTAATACTTATAAAGTTTACAGAGCTAGGACAGATATGTGTTCGGCTTATCAGAGTTACATGAATCTGGATCTGCTGATGCCGGTTAGTAAATGGGGTGAACCGGCCGTTGAGATACTATGGGAAGCTCCGAGAGAACCGGTTTGTAAGATTCAGGGAGATTGCAAAGATTTGGTGAACTCGGTTTGTTTAGGCGATTCGACGAATTTAGGACAGAGGAGATGTTTCTGCAAGAAAGGGTTTTCATGGAACTCGGTCAACGCAGGATGTGAAGGTCCGGTCCGGTTTTGTGTTATGGCTTTTGGTTTTGATTTTTTTTTTGAGATTTGATTATTTTCTTTAACTAAATGCAAAATTTGTTATTTGCTTATGTAGTTAACCGGTGTTCTACGGGAAAGAAATGCAAAAGATTGAGCAATTTACCTTTAATTGGAGGTAAAACCGGATTAGATTTGGTTAATTATCCAAATCAATTCGGTATCACGCTGGTACGATTTGGTTTAATCTTAGACTGATTAGTTTCGGTTATTGAACAGGTTTAACCGGAGGTGTAGGAGCAATATTGATCGCCGGATTCGTAATGAAGATGATCATCACAAAGCAGAACCGGATAACCGCCGGAAGCCAATCGTGGGCGAGCGTAAGGAAACTACACCGTCACTTATTGACTACAAACAGTACCGGACTCGATCGAATCTTCACCGGCAAAGAAATCGTCAAATCAACAAACAATTTCGCCAAATCGAACCTCCTAGGGTTCGGCGGATTCGGCGAAGTCTTCAAAGGAAACCTCGACGACGGCACCACCGTAGCAGTGAAACGAGCCAAGCTAGGGAACGAGAAGAGCATATACCAGATCGTCAACGAGGTTCAGATCCTTTGCCAAGTTAGCCATAAGAATCTAGTGAAGCTTCTCGGATGCTGCATTGAATTAGATATGCCAATACTAGTTTACGAGTTTGTCCCTAACGGAACTTTGTACGAACACATCTACTGCGGCGGAGGAGGAGGAGTATATGATCCTTTACCGTGGCGGCGACGTCTCATGATCGCTCATCAAACGGCTCAAGGACTTGCTTATCTTCACTCATCAGCTACACCGCCAATTTATCACAGAGATGTTAAGTCAAGTAATATATTACTAGATGAGAATCTTGATGTTAAGGTTGCTGATTTTGGATTATCAAGATTAGGTGTGAGTGATGTGAGTCACGTTACTACCTGTGCGCAAGGGACCTTAGGGTATTTAGATCCAGAGTACTATCTTAACTTCCAGTTGACGGATAAGAGCGATGTTTATAGCTTCGGGGTTGTGTTGTTCGAGTTGTTGACTTGTAAGAAGGCGATTGATTTCAATAGAGATGAGGAAGATGTGAATTTGGTTGTGTTTGTTAGGAAAGTTTTGAAGGAAGGGAAGTTGATGGATGTGATTGATCCTGTGATTGGGAAAGGAGCGACGGGGATGGAGATTGAGTCGATGAAGGAGCTTGGAGTTTTGGCGGAGCGGTGTGTTAAGGAGACGAGACAATGTCGACCAAGCATGAATGTTGTAGTGAAGGAGATCGAGAGCATTTTACACGGAATTTAAAAGTCTGTGAAAAAACGACGTTTTGTTTGTGTCGTATGAATGTACATTTGTTTTCCAAAGATGTAGTAGTTGGCAATTGGAAGAAAGTTTTGTAAAACGGATCAAAGATTTACACTCATCAAGTTTTGATTACTACTTAATAGTGCTCAATGAATATAAACATGGTTATGAGTATCTATAAGTAAGGTGTGGTGGTTAAGAAACACTGATAGCTTGATTTCAAGAAACACTGATGGATTCGATTTGATACACTGATCTCAAAACTACAAAGATGTTCTCAACATTCCAAGAAGAAGGAAAACAAAGATGGGTTTCTTATGGAAACTAAACGGAGGCTAAGATCCAGAATGTGACATGAGAAGAAACAGCGATTTGGATCCAAGTGACGAAGGAAAGGGCTACAGCTACTTCATACCTAAGACATGGATATTGGCTTTGACTTTGAGTATTGCAATACTTGATATCTTTTTCGTATAAGACTACAACTCCTGCTGATGAACATGCAGCTGCAAGTGATAACATTGCCGTCACCTGCAAAACAAGAAAAAAAAAAAACAATTCAATTCCTTTAAAAAGATCATATCAGGAACATTGCATTTAATGTTAAAACCCATAGAAATGTGGTGCATACCCAATCACCAACGACGAATAAGCTAACCAAGATTGGGTTTTGGAGATCTTTTTTGCCCCTGAGAGCATAAACATCAAGACAAGCTAACCCAAAGCTCCACAGCAACTGAAGACCCATTGATGCAATCAAGTAGCTAAACAAAACAAACCCAAAATCCAAAACAACATCAACAAGACTCAACTCAAAAACATTGCAGTATCATCATCATACTAGTTAAATCCGCCAAATCCGACATCTAAGCGAACAAAACAAAGTTTAAAGAAAGACAAAATCAAACACTTTACCAAAAAGCAGTGTGAACAGAGAACTCTTTCGCAGAGACCATAACCCCGATTGAAGCTGCAGCTGAAGCACATTGTCCGATTCTGAGTAACAAACCACACAAAGTTCCCGGACCACCGAAAAGCTTCTTCATTTTTTTTTTTCAATCAATCAACAACGATTCCACTATCTCTTTCCCAAAACCCAGAAATTTCTGCTTAAATCAGTGAGGACAAAGAGGAGACAAAAATCGAGGAAAAAAAAACCCTAGTTTTCGCAATTGGAAAATAGCTACATTTGCTTCAGGAGGGATTTTGGCGGGGAAAAGCAGAGGAACTCCATAGCTAGCTAAGTTGAAAGAAGAAGAGGATGAGATTTTTGAGTCAGCTACCTACTAAATAGAATTTCCCAAAACGGCTTAGATTCGATATTGAGCTTCTTCCTTCTTTTTTTTCTCCCTTTGACAATTTTTTTTGCTTTTAGTGGACTGAGTGAGAAGAACCAAGCGTCCTACGTGGCGGACAGATTTTTTTTGTTTCAGGTAAATATGGAAACAAACTTTTATATTAACTTAATTAATTGGTTTTAACTTTTTTTTTTTGTTTTTAACATCTAACCAACTTCATTAATATGAAGTATGAACAATGAGATTACAAATACAATCAATGGTTTGTGTAACAAAGAAACAAAAAGGGATACTTAATCATCTTTGTTGTTTCGGTTAATCTGGTGTGACTATCTTGCTTGGAAATCATCTTTTTTTATTGATGAAATATCGGTAACGCATTCAAAAGTCACAGGTAACGAACTATCGCATAACCTTCAAATTGATCGAAACTCTCTTAAAGTAAGAGATGTCATTGATCTTGATTGTACTTAAAAAACTCATTTTTGTTGATATGGATTTGTATTAGTCTTCCGAACGTCCGGTAACAATCACATAACTAACATATGATGTTATTACATTTTACTTTTTACGTTATTTTATTAAACAATTTAATTCTACTGTCTGAAAAATAATTTCATTTTTGAGTTTTGTGTCTAAAATACGGGATATTCACTTTTAAGGTGCGGCGACACAAGTCTTTTATTTATTTGATTAAAAACATATTTGAAACATCCGTAGGCCCAAACCTAACCAATGAGTTAACTATTTTAGATCAATATATGGGCCAAATAGGCCCAAATTGGACGTGAGACCTGATTTTCTGAATTAGGTCAAATATAAATACTACTAATATCATCTCTCTCGAGATTACGGCTCCTTGTACTCACTCATTTTTAGGGTTTCCAGAGATCGGCAGATTTTGTCATTCACACAATCATGACGACTCAGATCAGCAAGAAGAGGAAGGTGTGAATTCTGATTTCATTTTTATTTATTTGTATACATTTCAATAGATTTCAATAGATTTGGAGTAACTCTGTTGAGATTTTCATTTGTAGTTTGTAGCGGACGGTGTCTTCTACGCTGAATTGAACGAGGTTCTCACCAGAGAGCTTGCAGAGGATGGTTACTCTGGTGTTGAGGTTAGGGTTACTCCTATGAGGACTGAGATTATCATCAGGGCCACCCGTACTCAAAACGTTCTCGGTATGTTGAATCTTGTTCTTCATTTTGGAAATTAGAAATCTTTTAGAGACTTGTGTATGTGTAGAGATCTGATTTAGGATAGTTATTTCGATACAGGTGAAAAGGGTAGGAGAATTAGGGAATTGACATCACTTGTCCAGAAGAGATTCAAATTCCCTCAAGACAGCGTTGAGCTTTATGCTGAGAAGGTAACCAACAGAGGTCTTTGTGCCATTGCTCAGGCTGAGTCTTTGCGTTACAAGCTTCTCGGTGGTCTTGCTGTTCGTAGGTATGACATTTCTGTACTGTGCTTTCTTTGGATACATCATTTGAGAAATTGATTTTGTAAGCGTACTACTAACTGTGTATTCGTTCACCGAACTCCTAATAGTTATATGTTTAGTATAGAGTAATTGTAGTAGATGTCTTTCATATATAGAATGGTATTGGATAAATGTAATGTCTCTATCTACTGAACATGCTTCATACATAAGCTTTCAACTACGTTCTAAGTGTTCATGGAGTTTGAAAGTCAGAATATTTTAAACAAAGATGTTAATTTTTGCAATGATTTTATGTTGTACAGGGCATGTTATGGTGTATTGAGGTTTGTTATGGAGAGTGGAGCTAAGGGATGCGAGGTGATCGTAAGTGGAAAGCTCCGTGCTGCACGTGCTAAGTCGATGAAGTTCAAGGATGGTTACATGGTTTCATCAGGTCAACCAACTAAGGAATACATTGACTCTGCAGTGAGACATGTTTTGCTCAGACAGGTAAATATCCTTCGGAGATGTTCTTTAGTTTGTAAAGTAAGTCAGCAATGTTTCTCTAATATCTAAGTCTGGTTAAACCGCAAATGTGTAGGGTGTGTTGGGAATCAAGGTGAAGGTTATGCTTGATTGGGACCCTAAGGGAATTAATGGACCAAAGACACCATTGCCTGATGTTGTGATCATTCATGCTCCTAAGGATGAAGATACCAGCTACCCAGCTGCTCAGGTTTCTGCTCCGGCTACTCTTGCGCCTGAAGCTCCACTTACAGCCGTAGATTACCCTGCAATGGCCTAGAAGAATCCCTTCCTTTTACTAGTCGATGTGATTTTGTTTTCAACTGTTCTTCCTCTTTTGACAGTTTGTAGCTTCTCTCGTATCTTCGAATCGGACACGTTACTCCCCCCCAAATCTTTATCTAAAGTTATCTCAGATTCACAATGTTGGAAAAACTCTCATAAATCATATTTTTTTTTTGCATATTCAAACGAAAATTTTCAGATTATATAAATTGTAATTAAATTGTTTTAATTCAACATGTAACGTGGCGTTTTGGATTTATCCACGTGTTCGAAAGCTAGCCGTCTGTAGGAATAAAACTCCGACGAGTTTCCCGCTTTGTCGACTCTTCCTCCGCCATATAGTGAAAAGGCTCTCGAACGGGATCTAAATCGTACTCCTAGAGCTCTGACAATGGCGGACGATCTCGGATTCTTCGAACTCAACACCGGATCAAAGATCCCATCGGTCGGTCTTGGAACATGGCAAGCTGCCCCTGGCGTTGTTGGAGACGCCGTCGCCTCCGCTGTGAAGGTTCGTCTCTGATTATTCCGTCTCATTTCACTGATCCTTAGATGTTCAAGGTTTGATTTCAGATCTTAACAGCATATTGATCTCGTCTCGTTTTCGTTTTTTTGGCAGATTGGGTATCAGCATATTGATTGTGCTTCAAGATATGGCAACGAAATTGAGGTTAATCCACCGATCTGATTTTTTTTTTGTATCTGCTAAACCTTGCATCTCTGGCAAATTTAGTATGTAATGGCGTTTTAGGTTTCTTCATTATCTTCTTGCCTGTTTGAATTACACGGGATCTGAATCTTGTATACCTCATGGTTCCACCCATTTTGTATCATCTCTTTTGTGTTCATCTTTTGGCGTAGCTTGATGCTCTTTGGTAGAACAGTTTATTATTTGGTATGATCGTTCTTATTGGATTTTGTATGTAATCCTTTTTTTTGGGAATGACGATGGCATTTTGTTTATCTTCTTCTTAACTAGGTTTAAATTTTGAAGGATTGGTGGTGTTATTTGTTATATACTGTTTTCAAATTCATTTGATATGGACATTCTAGTTTTACTATGGAGATATTGAAAACTTTTTCCACCTGCAGATTGGGAAAGTTCTGAAGAAGTTGTTTGAAGATGGCGTTGTAAAGCGTGAGAAGCTGTTCATCACTTCAAAAATCTGGTATTTTATCATAACGTTTCCGTTATCTTCATATATCTTACACATTTTCAGTTACCCTCACGTTTGCTTTGCCCCTAACCTCTTATAACCTACAAATTATGCCATGACATGACAGGCTGACTGATCTCGACCCTCCGGATGTACATGATGCATTGAACAGAACTCTACAGGATCTGCAGCTTGATTATGTTGATTTGTATCTCGTAAGTATGACTCCTTTGAACAAATGCTAATTTTATTATCTTAACAGTTTAAAAGATGTGTTTCTTTCTTAGATTTAAACCTTGATTTGTTTTTACAGATTTGTAACTCTATTAAAGCTTACTTATATTTTGATTGGTTTCATTTGATCTTTTTTTTTCTCAAGATGCACTGGCCTGTTAGATTGAAGAAAGGCACTGTTGAGTTTAAGCCTGAGAACATTATGCCTATTGATATTCCTAGCACATGGAAAGCAATGGAAGCACTGTATGATTCAGGCAAGGCACGAGCCATTGGCGTAAGTAACTTCTCTACAAAGAAACTCTCAGATCTCGTGGAAGCTGCTCGTGTTCCTCCCGCTGTAAACCAGGTGGAATGTCATCCTTCATGGCAACAACATAAGTTACATGAGTTCTGCAAGTCCAAAGGGATTCACCTCTCAGTAAGTTTGAAAACACTAACATGTCCAAATCATTGTAAGAATCAGAATTTTATG
Organism: Camelina hispida; assembly: GCA_023657505.1. NCBI lineage: Eukaryota > Viridiplantae > Streptophyta > Magnoliopsida > Brassicales > Brassicaceae > Camelina > Camelina hispida. Next base: position 29,717,456 of record CP094632.1, read on the forward strand.
CTTATACACTTCGTGAATTTCGATTGTTGCAGGGATACTCGCCACTGGGTTCTCCTGGAACAACGTGGGTGAAAAGCCAATGTTTTGAAGAGTCCGGTTCTGGAAATGGTTGCTAAAGAACTCGGAAAGTCTCCTGCACAAACCGCGCTTCGATGGGGACTTCAAATGGGTCATAGTGTACTTCCCAAGAGCACAAATGAAGCAAGAATCAGAGAGAATTTTGATGTATTGGGATGGTCAATTCCAAAAGAAATGTTTGACAAGTTTTCCAAGATAGAGCAGGTAAGTAAAACTATAAACCCCTGCAAATTTAGAATCTATGAGAGAAAGTCTAAACTTCAATTTTTATTGGCGTTGCCATACTTCTTCACTGTGCAGGCTAGGTTAGTCCAAGGCACGTCGTTTGTTCATGAGACGATGAGTCCTTACAAGACACTTGAAGAGCTTTGGGATGGTGAGATATGATGAAACCAAAGACGTCTTTTGTTTGAATTTTAAAGATTTAACCATATTTCGTTTGAAGATGGAGAAAACTATGTTCCACTGTTTTATAGTTTAATCGAGGGAAATAATGTGTAAACGATTCAACTTTTCAATAACAGTTCTTTAAGTACACCAGGCAAATCACTAAGCATTATGGTGGTCTATGATAATCGTAAACAAAGAATTAGACTGTAACAAGAATTTGATTCCATTGGCCTCCTCAAAGCTTAATAATAAATATCTTTCATAAACCATAGATAAATCCAAAACATGAATTCGCAAGCAGAGAAGAAACTAACGAGCACATTGTTAATAATTTTAAATGGAAACCTCAAAAAAAAAACAAACTAAGAGGTAGAATTTTTTTTTACTTCTCTCTCTCACTGTTGTTTAGCTTCGACCTTCTTCTTCTGCCAGAGCCTGTCCACGCCACTGTCTGCGTCTCCCTGCAGATTCAAATATAAAAAACTCAATCAATGATCTTTGTTACCATAACTGAGGAAGATTAAATCAAGTAAATTGAAGTTATTCAACAAACCTGAGCACGGACAAATCCGCAGAGAGCAAAGGTGGTGAATTGGCCGGTGTAAACACCATCAGCATCAAGGTGACCAATGTTAAGCTGAACAGAAGCATGATCCTTTGATGTGATCAATCTGTTTGTTGCCGAGCTGGAATTATAAATAAAAAAAAAAAAAAAAAAAAAAAACCGAATCAGCTTAGTACTTAATCTAGACAATTTAGCTTAATCTATATATTAATCAAACGTAGAGAACAGAGAAAGCTGATAATACCATTTTCTTGGAATGTAAAGCTCTGTGACCTGACCTTCTTCGTTCTGCATTTTTACAGATTTGGCTTGAACACAAAACGATCTGAACAAGTTAAACAAACACAAAAATTAATCAGATGAGCAATAGAACAAGTGATCCATGAAAGATAAATCCATATGACATCAATGGAAGAAGGAGACTAAGACTCTTAAGGATAAAATTCTCACCTGTGATGAAGAAGAAGAAGAAGAAGAAGTATCTGAGATCAGTTTGGCGGCGACGAAGATGAAGCAAAATGGTCAGTTTATTGTATTTATAGTTGCGAGCTCTTAGTCTTAGGGTTTGCTTATTTCACAATGACTACTATACCCTTTATGTTTAGTTCAAAAACATCCAACTAGAGCAGGTTTTAAATTGAAATCGAACCGAACTACCAAAGGTTTTATACCAGAATTTGACCGACGGTTATTAATTGTTTTTTATACCCTCATCGGCATTCGGAATCATAACCAAAGTACAAACCAAAACATGAGACTGGTTCAGTTTGGATATTCAGATTGAACATTGACTTAAAATTGGTTTCAAATGTCTGATTCAGCTGAATGATTTTTCCAGATTTGTTTGAATAATTTTTTTTTCTTTGAAAATGGTTTTTGTAGACAGTTGACAAAATGACACACAAATCACCATATACTCCCAAAGAAAAATTGGTGTTTACATATCGAAACAAAGTAAGAAACCAAATTAGTCTAATGATTTTGACAGTAAAGTTTATAAAACTCTACACAAGAAGCACCTTCATCAAAAAGCTTATTCTGTCCCGAAACTGCGGTCTCCAGCGTCTCCAAGCCCGGGTATAATGAACCTATTTCATTGTAAAATACACAAGGGAATTAAAATATAATCTTCATACAGCCAAGAACCCAATATCGAAAACGTGTGAACTTGCATATCTCTGACTTACCCATGTTCATTGACTTCAGGATCGATCATTCCAGCATATACATGAAGCCTGAAATATGTTGCAAACAGCAACCAAACAGTTTAGTAAAGAGTTAACCACAATCAAGTTGAGAGTTGATCTTTTGCTATTGCTTTACCCAGGGAATTTCTCATTAAGCTTCGACAGTGCAGGAGGTGCAGTACACGCACAAATCTGTAATCAAAGGAGGTACCGGAAAAAATCAAACTACTTGAGGATATTAGGTAGCCAAGATTTCTGACAAATAAACACAGCTTTCTGTTTGTATATATGATTACCACTTTGATTTGCTGAACAGACAAACCACGTTCCTTCAATAGATCCATCGCCGCAATTATGGTACCACCTAACATACAAATAAACCCGTGTTTTGAACCATAGAGAAAAATCCAAGCTGTTGCTAACACCTACACTTCTAGCTATGAAACATTTGCTTGTATCATGTCATGCGTTCACATTTCCGTGTACATTTGAACATCAACCCTTAATTACACTTCTAATATGGAGGAGGCTAAAGTGACATTACAAGAATTGATTAAGACTTTCTTACCTGTGGCAATCATTGGGTCGACCAAAAATACTCTCGAATTCTTGGGAAATTCATCAGGCAACCTAAAGAAGATGTATCAAAGCTGTTATTGTAAAACACTCCAGTAAAGCTACATAATGCTGCAGAAAAGTCCTTACTTGTTAAGATATACAGACGGCAAAAGTGTTTTCTCATCCCTACTTACTCCTGGCAAATAGGATAAAGCACGGGTACATAATAAGCCATTTGATAAAAAAATAGTCTTCATGTTTGACATCTTCGAACAAGAAAGTACTTACCTAAATGATAAACTTTATTCGCAGGCAAAACCGAGGACGCATGTTCTGCAAGAGCAAGACCAGCTCTCAATATCGGAATAACCTACACAAGTGACAAAAACCAAGTATGAGATATGTTTTACATTTTTACATCCGAGAAGAAAGTATAAAGACAGGAAGAGTTGGAGGAATTAAACGAACCGCAATAGGCTCTCTAGGATCAATGAATTCAACAGAAGCAGGACCAAGTGGAGACATTATTTCTCCAACAACAGTTGGCTTCACAACACACAGACAAAGAAACAAATAAGCAAAAAACCAGAGAAAACGAATTCAAGAAAAAGAGATGTGAAACGGTTACTCACCAGCCACTCTCGTGATGCTTCATACATGAGTAGTCTCCCTAGTTCAGCCATTGCATTCCCTAAGAAAATTAACAAAAAAAAAACTCAAGATTTAAACAGCAAACAGAGACTTGTATAGTAGCAAACTTATATTCAAAACGCAATTGAGCAGATAATATAGTCTAAGAGCTAAAGAATGTTCACAAAATCCAAGAAATTAGGATCCAACAAATCAGAAATTGAATTCAGTTCTACATGCATCATCTCTCTACTTGGGGTGGGGATAAAATCTTATCTACTCACTGAAGATAGGACAAGGAGTCTGGTCATTTCTCAGAACAGAGATCCAATGTTTGATCAAAGGATGTGGTGGCACAAACACCTGAAACCCAAAATCAAATCAACAAAAACAAACAATATAAAAACTCCAAAAATCCAAAATTCAATTCGAGTGCTTTACCAGCATCCTGTTGCTCCCGTTGATAGAACCTTCCGACGCAGCCATTTTAGCTCTAACTCGAATACTCCGCCGGGAAACAGACGAAGAAGAAGAAGAAGAAGCACTGACCAAATTCTTCTATACAACAAAAATCCGACAAAATCAAAAATATTCAGTTTGAATATACATACAAAAAAAGCGTTTCACTCGAAAAGCGAGCTAAGGAATAATAGAATATATTTATATATACTCGAGCGAGAATCGGGGAGAAATTAAAGGAGAGGAGAGAGGACGAAGGATTAGGGTTTAGTCGGCTGCTGCATTGTTGTTGTCGGGAACTAAAACGCAGCGTATCGGAACCACACCTGAATGCGTTACTACTAATTGAGTACGCCATTTTCGTCGATGTTCCCAATCTGGTTAGATTGTTTTTACAAAGACGATAGGGCGGGCGACTTTAAACCGGTTCTTAATTAAGTAGTATCGTACCGAAACAATTTTCGATCTTATTCTTACGGCCCATTGGGCTTTCTTTTTTTAAAATACACTGGTAAAATGTCTTTTACTCAAGAATTGTAACTCACTAATCTAGCTGTTTCTCAATGTAAAAAAACAACAGATACATAACATAAAGGTTTACTATATAATTTGAAACAAATCTATATAAAAAAAAAAAAAATGAGAAGCATTACCAGTGTAGTTGAAGCAAATGTGATGTTTTTGAAGAAATGTGTATTGTTTGATGAGAAAGTATATGAGACAGCTTATTTGTTTATATAGAGGTGTATATTTACAATCTTTTTTTTTTTAGGATTAATAATTAATTATACACTTTCCCTAATTGTGGAAGTTTTTTTTAAAAAGAAAAAAAAATAATCATTTTTCTTTTAGATTTAGTAACTTTGTAAATTCTTTATGATTACATTTTTACAGTATTAATAATTAGCTGTATCTTCTCTTAATTATAGAAGTAAATTTTTCTTTTAGAATTAGTACTTTATAATCACATTTTTACAGTATTAATAAATTAGCTGCATAATTCTCTTAATTATAGAAGTAGATTTTCTTTTAGAATTATTAATTTTATAGTTTCTTTATGTAGAAGTAAATTTTCTTTTAGAATTATTGTATATTGTATAATTTCCTTATAATAATGGTATTGTATAATCTTAAGAGTTAAGATCAAATTTATATCTACTTTAGTAACCAAGTCTTATAACTGATTTTTCTTTTTGTTTAAAGAAGGACTAGGTAAACAACCCGCACATAGTGCGGATAAATCGATTCAAACAAAATTAATTATTATGAGTAAAATTATTATTTGAGATTTAAGATTCATTTGTAGAAAACAAAATATGTAACTACTTTTTATTATTATTCAAATTTGTGACTATTTTGTGTAAAAATATTTTTTACCCTTGAAATATTTGAATGTAGAAAAGAATTCTAATGTAGTGGAGAAATTTGTATGGAATTTATTTTAATAATTATCAATTTAAAAAATAATTTGTTGTTTTTTAAAGAATAGTAATAAAGTTTCAAATTAAATGGCTACAAATAGTTTTAATTTATGTAATGAATTTTAATTTAAATCTATAGTGGCATAGATGTAATTAGTATAATTAAGGAGGGTTATTTGCTAAAATTTGTTTCGACCTCTCCGACGACGACACATCAGCATTTTTTCAAGAATGCTTCTCTTTTAATATATAGGGGATTTTGTATATATATAATTACTAGGTTTGAACCCGCGGTACACCGCGGGACTATTTTTGTTTTTATTCTGTTTCTCAAACATTTAAATATTTTAGGAAATATATGTACATTTATTTTTGAAATAATTATCATTAATATTAGTTATTTTTTCTTTAAATATTTTATAAGTTAAAAGATTTATACCATTAAAAATTAATAAAATGTATGTACTAAAACGGTTTCGGACATGTATATAATTTTGCGGATTTTGTAAGATGGTTGATTACTTCGTAAGTTAAAAATCTATAATATATGAAATAAATTAATATTTTTAGTGTTAGTTCAAACCCTTAATGTCAGATCGATTTTGGAACATATTTTCTTACTTTAACACGCAAAAAATTATCTTACAAAATCCATGACCCCCATGGGAGTATATAGTCTGCATCCATATGTCCCGTTTGAGTTTAGAGGATTAGGATATGTGAACATTTTACTAATTCAATTCTTCTAGTTTTGTTTTAATAGTGAAAACGTGATAATATGTGTTAACCCGCCATTTGAGGTCTGGCCCGCAACAGATTTAATGACTTTAACTCCCAAAAATATTATTACTTTGATTAGGAAGAAATTTTTTTTCAAATTTAAGAAAAGTTATATTTATTTAATTAATTATCAAATTAGTATTTAATGCAAATAGTTTTGTTTCCGATTTTTTTGGAAAGTTGGGATTATGGGAGAATGATTGTTTACAAAAATTGAAAACCTTATCATAATTTAAGAAATTGTAAATTATAAATTATAAATATTTAATGCTAATGGCAGTTTTGTAAATAGATGACAACTTCAGGATTTATTTACTAAATGTACTTGGAAAATGTATATATAGATATATTATTTATTAAGAAGATATCAAGATATATACAAAATATTGAAAACAATATTAAGATAGAGACCAAATTTTGGAAAAAAATTTGAACAGGTTTCTATAATATCTATAGGTTTACACCACATATACATAATTTTATACTGTAGTAGAGATCTCCAATGTTACATTATAAACACACATGATTGATTACACAAATTCACACTGTGATAGAAGACATAATGGTTCCAAAATCTGTATATATTTTACTGCTTCAAATAGTATCTGAGGTCTTCCGCGTTGGGTTGGTCCCTGAGTTTAGCCATTGCTCTCCGTTCGATCTTCCGAATCCATTCTTTGCTAACTCTAAGAAGCTTCCCAGTCTCTTCCAGGGACTTGGGCCTGTAGTCTTGAAGACCATAACGTAGAACCATCACTTGCTTCTCTCTTGGCTCTAGCCCTTCTAGAAGATCATGTAAGTCTCTCCTCGCGCTCTGCCTCATCACAGCCTCCTCTGGACTCTCCATCGTCCTATCCGGTGTTAGTTCCTGCATGCACGGAAAACAGGAGTTGAGTATCAAAACGGAACTAAACTGAAGAAAAATTGAGCCAAGCTAAACAGAAAAATATATATTTTCAGCACATTTTGGTCCAAAACGACATACCAGGAATTTTGTAGAAAAGCAATCTCCGACTCTCGTTTCGATTGAACCGACCACCTTTAGGCATTGGTTAGCTCCTCGAATCTTCTTCACCGACAGGCCTGTTAGTTTCGAAATCTCCTCATCCGCTGGATATTTTATCCCATGGCTCGTTTTCAAGGTCTTACGAGCCTTTTGGATCTGATTGATAGTTCGGATTATCGATGCCTGCCAATAAACAGAAACCATAAAGGAAAACAAGTGAGGTTAGCATTTCTGAAAATGAGACAAAACAAAGATAAAACAAGAAAAAAGGGTAAAAAAAATCAAAATGCACGAACAGGAATATGGACGCCTCTTGCATGCCGTGACACCATCATGGACATTGATTTTCTTATCCAATACTGCACATATGTTGAAAACTTGTAACCCCTTGTGTGATCAAACCTCTCTGCTCCTTGTAACACTCCCACATACCCTGCCTGCAAAACCCACAATATGAGAACAAAAGGAACTGCAGTCACAGTTTTAAAACTTTCCACTTGCAAATGCTCTTTCTGTAATCATAATCTTAAGCTAAAAAAGATAGAACTTTTGTAGGACTCTTAATACACTTCTAAGGAGAGAAGATGAACCTGAACTAAATCTTCGTGGGCGATTCCCAGTCCACGGTAATTTCTTGCAAGAAAGAGAACCAAAGACCTGGTGCTTTTCAACAGTTCATCTCTACAGTACCAACCGTAATGTAGATTACGCATCAGGAGTTTCTCGTTCATCCCAGCTGCTTCAGCCCAACAACTCAAACTCGCTACCTTACCACTTTCTTCCTCCAACTGCGTTCTGACTCTCTCCATGTCCGCCACTATCTTCAAAAGGTACACGAGAGTGTCATAAGAATTTCTTGTTAACTAAAAGAGAACAAAAGAAAGGTAAAAAAAGAAAGTACAGAAATGTTTCACACTGAACCTTGACTCCTGTTGACATCTCAGCCTCGTTTCTAGAGATCCTCTCTCTTTTCTTTCTATATTTCGGTGGTCTTCTCACTCTAGGGACATTGATATTGTTCCATGTGGTTCTTAACTCGGTTGGCAAAGAACCCTGATCATCACCATTCTCACCTGTCACACTCGACCTTCTAGCTATCTTTTTCAGTTTCCTTCTCGATGATACAAAGACATGTTGATTCGGTGCTGTACCCACCAACTCGGTTGTGTCAGATAAGCATGAGGTGATTGAAGAACAACGAGACCTAGATAGACAGGTTTTGAAAAACTCAGCAGCGCCTAACTTGGACATTTGCAACATAATATCTCTTTCAATTCTTAAAGAGTCCAAGGCAACAAAAGTTTCCTCTAGTGCTAAAAGGTTCTTTGCTAGTAAATTGTATTGCAACATGCTACGAGAAGTATATGATTTTTCTGCAGAAGACATTTGTTCTCCAATATTTTCCTGAAAAAAAAAATGAATACCACCACTAAGGAAAAAGAGAGCATGAAAGTTGTGTTCATCTACAGTGAAACTTACAATACATACACACACCTTTGAATCTTTGATCTCAACATAGAGATTGTTTGATGTAGTGTAAGGAGTTGCAGATGCGCAGGCACATGCTCTAAAAGGATCTTTCTGAGTATAAAATCTGCTTTCTTCTTTGAGTGAGGATAGAAACGACCATCTCGTTGGAACCACATTAGTCATTGGAATTCTAACTGAAGCATCAAGTAACAGAGAATAATCATAAGCACAGAGAGAAACATTGCAAAATCGATGACAAGAGGGAGCCTAATCATACATAATCTATCCGAATTGGGGGAGAGTAACGTACAGTAACTCACCAAAAATAGGGAAAGAAGTTTGCTCACATCTTAAAAGGGAGAGCCAATGCTTAATCAAAGGATGTGGAGGTACGAACACCTGGATTGGATCCAAATATCAAAATTCAGAACATGTTTGAATGAAAGGGCCGGGAAAGAGAATAAGGTAGACTAGGTAGTGTTGAAGTTACCAGCATAGTATTGGTCGACGCCATAGTCGATCGCACAAAGATACGTGGCCGTGAAACAGAGGAAGACGAAGAAGATGAAGAAGAAGAAGAACCAACAATCTATATATAATCCGAAATCCAAAATATAAAAGAACAATCAGCTCGAGAGAGTGGACACACGCGCGTCTGTCTATACATGTAGAGAAAGAGACAGAGAGAGAGAGAGAGAGATACAACAGACCTGTTTGGGAATGGGGAAAGAATTGAAGGACGCCATTGATTGACGCAGTGAACGAGCGAGCGAGCGAGCGAGGAAGGAGATATAGTCTTGTGTGTAATTGTATGGTTGTAGTAGAAGACCACACTTTTTTTTTTTTTTCTTTTCTTTTTTCACTGTTATAAATTTGTATGCCAAAACTATCTTGACCATACAATTTACTGAAAAAATGTATATATATATTTTTTCAAATTTAGATTTATACATTTAATTTTATTCAATTTAAACGAATGAAATGTATATTTTCCTATTGATTTTCTTTTACTAAAAAAAAAATAAACTACAATCATAAAATTAAAATCCGAATTTGAACGAACCGGAAAAGTTCAAACCAGATTGATGAACCGTCGAATGTCTAGACCAAGATTATGCGTGGTATATATATGGATGGAGTAATGAAACATGTGGTGAACGTGGTGAATCCATTGCTGGTCATGATTACAGCAATTTGGAAATTGTTTTACATTATTTGTATAGAAACAGACTTTTAACTGTTTTCATTATTCTTCTAGTGTATTATTAGTTAGTAGTTGCTAGTTTTATTTTGACGACAACATATAATATAATACAAGTTATTTTCTTGTCATGAACAACAACATGCAAAATTGAATTGCAAGTCAAACCAAAACTATCATGGTCTATGGCCACGATTGTTTCTTTCTGTTATTAATTCCTACAAGTCTAGAACATACAAATGCATGTAAACGTAAAACAAACAAACAAAAAAATTTGAATTACTTGGTCTCTAGACCCTCTACTGTATTGAAAAGGTATAAAAAACACCTTACAGAAATTATATCTGTAATTATGAAAAAGATAAGCCATGAACGATGTTGTCGTACAAAATCTACCAGAAGATCAACAAAGAAGAAAAGTGAAAGATCGATTTAATTTATTGACTAGCATCCAGCATGTCCTCCCTCGCAGGCAGCGCAACCGGTATCATCATCCTTTTCGCGATTAGGTTTAGTGCTGATGCAGCAACACACGAGAGCCACCAGCAAGATGAATCCCCAAACAAATGCAAATGATTGTGCCACCTTCAAGAATTTCTCCATTTTTCTTTTGTGTTCCTGCAATATATATTCCCCTGCTTGTCATTTAATTATCACAGCTCTAAAAAAACCTCCCAAAAGCCTTGAAGGTTTCATTTTTATTTCGGCAAAAGTTAAAGAAAATGGAACATCGTAGAGATTTGCATATCCACAAAGATGTGAACAGGTGTTTTTATTTATAGAGAAAGAGGAATCAAGACCAACATGTTCGAGAGTATAAATGACCTGTGATTCTTTATATCTAAGCATGATGGGATGTGCGGTTGAATGATCTGTGGGCATGTGGGATTTTATTATATGTTTTTGATGACCTTTTGCTTTTATATAATTTAGTATGATTTTGCCAGATCGAATAATATTTTGTTCGTTGAGTTTTTAATCTATATACTTATTTAAGCAACCCTATAAACAAATAACCCTACTTTATGTAAGATATTACAAAAAATGCCACTGTATTTTTAATACAAAATATAATAACAGAATCTTAATATTAATTTGTTGTAACCAGAAAATAATTATCCAAAAAATAGCAATTATTAATTTATTAGATTAGAAATCATTAATAAAATAATTTCAAAATTATTTAATAAAATAATTTCGGAATTATGTAATAAAATAATTAAACAGATTCTATTTATTGTTTCAGAAATCTTAGGAAACAATAACAAACTATTTAGAAAAATTATAAATTATAAATTTATTTATAAGACTAAGTTTAAACATTTACATATCGAAATCATTTAATAATAACAAATATATATTAAAATTAGGATACAACATTGTTTATATTTTTAAATTATATCTATATACTTATTTAAGCTATGTTGTTAAAAATTTAATCAGTTCTGATGTGACATATTATGAAAATGCTATAATATTTTAATTATTCTAATAACAAACAAAATAAAAGTTTAGATTTGTTTATAAAATAATAAAACTCTATTTAATATTTCATAAGTCTTCGGAAATGATAACAAACTATTTAATTGACTAAAACTTAATTGTTTATACACAATATTCACTATATAAACAATTCTAAGTGTATAATGTTGATAATATACATAACCTAATTGTAATTTTCACCTATAAAACTAATATATAACATGTTATACCAATCACATCAATTTGTAATACCAAATCACGGGTCAATACATATTTTGTTGGGTTTTTTAGCTTTACCGAATGTATAATTAACGAATTTGATATTGCACCAAACCAAAATAGTAGTACCAACTACGGATCAAAATCAGAGTATGACCTTAAGTAATTAAATATATGATTTTATAAAATGTATAGAATTAATAAATTTTCTACTATTATTTTGTAACAAACAAATCCAAATTTACATAGATATTTCGTCACATTGGTGTAACATTATTCTACAAAATATTAAAGTATATTTATGAGTCGGATAATAAAACGGGTAATGAGACGGGTAACGGGACGCTCAAAAATTAAATTAATATCCGATATTCGATCATTATTCACGGATAATATAATTATTATACCTTTCACTCGATTCTAAAGTTGCGGGTACCTTTTTCGGGACAGATACAAACCGAAAAAACGGGTCCAATACGGGTATTGGTAGTAGTTCTAGACCTACCTATTAGTAGGTTAATATGAATCAAAACTCACCATATAGTACTATATTATATAACATGTAAATAAATGATACAACATAAATATAATATTAACAAATAATAAAATAATATAAAAATTTCTCCGCGCTACCAGCGCGGGCCATTATCTAGTTAATTAGTAATTAGTACTCAGGATCTAATGCTACTTTTTTCAAGTGCGAGATAATTAACATAATTCATTTTGTTGCAACATAATAATAATTAATTAAAACGAACCTCAACCAAAAATCTTACCTGATTAATTGGTTATATAATGTATATTAACCCTGGAGCCCTTTATTAGATTGGATGCTCTCGTACTCTCAACAAGTCGACTTGGTCGGAATTGTGAAGCTCTCGATCTAAAAGTAAGTTAGAAACTATAGATGATACAAAACGAATACTCATCTTTATATAAGAAAAAGAAAGTTACCATTAAGATGATAACAATGTTGTTAATCCAGAAAGATAACAATGTTGGTTTGTTATGAAATATGAAACATGTGTTGTTAACTTTGAATTAGAAAGACATGAAGGAAGAAAAATATAGAACATGAGGAATAAAGAAGAAAAAATAAACGTGATTCCATATGTCTTAAAATATAACGCACTCGGTTTTCTAGAAGGAATGTAAGTTTTCTCCGTTTGATACTATGCTTGAGATGAAAGATTAAAAAGAACTTATGTAGGTGTGTTTTACTGGTTTGGCTTGATTTATGAGAATATATCAAAAAATAAATTAGTTGTAAACTTTCAAATTATGTTTACCTAGCTAGTGATAACCGATGATAAATATTGTGGTAGGCTGGTAGCTTCACAGTTTGTTTTCTCTCTTGACTTCTCCCACAAGACTTTTAGTCAAATTAGCTGCTTATGAATCTCTCTGTTGGGCCAACGGAGAAGAAAAACACAATTATGCGCCCAAGAATGTGTGTTTGGAGATGAATTGATGATGAAGAAGACATCTTGTTTACTCTTGTCTCTCTTCGATCTTGATTTGTTATGAGCTCGTCCTTATATTTTTTTCCATATGAGTGGTATGTCAATTTCTTGTAAATATCATAATAAGGAATATAAATATTTGACCCAAAAAAAATTCCAAAGGAAATCAAGAGAATGTAAATGCATTTAAAAAGGGAGAGAAAATGGATATCTAGTAACCAAACCTTGGTAACCCTTAGTATTCACCATTAATAAAAGATTAATCACATAACCAACAAAGGCAATAGAACATTGGTCTAAATGAAATAGAACAACAACAAATATCTCATTTATAATCTCATCCCTACTATTAATCGTAAAATATTGCATGAAAAAAACCTTAGTTTTGTAAGAATTTACAATACAATGCCATTGCAATTATGACCAGATAAATCATTTGCGAAATGGGTAAAAATGTAATATGGTCTCTGCTGAATTCGGATAAAAGCGCGGATCTTTTTGACCCGTTTATGTTATTTTCGGATCCTCTTCACTAAATTGTGACCGTTGATTCATTTTAATCATGTCCATCAATTTAAAAAACCTAAAAAAAGTTAACCTCTCTCTCTATGCTTCTATCGCCGTCTCCATCTCCATCTCCAAATTATTTTTCCTAGAAGCTTACACAACAACTCTTGATCAGCAGAACTGAACACGAATGCTCTCTTTATTTGGAGGATTCAGCTACAGGTTTTAACTAAATCATTTGTTACCATTTTATTTTTCTTCTCAATCTGTTTGTTTCCTTCCAAACCATAATCTCTCTTTCGCTTTTTAACTAAATCCAATTGTTCTGTTAAATTCATGTTAACGATGGCGGGTAAACAAGATCAGGTTTTCGAGGTCACTGGTTCGTACTTTTTCCCTATTTTTTTTATGAGAGTCTTGGAGATGTTCATCATAGTTATCACAGTAGGAGCTCTCTTCTTTTGGGTAGGTTTGTTTTTTCTAAATCTTTATTTTGTCAGCTTAATTTTCTATTCTGTGAGATTAACCGCTGAACTGTCAGATTGGTTTTCTAGAATTTTAAATGAGCTTACCTGGATATATCCTATGTGTGAATTCTGTAGGAATCCATTCTATTCTATGGTGATAATGAATTACTCGCATGTCTACACATGCCATATTTTCCAAAGGTACTGGCAATTTGTATTAATAATTTTTTAAATGTTGAGAGTGTGTTATTCCTATGCCGCCATTTGAATACAGTATCCAACTTTGGCTTGCTTCTTCTCCTTCAATCATCAGCATATGCCTTTTTTAAATTGCCGTGATCTACCAATTAACCAATACTTTCTTGTGGTTTCAGAATTTGGATGAAAGTTTGCTGATAAGTTTGCTCTGATGGATGTAATGTTTTTAAAGCGATCATGAAGAAGACCAAAGGAGATGATACACTGGTGAGATAGTAACTAGATTCTTGAGAACCGTGGTTTTGATTTGATTTTGAAAATGTTGAAAAGTGTTTGGGTTTGTCTAACAGGTTCCAGTTTTATCAGCACATTTAAGCATCTTATTGCACATAAGCTAGCGGAAGAAGAAGCTGAACTTTAAGCTAAGGGTCAAGCTAGAAAGGCTAAACATTTGGTATGGTTTTGATTTTGGTATTGTTTTGATTTTTGTATTCCCTGTTATGTTTGTGCTCTTTTCCGTTCAGCCTTTTGATGATGACTCTTGTGCTCTTGTGCCTTTTTGATGATAACAATTGTCTTTCTAATATTGCAGGAAGAAGGACATGTTAAACCTAGAAATTAGTTGGATACCCATGAAAAATTCTAATTGGTGTTGCCACTAGATCTAAAAGGTAATTTTGCTTCACTTAACTCTCTTTTCTGAGATTTTTTGTTGTTTTTCTTTGAACGATACTTGGTGTGAATGATACTTTATTGTTTAGGTTTTGATAAACAAGGCGTAACATGCTCAGAAGGGTTTGAATCCTTCCTGGTCAAGAGTCACTAAAGGTAGGCTTAAGATACTGATATTTTTAGGGTGTTTTAGATTTAATATATGTGATATGTTATGTAGGTTATAGTCTAAAACATTCATATAAATTACTGACTCGGTGTAAACATTCTTATAAATTATGAAACAGAGAAGATTCATAATTGTCTCACAAGTCTTGGTGATTTTTCATTGGCCTTGAGTGATTAAGACTATCGGATCCATTGGCAAGTCAAATACGGAGAGGCAATGAAGAAGGATGCTACAGCAGCTGGTGTCAATGTGAGTCCTCTTTAGGTTTATTAGTTATTGGTTTTTGGTTGTGCCTTATATCATCATGAAAATAGACTGTTTATTTCCTGTTGTGTATATACAGGTCTGCTATTTTAAAGATACGACAACACCTACAAAACTTGCGGTGTCTGTGTTCTTGGTAGAGAAAGATATCCTTCTGTTGAGTTGTATTGAGGTGTGTTTCCCTGGCTCATTGCAAATCTTTCTTCGTCATCCTAATATCACCCGCTTTAAGGAGGTTAGTAACTGTGTGCCTCTATAGCCTATAGCTGATCTCTTCATGGTATGTGGCAATTTTCTTAAATTAAAGGTTTTTTTTTTTTTTTTTTTTTTTTTTTTTTGTTTCAGGTGGTTTTGACAACAACGCATATCGCCATTGCTATGGAATATGCTGCTGGTGGTGAGCTATTTGAGCGTATATGTACCGCTGGAAGGTTCAGTGAGAATGAGGTGACCGCTCTTGCTTCTCTTTGTCATAGTGGTTGGTGTACTCAATTGATCAATTTCAGAGTGGTTTGAGATTATTTGATTGAGAGTAAAGGAAAATAGGATAACATGTAGAATAGGAAACAAAAGGAAATATGTGTTGTGATAGCTTTTTTTTTGTGCATCTTTGTTTTTACAGGCAAGATACTTTTTCCAGCAGCTTATATCGAGAGTTAGCTATTGCCATGCTATGGGGAGGGAATGAAAAGTGGTGTTTCATATCATCACCAAATCAATTGTTTTCTTTTAGGATTCAGATAGAGTCTGAGGTTTCTTTGTGAACTTGATTTTTTTTTTGTAGTGTTTCGTGAGGAAGTGAGGTTTCCATATGAACTTGATGTGAAGATACTATTTTCAATTGGTAATGCAAAGGAACCAACGAGAAGGATAAGTACCATATTTTTTTTCAAAAAAGGGTTAATTATAAGTTTTTTAGTAATATTGTAACAATGGTGTGTGTGTGTTGGGTTTGCATTGCAGGCAAACCTTAGTGAAGGGATTGGAGCCATTTGTGAGTTTGCTAGAAGATGAGTGAGTGAGACACTCTGTTTTTTCCTTTTTCTTTTCACTCTATAGTCTATTAAATCTTTTTAATTGTATCTTTTTGTTTCTTTGTAACATTTATATCAAATCTAAATTATATCTGTTTCACAACATTGATAAATTGGATATTGAATGGTGGATATCATGGTTTTCTTTTTCTTTTGTTTTCAACTTACAAGTTATAAAAACATTTTGTTGGTATCCAATAATTTCTCATATACATTCAATATATGTTTAGTATATATATGACGTCAAAATATTTTGTTCTGGGTTTTATATATCAACTCAGTTGAATTTGAATATAACTTAATAAAATAATTATAGCAAAACCAAATAGAACTCGAAATTAATAATCGTTACATTTTTTAAATAAATCTATGAACATTTTAACTTGAAAACAAAGAGTTTAACTAACATAATAATTAATTTTCCTATTTTTTTTGGTCTATCACATAAAATATAAATATGAAATTTGGAATTAAAATATTAGTATTCCACTTATGAATTATGCCATTCAATTTTCCAAAGAAAAAATTATTATTGGTAAATTATTTACCCCATTCATTAACAACAATGTATATTAAAACATTGATTCTAAAATGCTTATCTACATTATGGGCTCAAGTATATGAACATATATGACTACTATAGATACTAACTTAAGTGATCTCTAATAAGAGTTAATGAAATCTCATTCTCCAATCCCCACAAAGTAAATATGGTGCTGATTGATGTTAAAGTTTATGTATAATAACGTGTATAACTGTTGGTATCTTTCCATAGACATTCTTTGGCGATCGATCTTCTCTTAGCCTTCTACTTTCAGAATTGACTGCTTACTATGTTGGTCAGGTCTGTCACTATTTCAGGTATTAAAATTGAGGTCAGAAAGTCATTTCTAAAAAAGCTGATATTTTTGTATATGTTTTGTTTTCAGTTGTTGGCAATCGATGAACACATAATTGCAGTTTAAGGCTTTGTGTGGAGTATCAATTCGTTTGACCAGTAGAGAGTTGATTTAGGAACAGTTTTATCTTACCGAATACATATTAATAAACACTGTTTAATGACTAATTATTGAAAGATAACTATCATAGGACAAAAAAATTATGATGGATAAAAGAGAAAGACAAGACGGAACAGGATGGGACAAGATGTGATGGAACGGGACGGGAAATGTTTCCTATTATAAAGTAGATACGTCTGGATTATATATGAATAATAATTCAAACTAAAACCGAATTGAAATCCAATATTTAGATTTTTTTATCAATATTATACAAATAGTTTTATATATTTAAAATAATAAGATTCTAACTCATTTTTTCAAATTTAAAATTTATATGAGAAAATTTAATACTAAATTAATTTAGATGAAAGAGTTTAAATTAAACAAAACCACAACATCATGTTATTAATATTTATCAAAAATTTAAAAGAAGAAAAAAACAAAACCATAAATAGATATGAGAATAAGATGCCTGGATGACTTCAATTCTAGAGACTTTCATAAGGTGGCTGTTCCGGCGAATAAAGTGACGATTAATATCGCGAATAGTGTCACGAGGAATGGTAGATTTTAGTCATATTCAGCACTTGGTGGGCCATCTTGGCTTCATGATCAAGTGCATGTTGAGGAATAATGTTGCAAAAAGTTTATTATTGTTCTTGGTTACTTTCGGTTCTCAAACTATTTTTGGTTCTATCTGATGACCAAAAAAAATGACAAATAAGTCTCTTATTGTTCCACCATCAGCAGCCCATGATTAAAATTTTTTTGATTCATCAACACTGTCTTTGTTGAAAGCCAATATGCAATAAATTACATTTCATGAGAAATCATTATTGTAAACACCTAATAAAGAAAAACCTTTTTTTTGTGTCCATTAAACAAAAAACATATAAAACTAAAAATTTTGATGTATTATGTAAATGAAAATATGACTAAGTCTGGGGTATTTAAGGTATTACAATGAGAAATAGTGGATGTGCAATGGAAAGGGGCAATTCGTATAATAGAAAAGATTGCACTTAAACGATTTTCTTAAAAAAATTCACTATGTGACATATAAAAACTAATATGAGATGGATATTTTGAGAATTTTGGATATTTTTGAAAGTATTTTGAGAAGTATAATTTCCACTAACTGTATAAATTAAATATTCAAATGGACTTTATATATTTCAAGAAGTAATTCTCCACTTTGGAACGGGTAACTTCAAAATTTTAGTATTTTTTGAAAACAGTTAACGGGTTTGTTAAAATTATAAAATTTTTGGATTGTAAAAACTAACTAAATAAAAAATTAAATATTAAAGAAGAATATGGATATCCCGTCTAAATTTCTTACCCAATCTCTATTAAAAATATTGCCTACCAAGTAATTATTTAAAAGAGAACGATCGTAATTGTGACATCCCGGTTTGCGGAGAGGTTTAAAAAAATTGATTTTGTCACCTATGTCACCAGACTGCAGTTTTCTTTTCGGTTAAAGGTTCTGAGATAACTCTAGAGTTAAGCATGTTTGAGCTGGAGTAGTTTCAGGATGGATGACCATCCGGAAGTGATTGTCGGAACTGTGCGAGTGGGAAAAAACACATGGAAAGATCATGTGGTGATTTGTAGGGATAGTAAACAAATCATTAAAGCCTCTTGGACGTATCAAATCGGCCGTCATATATGGATGGGCCCACTGGCCGGGAATGGATGTGGGCCAATTACGTGATGTGGGCCCATGAACCGGGAGTGGACATGGGTGTGCCCACTAAGCAAGGTGATGATCGAAGCGTTACAATAAGATAGAAAAATTCTGATGGATATGGGACGAGAGGAGATAGAACAGGACATGATAAAACGGTACAGGGACGTGTTTCCCGTTCCTATAGCTTATATACGTGTAATAATCCAAGTAAAACCAAACTTAAATTAGATATTTGAAATAATACAATTATATAAAAATATTTTGCCCGTGCTATAGGACGGGTTACTACCTAGTTTATAATAAAACGGAAGTACACAACATTGTTTTGTAGACTATATAATTTTAATAAGTTGGTTACAAATAGGTTATAGGTTAATTGATAGATTAATTAGCTACAAGTTAAATAGTGGGTGCAACCTTAATTTATTTTTGGAAGATTTTATTATTAAAGCACGTTATTTCCAAAAATCTTAAAGAAAATATTCTAGAGAATCATTTGATATCATCTAACTTACCCTATTAATTTCCTTTATTAAAATACTCAACAAATAAAATCTTTTGATATCTAACTCAACATATTAATTTGTTAATTATCATTATACTTCATCTCTCATTTTTATATATGAGTTTATTTTGTGAAACAAATAAATTATCATATTATTTATTATATCAAAAAATATTTTTATTTCTGGAAATACCATAAGTTGAATTTTTAAAAACAAATATAAATTGCTCAATTTATAAAATATTCAAGCTTTAGTAGTATTATTCTTTAAAAATAATATCTACTGAATTAAAAAATTTACTGAGTAACGAGTTTAAATCTGAATATTTAAATTCAATTTCATTTTTTGTTGAATTTTATAATTTTATATAATATAATAAACTTTAAATGATTTATTTTGAAATATTTTTAAAATATTGAACCTTGATATAAAAGTTAGAAGCTATAAACACTCTAAATTGATTTGTTATACCAATGTCAATAATATGTCATTATAATATGAAAGAATTTCAAGAAACCAAGTATATTAAAACAAAAAGTATAACAATATATTAAATTACTCATAATATAATAACTCATTTTTTAAAAATCAAATTTACAAAATTATGTCTTATAATGACATTCAAGTCACGATGTAAAATGTACATTGTTGAAATAACTTCACATACATAAACTATTACAACATGCAAGTCATGATATAGAACATACATTGTTGAATTAAAATATAAAAAATACAAAATTTTGTATAAAATAAAATTTAACTAGTGTTATAGCACGGGTACTTATCTAGAATCATTAACAATATAAAACTTACAAAATGTGCGTCTTTTTTCAAGCCATCATATTTAGCATATGATGTTATTGCATAATGTTTTATCCAAAAAAATCTTTAAAACCAAACATATAAATTATATTTTATAGAAAAATTACGATATAAATAAAATAATTTTCAAGCACGGTCTCGTATGGCGGCAGGGGGCGTAAAAAAGCCAATCACAGAGAAATGGGGGCAAAAGAGCAAGAAGATAAATTTGGTTACTCCCACAAGACTTTTTAGTCAAATTGGCTGTTTATGAATGGCCAACGGAGAAGAAAAACACAATTATGTGCCCAAGAAAAATAAAAAACGCAATGTTACCAATTGAGTGAGATCAGTTCATACGAAAGTCAAAAATTACCGACGGCATGCTATTTTCTGTACCAAGAGTCAATATTGGCAATTATTGTTTTGCAAGAAAGATTAAGAACTCAAGAATGTTTAAGAATAACTCTCTTATTAGCTTAAAGAAAATAACTCAAAACTTTAAGCTCTTACAATCTCAATCTCAAACTCTCTCTCAAAACTTATGCTAATGTCATAACCTAACATAGCCTTTTATATAAAATCCCAAAACCAAAACCAACTAGGAAACACCTTATGTCTAGATAACTCCTAAACATAAAAAGACTTATCTCTAATCATAACTCGATTAGGACTTCAAACTTTCAAGCTTATCCAACAGCAATAACCAATAAGATTATGAATATTCTACTATTTGTACCTCTAAGTATTAGAGAATAATACGGACCGAGCAATGGCTTCATGGATATAGACATGCAACATTACAACAGATGACCAATCATGAAAGAGAGAGAGAGATAGAGGACACATTAACGTGTAAAGTTTGCCAAAATACCATGGTCCAGATTCGAACCTAGGACGATTAGGCGTTTATTATTGAGTACACAAGGAAAAAAACAAATAATGTAGCATATATATATATATATATGTATATATATATATTACAACAAAAAGATTAGTTCATAAGAACCAGTTGTGTGAAAAATTGTTTAAATACAAAACATAATACGAAGTTGTACGTGCCTTGCGTGCCAAAGCGTCCCGTCGCATTTTCATAAGTTCATCAGCAACTCCGAAGGCCTCGTGAATCAGATTGCAGTAAGGGAGAGATGACCACTTGCAATCCTAGATACGACGCTGTAGATCAGTGCGTGTTGGTGGAGGATCTGTTGTTGTTGCTCCAACATCTGAACGATAGGAGAATTGGTGAAATTTGCGAGAGGGTTTCTTCTGATTGATAGGAGAAGAAGTGAAAAATAAAAGATCTGATTTTGTTGTTGCTTAATGAAATAACTGACACTTAAAAGATCATTAAAGGAGACTCTCTCTCAACCGGAGTCTTTTAGTGAAGAAAATAAACCTTATAATCAATCTTACACATTAATGTTTGAAAAAATTTTACATATGTATATTGCCATTCGATAGATATTAGATTTTTACCCACAATTTTGAAAAGCTTTGTTTTTTAGGGAGAAGTAGTTTTAAATAGAAGTATTTGGAGTATATCTTAATATTAATTTACAACTTTTATTATCAAGATGGATTTTTATCCGACATTTGTTAGATGTATCTTATAACCAACACCAACATATAAAAACAAAAGTTTAAACAATGTAAATGATATTCAAAATAGGAAGAAAATAATATTTTTTGTTTAAAAAGAATCAAAAATAAGATATTGAACTGTACTTTTGCGTACTATTTTATCATCTATTTAAATGATTACTAAACTTATTTTTTAATTGATATACCTCTTTAAATATATTTGATATAAATCTATTTTTAATTGAACCAATTATATTTTTTAAGCCAATTATAGTTTTTAATTGATATAAATCTATTTAAATATACCTAATTTATATAATAAAAGATGAAACAGAATGGCCTTGTTTTCCGTTATAAAAACTTGTAACTAAAACAAAGAATTTATGTGAAGTGACCTTAGTGCAGTGGCAGGAGGTAAGTCCATTTGTAGAAGGCACCATCACACCAGGGTTCGAATCCCGCTTCCTACGAATGTAGGAATTTGGCTAATGGACCGGCCATTTGTGGCCCAATGGTTGACAAAAAAAAAACAAAGAATTTATATTTATTAACCCTATTTTCTATATCTTTTTCAAAACAAATTTTTGGAAAACATGAAAAAGTGAAGAAAACAAATATTTTTACAACAAAGTATTATTTCATATGAACCAATGAAAAATTGTTTAAATATAAAACATGATACGGAGTTGTACGCACCAAAGCGTCTGCACATACGTTTTAAGCAGAGGCTAATCGAAATCCTAAACTTCAAAAACTTAAAATCCTGGTAAGATTCAACGATAATTGAAGAAGAATAGGTGTTATTAAACAATGTATAAGAGATTGAGAGGGATAGAAAGAAAAACAACTTGATCTCTAAAGCTTTGTCACTCTCTCTACAAAGTATTTGAAAACTCCATTTTCATTCTTCTTTTTCGAATTCTTCTTGTTTTGTTATTCTCCGTTTGTTCTTCAAAACTTCCCCAATAATACGTCATTTAGAAGAAGAAGAAAAAGCATAGGTTTTTTTTATTACAAATAATAAATAATTTGTTTTCAATATTATATATATTTTTAATTTATTATCTATAATTTCAAAATTTTATAAAATTAAACACTCATAAAATATATTATTGAAAGTACAATTATTTATTAAAATTCTATACAAATTTATGGAAATTTTGTGATTTTTTCTTTGTAATATTTTTCTTTATTTCATTTTAGTGCAAAATAATTATTAGACTTTTAAGAGTATTTAATTAATAGACTTGGGGTGCAAATGGTTGCACGGTTGAAGAGATTGAACAGGTTGAAAAAAATTATTCAACCAATTTTCACCGTTTGCATTGTAAAGGTTGAAGAGGTTGGATAAAACTATTCAACCCGTTCAACCCAAAAAGTTGAAAAAATAAACTAATCCTACAGCAAAAATTTTCAACTTGTTCAACCACTATTTTGGAGATGAATAAGTTGAATATTATTCAACTCAATTTTGTTCAATCCATTTTTTTAATTTTATGCATCCATTTACAATCTTACCCATTTTTTTAATTTTGTGCATCCATTTACAGCCTCGGAATTGCGGCTGAAGAAGAAGAAATAAACCAGAATGGTGATCTACAAAACACCGCCGTTTCGCTTGAGCCTTATAAGAGTAATATAATTAGTAGGTATATCATCGGTTTAGCTGACGTTTAGCTCGGTTTACCAACAAATTATATCCGGGATTGCGACCCAATTAAACTCCAAAAATCATATAATTACGATTTAAAAGTTCAAAGCATATCATTATATAGTGTTCTAGAAAAAAAATGAGGGTAAAAACATTGCTGTCCTCAAATATAAATATGATGTCTATGCATGACTACTTGTTTTTTCTTTGAAGGTTGTTGAAGATCCTGGTGGAGTTGAGTTATGCGACCGTGATCTTGCACTTTGATGGAAGTGAAACACCAAGGAGCCTCCTTAGATCGTTGTAGGTTTGCGATATAACGCCATCATCTACCACTACACCTTGCACAACCTCCACTTGCACCACTTCAAGGCATTCGGACTCCCCAATCAATTTCTTCAAGTCTTCCAACTCTTTAGCGGTTCCTCCATAACCAAGAACACGCAACACCTTGACCTGGGATGGATGAATGGTCACATTCCCTTTGTAACTATCCAGCCCCTGGAAAAGAAGCATGTGTAAGGGATCAACCACTACGTCCCTATCTCAGTCTCTCTTTATATCTATACTATTCGTTTCATGGGATTTGCTAATGATATATATACCTGGATGATTAGAGTTTCCAGCTTTGGACACTGCTCAAGCAGATATGGCAGCAGCTTCCAGCCTCCTTCATTCTTACTGCCAAAAGACAAGCTTACCAGATTGTTGAACACCGGTAGAAGTATTCCATCTTTAACACATCCAGAAATCACCTGAAACACACACAAACTTAGAGAACTGTCCAAGCTCATTATTACAAAGTTGCAAAGAAAGAAAGTGGCAAACTTACATCAACAGAATCGGGAGAAAGATGGAGGGTCTCCACGTTGCATATCCCTTCAACGAGAGCTGATACATCAGGCCTCCCGGCTTTTTTAGAATAACGAATATCCAGCTTAGCTTCCACTAGGGAAGCCAAGTTAACTTGTTCGTATACAGCCAAGGCATAATCGGAGTAGTCCAAGGACACAAGACTTGGGGCGTCAAATGACATAGAACTGTAGGGACCAATTTCAGACTCACAATCGTAGTGAACTGATAGCTTCTTGATGCTCCGACTCGATATGCAGTATGGGAGTGCTTCGAAGTACTTGTGACGTACGACTAAATCCTCGAGCACTGGACAACCAGGAAGAAGCACATGACACAGATCTTCATATTCAAAAACGACCGAGTCCAAGAAGAGACTCTTAAGTGCTGGAAGAGACAAATCTGGAGGAAACTTTCCAAAAGAAATCCGTGTCCCCAGTGTCAGCTTAACCAATGTCTTGCTCATGAAGAACTCATAAGGCAGCAAGATGTCACCATAGGTAGGCTCAATACTAACGTCAAGCTCCACTACACCACGCTCTACGGCATTACGTATCCAGGGGTACATATGATCTATCTCATTGTCGTCGCCAATGTGATATTTTAGAGAGAATTTTTTGAGCGGAGAAGCGCGTTGCAAAGCCAGTGTTCTATCGACAAAGGTCCTGAAGCACTCCCGGATCTCGTCCCTCTCTCGCTTACCATCTTCCGGTTGCAGGAAGACAGAATTGTCAAAATCGAGATTGTGCACCAATGCAAACACATCCCTCCACTTTTGCGAGAGAACAGATGTCGAAGCAGCCAGTTTGGTGGGAACTAAGGACAAGATGTCGCCCAGAACCTCTTTGGGGAGGCAGCTGATTGGATCATTGGAGGCAGTGTCCATACAGACAGAACCAGTCTCTTCCTGAAAAGTGCCTGAAAGATGAAGTGAGCTCAGAAAGTGATTCAACAGATGGATTAGCCGAAAAAGAAAGAGAACAAAACCTAGAGGCCTAGACAAAGCTCAAAACTGTATGAATGGAAGTTATAAGAAGCAGACAAAGACCAGAGAAAGAGAAGTTGGACAAACAATGAAATCCAGTTTTTCACAATTACAAAGATTTAGGCGATGAAAGCTGAATTAACGAACGCTTGAGAGGAAACATTTAAGCTTCAGAGGAAACAAAACAGAGATCAGAGAAGGTTACAGTTCAGACGCTAAAGGTTCACACTTTCCCCCGTTTAGGAATTGAATTGATGAAACATTAGAGCTCAAATAGGAAGCTCAAAAGAACAACAATCAACAATGAAGTTCCACAAAACTAAAAAGAGGGTATACAGAAACTAAAGCTTCAACCTTTTCTTTGCCCTATTGAATTTAAAGGTTCTAGATTTCTTACCAGTCATCTGAATTTGAGGCTAAAGACGAACCGGTGGACGCCGCCGCCAAAGGAATGATGGAGGGAATTTTATATCGGAGTCTCCGATTCAGAATTCAAGGTTTGCCCTTTTTATTTTATTCGGTTATCAATGCCCCGAGCTTCTCCCTTCGAGAAATGGAGACAGGGGGAGAAGAAGATACAATATACTTATACTGTATATTAAACTAGGTTGAGTCTACACGACATTATTATATTAAACCTGCTCGATGTGCCGGTTTAAAATTTTATAAGTCAAATAAAATTTAATAAAAATATATTAAAATTTATTGTAAATTATTTATAAAGTTTTTTTTTGCAATAATACACTGATTTATATCTATATATAAATTTTTTTATGTATGTTACCATTAAAAGTATATTTTTTATACCTAGTTATATTGTATGTTACAAATATTTTATTTACTACCACCTAGAAAATGTCTACACGAAGAAATTAAGCCAACTATTATATGTCTCTTTACTTTCACTTTTGCATAGTTTCTTTAACCACTAAAATAGTAAAATTGTTGGCTCAAAAAATATTTTGAATAAAAAATAAATTACATCACAATAGTGTATGACTAACCATAGAGAGAATCTTGGTTCTGCCATCCTTCTTTATGGAGAGAAGCTTGCGTCCAACCACCTGCACCATGGAGAGAACCTTCGCTCCGCCTTCCTTCCTTGAGGAGACAACCTTGCGTCCAACCTCCTTCACCATAGAGAGAATCTCGGTTCTACCAGCCTCCTGTGTGGAGAGAACATGTTCAGAGAGCCGTGCCTAGAGATACGGAAGCCGGAGGCGATATTAAAAAGAAAATACAATTGATATAAAACAGAAACTTGTAAAATAACAATTAACATCTTACATATAAAAAATGAAAATAGTAACAAAATATTAAGTCCAAAAAATAACTTGTACCCCTTTTTGGCATAAAGAGTAATGCCATTAATATTTTTATCTTAGTATGTGAATATATTAGTTATCATAAATTGTAATCTCTATGTTTATTAAGTTTTTTTTTTAAAGACCATATAAACAATATTATTATCCAAGAGTAATAATGTCATGTTTCTATATAAACAATGAGCTTCTAGTTATTACAATATATAAAAAGTACATAATAAACCTTAATAATTTTTCCAAAAAATTGGCCGTAGGCAAATGTTTCATTTGGTTTCACGTACGCACGGCTCTACATGTTCACGTCTTTTAGTTATCCCAAAGTGGCTTGCTCCATCAACCAATGAAACTAAATACCCTTTTTCAACGTTACAAATCTTTTGATAGTAACTAATGTTAAATTTTCCAATATACTCATGGAAGTTATTTTGACACACCATGATGTAGCCTCTGTCTTCAAGCTCCGATGGATCTATCAACAACGATTTATGTTTTTCCAATCTATCTATGTTTGTTGTATGCTTGTGTTTGATTAACTTATTTTATCCATCCATTAGGTTGATGACCTTCTCTTTTTTATCTTCTTTTGAGATTGAACGAACGGTAACAATTATGTTTGCACAAAATAATGTCTATGACCAACCAGTCAAGGTTGAGAAATTAGAAAAAAAAATTAATGTGACATAATTAATGAAATAATAGAAAATTATAAGTACGGTAATATATGAATCTCAAATAATTTAAAGATGAAAATATAAATTAAATAAAACAATTTAAAACTACTACAATGAATTTTAAAATACAGTATTAGAAAAAGAAGATGCATATCTTAATCTTCCATTTCTTTTCGGGCCAACATATTAATCTTACCTATTCGAAACTGAAAAAATAGAAAGTAGGAGTATATTTTTGTTTTTTTAAAAAAGGAAAATTTGTCTTCCCAATAAAAAAGATTGACCATTAGAACAAAGTTGAAAGCAATATTTTTGAATAAATTATTTTGTAAGATGAATAATATGAGACGATCTATGTTTATATAGAAGTGAGTATTTACATTTTTAGAATTAATAATTTCTGTATATTTTCCTTAATCTCTTTTCCAATTTTATGAGAAAATTTAGGCCTGCGAATTCGGGTCGGGTCGGATACTTCGGGTTGGGTAATTCGGATAGTCGGGTAGTTCGGAATCAGAGAAGTGTTACCGCAAATAACCGAATTAAATAACGGGTCGGGTCGGTTCGGGTATCGGGTTTTTCGGTTATTATTTTTGGTTACCGAAACTAACCGAAGTCTTTAATTTTTTGGTTAGTTTGGTTACTTAAGTTGGACCGGGTCAAAAATCTCGGTTATTTTTGGGTAAATTCGGGTAATTTCGGTTATATTCGGGTAGTTTGGGTAATTTGGTTAATTCGGGTCGGTTAATTTCGGGTAATTTTGGGTAATACGGGTAATTCGGTTAAATTCGGGTAACCGATCGGTTAGAGTGAACCGAACCGACAAAACCGATAACCGAATACATATTATAATTTCTTCCGATCGGTTTTCTTCTCTTAACCGAAACCGAACCGAAAACCAAAATTCTCGGTTCGGTTCGGTTCGGAATTTTCGGTTCGGGTAATATTCCCAGGCTGAAGAAAATTTGTTCCAATGAGCTCATTGTTTTTTTTTTTTCTAATTTCTTGTTTTCCACTTTCTTGCAAGACGTACTATACGATAAGAACGCTTTATGTTTAGTTGATCTAGTGTTATATATTCTCTGTTGTTATCTTTCATCTGTGTATTCATTTTTTTTTTTTTTATGCTACATGTCCTGAAAATTAATAGAAATAATAATAACATCCTGAGAAATTTGTTAATCCCAAATACCTTAGTTATTATGCATAAGAAACTTTGTTAACACTTCAAAGTCAAAGATTGCGTAGTATGCATTTTGAAATTGAGAAAAGAAACAAAATTCAAAGAAACAACGACGAAAACACGATAAAAACAAAGAAAAAAATTTTACCAAATAAAACAAAGCTAGTCGAAATTATTTTGTTGGGTGAAATATATGTCATCATCTCTTTGCTTATATAGAGGGGTGTATTTACAATCCTTTTCCTTTTAGGATTAACAAAGTTTTGTTTTTAATATAATAAGATTACAATTATGTTATGCATCGTTTTACCAAGCTTGAAAACAGTGATTTCTGATCGTTAAAATTGACACGTGTCACGATCTGATGAGTTACTAACTTTGATATGTGATTTCTGATCGTTAAAGTTGACACATGTCACAATCTGATGAGTTATTAACTTGGATATTTAATCGTTAAAACTGACACATGTCACGATCTGGTGAATTTTTAACTTTGATCTATGATCGTTAAAACTAACACGTGTCATGATCTGGTGAGTTACTAACTTTGAGAACCAAGCTTTATATAAAAAGATTTGTTTTTTGGTTCAAAGTCATTAGGACTAAAATAAATTTTTCTAAAAAAATTCGAAAGACTTTATAATTTGAAGATTATACCAACAAACTCTATATGTACTGAGAAATTTTGTTTTTTTGGTTAAAAGTCATTAGAGTTTTGAAATTATTTTATTTGTATTCATTAACTATATAGTTAATTTGATATGATCAGCTTATCCTTTTCTAATTTATGAACAAATTAAAAAACCTTTTCAAAATTTTAAATTATTATATTATTGATGTTTTTATATTATAGTTTATACTATTTTTATTCCATAATTAGGATATGTTATTTTATGATGTAACCAAAATGCAATATATTTATTGTGGAATTTGTAATTACAAAATAAAATGTTGATACTTTGAGTTCCTTGTAGATCTTGAAGACAAGTTGAACATTATCCTTCTTCATATTGGATAGCTTGCCTTTGTGTTATTTCTAGGTCTTATATTTTACAGCTTCCATATCAAGTGTTTTTGTTGCATTTGGATTGTGGTATTCGCTTTCAAAGAAGACGTTGAGTGGTTGTGGGTTAACTGGTCCAAATGATAGGATAGATGCGTGTATAAAATCTGTCAAATTATTCATGAAATGTAATATAAAAATTGGTTATGTTTCTGAAATGTGGATTGTTGGAATATGAGATTGTGTAGCTGATGTTGTTTTTTTGTCGGTATCTACGCTTTATATTAAAGTGTGGGTTTAGGAGAGTTTAGACATTACTATATTTTTGTCTAATGACAAAATGTGTTTTATTTATGGTTTAATTGGAAATATTTTTTTAGTTTTATATTAAAGTTTGATTTCAATCTAAAATCAAACTTTTAAAATAATATTTAATTTGTTTTTTAACAAATAATATTTATTTGTTTTTCTAACCAACCAACAAAAAAACACAAAAAATGTATTATATCTAAGATGAAGTGAAAGAGAATGAGAATGAAAAATGAGTATTTATAAGATGGGAAGTGATGAGAGTTATAGGATGGAAAGTGATGAGAGTTAAAGTTTAGAAACTAAAAAGTATGGGAGTTATTGAATAAAAAATTGAGTGGAGAAATAAGGTTAATGCAAATTTATTTTATTTCAGTTTCAATATTAGAGTGTGAGTTAAATGTATATGACTAAATGTGTTTTATTTATGTTTTGATTGAATTTTTTTATTTTATTTTAGATTTATATTAAAGTGTGAGTTAAATTTATATTATTAAAAGTGTTTTATGTATGGTTTAATTGGAAATAATTTTACCAATTTTATATCAAAGTGTGAGTTAAATTTATATGGTTGAATGTATTTTATTTGTGGTTTCATTAGAAATAGTTTTTTAGTTTCATATGACAAAATGTGTTTTATCTATGGTTTAATAGGAAATATTTTTTTATTTTATTTCAGTTGTAATATTAAAGTGTGAGTTAAATGTATATGATTAAATGTGTTTTATTTATTGTTTGATTGAACCTTTTTAGCTTTATATTAAAGGGTGAGTTAAATTTAAATGATTGAATGTGTTTTATTTGTGGTTTAATTGGAAATGGTTTTTTCAGTTTTATATTAAATTGAGAATTAAATGTATAAGATAAAATGTGTTTTACTTATGGTTCAATTGATTTTTTTTAATGTTTATATTAAAGTTTAATTTTAAAGTGTTTGATTAAATGTCTTATTTTTGGATTAATTGAAAATATATTTTTTTTAGTTTTACATTTAAAGTGTGAGTTATATTTATTTGATTAAATATGTTTTATTGGTAGTTTAGTTAATTTTTTGGTGAATAAGTTTTTTGGAAAAGTGTCAGTTTTACAGTAGTTGTGGAAGAAAGTTTTAGGAGGTATCTTACTTTTTTAAATAAGAAATTTTTATTTTGAAGTGTATGATTAAATGTCTTATTTGTGGATTAATTAAAAAAAATATATTTTAATATTTAAAATGTGAATAAGTTTGATTAAATGTGTTTTGTTGGTAGTTTAGTTAAAATTTTGGTGAATAAGTTTTTGGGACAGGTGTCAGTTTTACAGTAGCCATATGTCAAGCTGTGGAAGAATGGTGATGTCGAGATTCACTTCAACTCGGCTGATTCGAAATCTCGCGGTGCGCCAAAACTGAAGCAAGCCACTCCTGAAAGAAATAAATGACATATTTGTTTACTTTAATATAAAAATATAAGTGTTTGGGCAAAATTAATCGATTCGTTTAAAGACTACGGAAACAAGAAACAGATGTTGAATAGTTGCTTTTATTAATCAAAGTATCGATTGCAAAGTACAAGAAATCAAGCACAGTGAGTCAATCTATGAACTGAGTCGTGCGTCTTGAAGTTTCGTGAAGTATCTTGCCTTTTGCTCTCGGTCTCGTCCCGTATCATGAAGACGTAGCTCCCTTTTTATAGAGAAAACCTTCCCAACCCTAATCCTCATGGGACTTGGCTTCGTGTAACCGTCTCTTCATGAGATAAGGCCGTTTTCCAATATTCCCTTCACAAGATAAGGTTATTTTCCAATATTCTCTTGATGAGATCAACTTCGAATATTCTCTTGACAATGTCGTTTCGTCAAGGAACACAGTCGGTGTCAAGGTCCAGTTACGGCCCGTATTGACTCAATGCTTGCCGTTACGGCCCATATCAATAGAATCTTCTAGAGAATACATAGTTCTCCATTATTTATCGAATATATCATAATTATAATAGAATTTATCTATTATAATTTATATGATTAAAATTATGCCCAACAGTTTGCCCCCCACTCTCTATTTTCTTAGTAAGAATTTAGAGAGTAGTTAATTCATTCGCTGCCTTCTGTTAACGATGTCATGATCCACATCGTGATCTTGTAGTTTTGGGACAATTTTTATCCCATGGCAAGACATTGCATCGTGACACAATTCGTTTTGTTCCATTGTTTGCTCTAACAATGTTACATCACGTCCCTGTGTTGCATCGTGAAGACGTTTCACATCTTGATGACGTTATACGTCGTGAAGGTATTTAGTATTGGAACGATGTGAAGTGATGATGTTTTGCATTACGATGACATTTTGCATAGTAATGGTGTTTTCCATTGTGTCGACATTGAAGATAGACTTTGTTACAGGTCCACAGATCATATCAATGTAGAATTATGTTTGTCGACAAATCTCTTCTTTTTTTAAACATTGTGCCAATGTTTACACCATGAAGACGTTCCACATTGTGATGAAGTTTTCAACATCGTGAAGATGTTTTCAACATCGTGAAGATGTTTTCAACATCGTGAAAATGTTTTCAACATCGTGAAGATGTTTTCAACATCGTGAAGATGTTTTCAACATCGTGAAGATGTTTTCTGCTGCGAAGACGTTTTGCACGTTTTATATATTGCAAAAACTCTTCACATCATGACGATGTTGTACGTTGTGAAGATGTTTTATACTGCGACGACGTTTTAAACATTTCACATTGTGGAAATGCTCCGCGTCTTGACGATGCCGCAGGTCGTGACGATGTTGCACGTCTTGACGATGTTTTCCAATGCGACAACATTTTAAACATTTCACATTATGGAAATGCTCCGCGCCTTGACGATGCTGCACCTTGTGAAGATGTTTTCTCGTCGTGACGAATATTTACGCTGTGACAACAATTTTGCAGCCACGAGTATTATGTTATATAGCTGTTATTACAGTCTTGCTCCACATCGCAGCGATGTCTTGCATCATGATGATGTTTTGCAGTCAATGCCGTGACGATGTTGCATCGTCGTGACAATGTTCTTGCATCATGATGATTTTGTATCGTGACAATATTTGTCATGTGTCAAATTATTTTTCCTCGTTAGCAAGTATTTTGCTGTCAAGTTCATATATCTTCTACCCAACCTTCAGGTGGATATTAGATTCATTAATTTGCCAATGCGACGTCTCGCTAACAGGCAGTTGCAGCGAGTATTTCGCTTTTAGGTGATTACCAATTTTCATAGTGAGTAAATCGTTCACGTGTTTGTGAATCAATCTCCTCATTACTATATAAAGTAAACAACTTCAGGATCGTTTCCTGTATTGTAAGACTTGTTTATCTTGTATCGTGACAAGTATCACATCACATGACATGATTTTTGTCTTGTGACATGTTTGTATCTCATGTTCATGACATGGGTTCTAAGTTTTAGTAGAGAGCGTCTTGAAGGTTTATGCATCAAGTGTCTCACTATAAAATTCTTGTTAACGAGTGTTTCGTTGTCAAGTTGTTGTCAAGTTGTTTTCCTTCGTTGAGTGCTTTGACACAAAATTCTTGTTTGTGTCTGCTTCTTCAATGGGTTAGCACTTAGCAGCGAATATCTTGCTAAAAAATCATTTTTCTGCTTTGATTATCTTTAAAACTAAAACTCATTTATTTTATTGGAAGATCCTATCAATATTAGAAAAGAAACAAAACTAAAATCAAACCAAAAATAAACAATAACTTAAATAAAACCTGATATCACCATGACGTAAACATCGATATGTCGTAGACGTATTTTTCATGTTGACGATTTGCGCTCTTCACTTTCAGTTTTGTTCATAGTTTGATGTGTGTCGTCACTATTACTTAGGCTGTAAGTGTCTTCACTTCGAAGTCTTTTGTAAGACTCAACATGTTGAGTAGTTCTTTCATTCCTTTTTGCACGAGAATCAGATTGTGACGAGTGTCGATGTCGATGTTGCGTGTTTTCTTCCCATTTTATTTGTGCCCATGCCCGTGAGAGCACATCTTCCATGGTTCTGCACTGATACTTCGTAAGCTCCTTGTACAAGTCACCATCTGGAAGCAAACCTCTTTTAAATGCGGAGATGGCAGTTGACGTGTTGCAACTGGGTATCGATACTTTTTCCTTGTTGAAGCGTCCCACATAGGCACGCAACGACTCGTCTCTCTTTTGTCGTACCTCGTAGAGGTCATCCGCTGTCTTCTCCAAGTTCCTGCTGCTAGCGAATTGCTCAACGAAGAGATCTGTCAACGATGCAAACGAGTTGATCGAGCCGTTTGGCAGGTTGATAAACCACTGAAGTGCTGCGCCCGTTAGGCTTGAGCCAAAACCCTTGCACATTGTAGCTTCCCTGCACTCTTTTTGGATGGCCGTCGTGAACATTCGTTGCTTGTACTGTGCTATGTGGTCATCCGGGTCGGCTGTTCCATCATACATCTTCATTGTTGGTAACGTGAATTTTCTCGGCATCTCCGTAAGTGCAATTTCATCAGAAAAAGGTGTATCGGCATACGAGTGCAAGTTGCTTTTTCGAATTGGTGGAGCCACTCCTGGCAGTCGTCCGATCATGGCTTCTACTGCACCCAAACGCTTTGTAAGCATAGCTTCCAAATAGGCGGCTTCAGCTGACATGGTGTGTGGTTCATGTTCGACTCCTGTAGCGTGCGGTGTGTTGTTGGTTTGTTGTTGATCCGTATTGTCTTCTCGAACAAAGTTCTCGCGAGTTTGCCTTATATTAGGATTTTCTCCGTTATTCTCCTCCCGTGGAGTCTCTAGTCGTCCGTCTCCGGTCGCGGTCGTCGTTCGAGTAGCTGCAGGAGTTGAGTTAAGGTCTTGCATTCGATTTACTTGTACGCCATGAAATCTTGAGCTTGCTTCAGTGAAAATTCTTCCTGCTGTCATCAGCGAGGCGTTCTCCTCTCGTAGCCTGGCGTTATCAGCCTCGATCTGCGTCAGCTTCTGCACCGTCTCGTTCATCTTGGCAGTCAGGACTTCCAGCTGGGCGGCGACAGTCGCTTCAACATTGGTCGTTTCACTTCCGTTTCCCGTCATCTCACATAGATTACTTTACCCCTCCTTCTAGCGCCAGTTGTTTGGGCAAAATTAATCGATTCGTTTAAAGACTACGGAAACAAGAAACAGATGTTGAATAGTTGCTTTTATTAATCAAAGTATCGATTGCAAAGTACAAGAAATC
This sequence comes from Camelina hispida, assembly GCA_023657505.1. Taxonomy (NCBI): domain Eukaryota; kingdom Viridiplantae; phylum Streptophyta; class Magnoliopsida; order Brassicales; family Brassicaceae; genus Camelina; species Camelina hispida. Next base: position 29,752,443 of record CP094632.1, read on the forward strand.
AAGCACAGTGAGTCAATCTATGAACTGAGTCGTGCGTCTTGAAGTTTCGTGAAGTATCTTGCCTTTTGCTCTCGGTCTCGTCCCGTATCATGAAGACGTAGCTCCCTTTTTATAGAGAAAACCTTCCCAACCCTAATCCTCATGGGACTTGGCTTCGTGTAACCGTCTCTTCATGAGATAAGGCCGTTTTCCAATATTCCCTTCACAAGATAAGGTTATTTTCCAATATTCTCTTGATGAGATCAACTTCGAATATTCTCTTGACAATGTCGTTTCGTCAAGGAACACAGTCGGTGTCAAGGTCCAGTTACGGCCCGTATTGACTCAATGCTTGCCGTTACGGCCCATATCAATAGAATCTTCTAGAGAATACATAGTTCTCCATTATTTATCGAATATATCATAATTATAATAGAATTTATCTATTATAATTTATATGATTAAAATTATGCCCAACAATAAGAAACCCAATTTTCCTTCGTAAGAAGACAGTAGAAATCACAAACTGTTTCTTGATAATTGAACAGATAAGGGAGAAGGGGTGAGGAAGAGAAACAGGCGAAGAAATGAAGAAGTCGAAACTCAGAGATTCCGTCGGTTTTTCTTTGAGAAGTCGACAAAATTCTGTGGCCCATTATTGATTTACAGCTTATTATCAATTGCCTTAAACATGAAATAAAACATTTTTTTTTTTTAAAAACAGAAGATTTAGATTTTTTTAAAAACAGAAGATTTAAAAATGCCAGATAGAATTTCTTAAAGTGTGTAACCCTACTTTATTATATTAGATTTAGCTCAAGGACAAGAAAAATAGTATCTTCTCATTTTTTTTTTATATTTGATTATTTCTTATATTTTTTAATTCGTTCTAAAACTGCTTAACATAAAATGGAAATATACCTTTTTTTTAATCAGCACAAATATTTTTATTTCTATTTTTCGACCATATCATTTTTTCTTTTGGGTATAATTTTGATATTTATACTTTTCCTCCTAATTTGTTTGTTTGTTTATCAATAATCAATATAGCTTTTCGGTCAACTGCTTTGGTTTATCTGTCATCAAATCTCAGTTTACCTCGATTTAGTTTGGTTTATACGTCCACCCAATCCTTTGGGTTGGCCAAGATTGTCATAACCAACTCTAATACTACATTTTAGCTTACTACTATAATCCTTAACAAATAAAACTGGCCTATATAGCCAGCCACACCTGAAACACACACAAACTTAAGAGAATTGTCCAAGCTCATTATTACAAAGTTGCAAAGAAAGAGAGTGGCAATCTTACATCAACAGAATCGGGAGAAAGATGGAGGGTCTCCATGCTGCATATCACTTCAATGAGAGCTGATACATCTGGCCTCCCGACTTTTTTAGAATAACGAATATCCAGCTTAGCTTCCACCAGGGAAGCAAAGTTAACCGGTGTGTACACACGCAAGGCATAATCGGAGTAGTCGAAGGACACAAGACTTGGGGCGTCAAATGACATAGAATTGTAGGGACCAATTTCAGACTCACAACCGTAGTGAACTGATAGCTTCTTGATGGTCCGACTGGAGATGCAGTATGAGAGTCCTTCGAAGTACTTGTGACGTACGACTAAATCCTCGAGCACTGGACAACCAGGAAGAAGCACATGACACAGATCTTCATATTCAAAAACGACCGAGTCCAAGAAGAGACTCTTAAGTGCTGGAAGAGACAAATCTGGAGGAAACTTTCCAAAAGAAATTCGTGTCCCCAGTGTCAGCTTAACCAATGTCTTGCTCATGAAGAACTCATAAGGCAGCAAGATGTCACCATAGCTAGGTAGGCTCAATACAAACGTCAAGCTCCACTACACCACGCTCTACGGCATTACGTATCCAGGGGTACATATGATCTATCTCTTGTTATAAGTTATAACAAGAAGATGGCAACAAGTACATTCTAAAAATTTTCACACAAGAATAAAAGAAAGTAACATTTAAACTCTCAATAACAGCTTTGAGTTGAAAAGACATTATTAGGGTGTAAGCCTTTGAGGGTCGCGAGGGAAGAGCGATGTTTTCCGGATGTTGTTCAGTGCACAGAAAAGCATGACCACTCGCTCCAGCCCCACTCCGAATCCACCGTGTGGAGGCGCACCATACCTGTCAACAACATGATGATTTGTATCAATTGACGTCTCTGCTTAGAGAAACAACAACAACTCAGATATAAACAAGTGTAGGCCTAGGAACCAATCGAGCTGGTTCAGTTTGTTAAGTTTACCTGAATGAATCGATGTATGTGGATATTGTCTTGACATCAATCCCGCATTCCCCTGCACGTTTCTCCAAGACTTCTGGGATATGGACACGTTGTGCTCCAGATATGATCTCCTCACCTAGAACAGAACACGTCAAGTTAGTATCAAAATGTGCAGTAGTAACATAACCGGTGATAACACACACGGTAAATTAAAAAGAATAGCTCTCAAAGATGCACCTCTGATGAAGACATCAAAGGAGTTGCTGTAGAGAGGATTATCAGCACAAGGCATAGTGTAGAAAGGCCTAACTGCCGTAGGGTACCGATGCAGAATATAGAATTCAGTGTTGTACCTATCGAAATGATCAACAACACCATAGTACGTTAGAACCAACCTTGTAACTGTGAGATACATAACTAAATGATCTCGATTTGAAAACGACAAATGATATCAAACAGAGCAGAGCGGTAGATAAAAGTGATGTATTACTTTTCCAAAACAAGTTGGCCAAGTTTTCTCTCAGATTCAGTGTTTAGATCACCAAAAGGATCAACCTCCACACCAGCTTCCTGTCAACATGACTCAACAAATAAATTATTATTGATAAGTCCATCCGAGAAACTCAGATAAAATACAAAAAAAATACAAGTCATACCTTAAGCATTTGAACCCCTTCTTCAAACGTTAACCTCAATGTCTTTTCAAGAAACTGCATATTAATTAGCACCAATTATCAGAATACAAAAAGATACAAAAACTCAGTTTCTGTCTTTCTTATACTGCACATGGTTGGTTTACCTTCAACGGTTCAAATGGGTATTGCTTTCCAACAGCTTCCAGTTCCTTTTTGCACTTTTCATTCAAACTAGTGAATATAAACACAAATAACTCGTCCACAAGGTCCATTATCTGCAGACACAAAAGCTATTAGCACCACTGGCAGAATACAAGATACTTGATGACAAGAATACTGTATATATATATATTATTGACAGATAGCGCAGTCTTACCTCAGAATAGTGTTTGTGAATCTCCATCTCCACATCAAGACCAACAAATTCACACAGATGTCTATGAGTGAACGAGTCTTCAGCTCTGAAAACAGGACCAATCTCAAAGACGCGTCGCAAGTCACCACATATAGCCATTTGCTTGTGCAGCTGAGGAGACTGAGCTAGACAAGCAGGCTGTCCTTTGTATTCCAACCTAAATACAGCAGAACCTCCTTCACTACTACCGGCCATGAGTTTCGGTGTGTGGATACCAACAAAAGCTTTGGATAGTAATCTTTCTCTGAAAAACTACAAAAAAGTGATAGCTAATTCAGTAAAGCAACATAGGTAGAACAAAGTAAACCATATCATGGAAAGATCAAAGCATGCATGCTACTGATCATAAAACATTTCTATAGTGACAAAATCCAATCCTAGTCATGAGGCATACACAAATATTTTTACGAAACCAGGCTCATATCTCTATTACTAAAAGATATGAAAACAAATGATCACCGATCCTCTTCCATGTTTTAAAAAGATCAAGGGCCTTACATTTTCAACATGGCACACCAGGCGGAAGATGGCTTGATTAGCCGGTGTTCTGATGTCAATCACCCTATTATTCAAACGTGTATCCTGATTGACACGAGGAGCTGCCTTTTTATTATCCTGCAAACAACATTGAAAACAAGAAACTTCTATGAACACCATATATGATAGAAGCATAAGAAGAGAAAGCAAAGTAAAAATTGTACCAGCTAGCTCCAACTAATCAATCTCTAAAACCCTAAACCATCATATATACCTTAAGAGATTTTTCAATGTCTTCTTCACTTCGGGCAGCATCCTCCACATTAATTGGTAATCTTGTCAAGGCTTTGTTGACGCAGTACACTTTTCTCATGTGAATCTCAACCTGCAATCACGCATTATCGAATCAATCAATCAAACGAATAATGAGAGGAGGAGGAGAAGAAAACACAAACCTGCTGCGTAGTTCCCTTGACAGGATCCTTGGGAAGAACAACGAGACCGATGACATCGACAAAGGATTCGCAACTGAGCTGCTTGAGGTATTTAAACATGTCGACGCTAACGTCATCAGTCTCCTCCGATTGCTTGGCAACGCACTGAACAGTGAATCCAGTTTGCCTCAAGATCAAAAACAAAACTTTGCTAGACTTTATACGATTAACTCGTCCTCTGATCAGAACCTCAGATCCGGCCATCTCTTCAACCAAATCGCTCACATCGGTCCACTCTTTGCCTTCAACAGCCTCTCTCCATTTTCCGGCTTTCGGATCCGCCGTCGATTGTAACTCGTTAAGAGTCACGTCGCCGTAGTTACTGGAAAACTCTTCGAGAGACATATTGAAACTGCTGTGAGAAAAGTTGAATACAGTATTATTGTGCTATCTCTGCCCCCCCTCCCTTTATTTAGGGCTTTGTAACACATGCACATGAAGACTAATTATAAACCGGTTTTAATTAGGGTATCAAATTTGTTTGAACCAACAAATGTTGCGAGGTGTTTGACCAAAATACCCTTCTCCCTTCACCGACCAGGTTTTAGGGGTTTTCTATAGGGTTTACTACCATGGTTTGATTTATTTCAAATCTCCGATCGCAAAAATTCAAACAAAACCATTCTCCACGTTTGATTTATTTTAAGTCTCCGGTCGTCAAATTCAAATACAAGAGAGCTTCTAATTTAATTGATGCGAATTCAGCCTCCGAAACAATTCAGAAAGTAATCTTGGAGGAGAGAAAGGGAAACCAATATGGAAGCTAGAGTCGGTGTAGTGGTGGAAGGAGGACAGAGAGCTCTTAATACGGCCACCGCCACCGCCAGCGTTGTCGACGCCGGAAACAGGAAGCTTCTGTTACAGCAACAACCGCAGACTCAGACGCAAAGCTGCCATCATCAAAGTAATAAACAGTCGTTGAATCAGCAGCAAGGGCATTTCGGCACCGTTGAGCGTCTTTTCGCTGGAGGAATTGCCGGCGCTTTTAGTAAGACTTGCACCGCTCCTCTTGCTCGCCTCACCATCTTGTTTCAGGTACTTTCTATTTAATTATAGGGTTAGTTAATGTTGAGGCATCTGAGTTTTGATGCTTGCTTGGTATGGTTGTGTGCGGGCTAGTGTAAGGATCCTTAAAAATGAAAGATAAAAAAAGGAAACTTTTGACTTACCCTGCAAGGATTTTAACTAGTAGCTGAATTGAAGACTTTATTATACTCACTTTATGATTCGTGAGGATTTGCAGGAATGGTATGATTTTGTTGTTGTATGTGACAAAAATGGATATATGTTATCTTCAGATACAAGGGATGCAGTCGGAAGCTGCAATTTTGACCAGTCCAAACATATGGCATGAAGCTTCCCGTATTGTCAAGGAAGAAGGTTTCAGAGCATTCTGGAAAGGAAACATGGTTACTGTAGCTCATCGGCTTCCCTATGGTGCAGTTAACTTCTACGCTTATGACGAATACAAGAAAGTGAGTGCGTTCAAGTCTCTTTTATTTTAGACTGTGGTCTGATAGCTGTTTCATGCTGATTCGTCTCTCAGACTTGCCCTTGCTTTTTTTTTGTTTACAGTTCTTCAAATCAAATCCAGTCTTGCAGAATTATAAAGGAAATGCAGCTGTGGACACTTCTGTGCACTTTGTAAGTGGTGGCTTGGCTGGACTAACAGCTGCTACAGCTACCTACCCTCTCGATCTTGTAAGGACACGGCTCTCTGCACAGGTAATTCTGTTATCATATTTTATTTTAACTCTTAAAAAGAAGGTTGTTTTATATGACATAAGCAGTGTTATTTGTCTTCCCTTTTCCTGAGAGCATTTTTATTTTATCCTTTCCAGAGAAAGACAATCTATTATCAGGGTGTTGGGCATGCCTTCCGTACCATTTGCAGAGAAGAGGGAATTTGGGGTTTCTATAAAGGACTTGGTGCAACATTGTTGGTACGTTTTTTTTTGCTTACCCTTGTTCTTCTGATGAACTATGTTGATTGTTAACTCCTTGGTAGTGTTGAATTAGTCGGTACAGGTAGCCGTTTAGCCAATACCTCCCACTGCAAGTTTCCTTAGGCTGCTAGGGTAGATAGGAGTGTCCTAGGTGGTCCAAGTATCCAATTAGGCTGTCTAAATAGGTGGTTAAAGCACATGATAAAGGGACGTATATGTACTAAGAATTTTAATCCTTGTGTAAGCTGTTCAGTTAAGAGTATAGATATGATTTCTTGATAATGCATACCATGCTCAGGATCAAAATGCTTATATTTAAGCTTCTTGGTACATCTTTTAAATTGCAGGGTGTCGGTCCAAGCCTTGCAATCAGCTTTGCAGCGTATGAGTCTTTTAAAACATTTTGGCGCTCTCATAGGTAAAGGCCTTTATATTTTGGGATTTGAATATCAATATTGCCTTGTGAGTTTGTCTGTCCAATAAGAGTCTAAATTTATCCTATCCTAATACGTTTGTCTTCAAACTTTTTTCAGGCCTAATGATTCAGATGTCACGATTAGTCTTGGTAGTGGCAGTCTCTCCGGAATTGTTTCCTCGACAGGTTTCTTATCTGATCTCTCCCTTTCTCTCTAGTTACTCAAGAAAATTAGATGAGTCATGGCCTTTTTGGTATATACATTACATGAAAGTTTTGTTATATTAAAATCGATAACTTTTGTAGCGACATTCCCATTGGACCTGGTGAGAAGAAGAATGCAGTTAGAAGGAGCTGGTGGGAGAGCGCGAGTGTATACCACGGGACTCTTTGGAACATTCAAACACATATTTAAGACAGAAGGCATGAGAGGGCTATACAGAGGAATCTTACCGGAATACTACAAAGTGGTTCCTGGTGTTGGCATTGCCTTCATGACATTCGAGGAACTTAAGAAGCTCTTATCATCTGTCCCTCATTAATATTGTCTTATATACTTTAGTGTAAGCTGCTTTATAGAGTTTGGAGAAGAAGAAACAGAACACAATTTTCCCTTCGGTAGTAGTTTTTTATTATCTTCCGGTGTATAGTAGTAGTTGCAGTTTTTTAGGTGTTAAGATCTACAATTTTTTACTCATCCAATAGCATCTGTCACTAGATAACAATTTTGCCTCGTTCGAGAGCTCTGTCATTGATCCAAGCTTTATGCTCTTTGTATCTCTTAGTGGATTTTTAATGTATGTATCTGCCGAAAGATTTTTGTTTTTGGTGAGCCTTACTTGGCTGAGTAACAATTTTGATGTCTAAACAATTGCGTTTTCGAATGAGTGACATTGTACAATGTTTCGCTAAAACAAAGCATATTTGAGAAATTACAAATGGAAAGTTCAATCATCGACTTGGCAATATATATTAGAGTATCCTTAGAGCATACATGGAAATTTAAACAAATTCATGTCAAATATATTAAAATTAAATCAATCTATAGAAACATTTGATGAGCGTCACAACAAAGAGAATGTTACAAGTCCCTCCGGATTAACCCCAAAAGAATTAAGAATAACTTTTCTTTTTTTTTTTTTGGCTGTACAATTAAATGATTACAATTTACATACACTGAACAAACAGACAAGAGACCAGAGAAAATCATTTCGGATTTGTTTGTTCCTCATTGCTTCTGAGGATATGAAGTTCGTCTATGTGATTGAAGATGTTTTAATCTGCTTATGAGCGAGTCAATATATGTTCTGATTCGATACCGTACTGAGTTTGTGAGTGTTAAAGGCGGATTGAGAATCAGCGTCTGCGCCTCTACTACTAGGAAGACTAGCAAACGCACCGCTTTTGAGTAGAGGTTCCCTGCGTTCTCTGCATCTCCCATCACTTCATCTACCTGCAATTGTCAAAACGCTGAAGTCTCAACAAAAAGAGGATTTTTCTACTCTTTATAGTAACCAAAATCGTATCAAACAAACCAAATGGTATTTCACAAAAATCAAAAACCGGGTCGGGCATTCCTAGTTGTGAATGAAATGTAAAAAACAAACAATAATACGTTTGGGATTGTTAAGGAAATTGAAACTTACTCCTCCACTTATGCCGAGAGTAAGAGCTGCTTGAAATATTATCTCCATTGCATCCGGCATCTTTATATTATCTACAATGATGTTCTCTGTATTTTAATGATTCTGATAAATGAAAAAATGAGAGATTGTCTCAGTGGTGTGGTTACTCTAAGAAATGCGTACCAGATTCAACAAACTTGGCAAGTTCTTCAGCACGATCAACCTCCTGGACAAATTCTTTCTGAATCTGAGACAATATCTTCTCTGATCCTTCGTGGCTGATATTTCTTCTTACTCTGTTAATGTCTTGGCGCAGGCTTCCTTCTGTACCCGAGACTGCCTGAGTATGACAGATATGCAGTGCTTGATTCCAAATTGCAAGAATCACCAGTTGGATCGAGAAAGCTTCTAAATGCTTACCATTTTCACCCTATGATAAAAGAAGCATGAAAAGAAAACGCTCAGAAACTCAAGTCAGCAAGATTTTGTGCCAAACTTTATAAAACTACAGTATATGTTAAGTTGCTTACCCTTTCATGAACCAATTCTGCTATTGCTGCTGCACACTTTTGTAAAGACCGGATTCTTGTCAAACTGTTAGTTGATGGCTGTTCAAAAGCATCTACAAGATCCAGAGAGCCATGGGAAGTACCCGGGATATAATTCTGACTTTCCAAGCTTCCAAATCGACTAATGTTGTTACCAGTGGCACCAGCTATTGGCATAGGAGCCGTTAAAGTAGTTACACTTCTCTTGATGGACTCTACAGGAGGAGAATGTGATTTGAATGGGTAATTGAAAGGCTTCGGAGAACCAGACGAAGATGATGGTATATCAACCGGTGGTCCAGATATCAGAACATAATCTTGATCCATTGAGTCTGGAGAATCCCCTACTGCAGAACGACGTATATTAGAAACTCAAGCATCTTTCCAAAGGCAACTTTATTTTTATGGGCTAAGCAAAATATAGAAATTTGATTACCTCTTCCTTGAGTACTAAGTGATCTGGAATCAGGCAAGCTTGACGGTTTAAATTGGCTTCTATCTGATAATTTATGGCCTTCAAACTTGAAATTAATGGTTTCAGCTCTATGACTGACTCTACTATATCTGGAAGTAAGTTCCATGTTTTTCAAAGGACTAGATGCTGCCTCCCTTCTCTCGATACTAAATCCGTAAGATGACTTCATCGGAGAAGTATGTTTAAAAGATGAAGGACTTCCCTCAGGTCCACTAGAATCATCATCTAAAAAGAACGGCAAACAGTCTTCTTGAGAAATTTCTTCCCTATTTCTTGAGGGACTGCTTCCAGATGAATGAAAATCGTTCATCGTTTGTGAATCTAATCTACTCCTGCAACATTAATCATCATCAATATAACAGTTTGAACCACAAATGATAAAAGAAACTAGTTTAGTACTGCATCTACCTTGTGAAATCATATGATTGTTTGTCCGAAAGAAAAGGATGATGAAAAAACTCTTCAAACGTCAAACGTTCCACTGTCACACAGAATATTTCCAAAAAAGAAAAATTAGAAACTAACAAATAAGGACCCACAAAACACTTTTAAGGGTAACAAACACATAGACCTAGGAGATGAAGAGAGATTAATAGTAAACCTCCATATAAAATCAAAACCCAGAGTGTTTAAGACACACCCAAATTTTACTGGACAATTTCAAATTTTTGGCCATACTTTTTAATGAAACAAAAACTGTGACTATGACAAGAAACTAAAATAGCCCGACTTGCCCATTCTCTTGTTACTTTTTCAAAATAAGATTGACACACGCTAATAGAATCAGGAAGTTTATTTACAAAGATGCTTACCTGGATTACGACGCAGTAGCTTCTGGCATAGATCTTTACAGTCAGTACTCAAATCTCTACAGTCTGCTGGAAAATGTAAGTCAGTTGATCTTATAATGTTCTGGAGCAACTGTGGACATTAGATGAAGAGCATGTTAGCCGATAATGCATTCACCGAAACACAAACATTTACATATTTTAGATCTTCATGAAACTTGATATACAAAACCTGAATTTGACTGTTTCCTGTAAAAGGGGTTCTGCCTGTCACAAGTTGAAATAATATAGCACCAACACTCCAGAGATCTGCCTGTGTGTCAAGGAAGATTGTAAGCAGGATATATGGTATAAGAATGACCTAGGTGGCATATAGAAACAAACGTCGCACCTTTGCATCATATTTTTGAAGCTGCATAATCTCCGGGGCCATATACAGTGGTGAACCACATAAAGTTTCTGCCAAACCCCTAGGCTGCAGTGATCTGAGCTAAGAAAGTGTGATGTTTAAGTTAAAATTATAAACTCAAAGGGGTGTAATAATAATGCTACTCCAGGGAAAAAGAAAATGCAATTACCTAAAACTAGATATACAGATACACTAATTCTGACCATCACATTACACTATAACTGTTTCAGTAAAAAAAAAAGGCGCTGATGACAATACCTTGCAAATCCAAAATCAGCAATCTTCAGAGCTGCATCATTATCATCTGTGGATAGAAGAAGATTCTGTTTCAAGAACGAAAGAACCTTAGCAATCGAATTTCAATTTTAGAAGAAAGAATCTCTATCTCTGCTAGGGCAAAAATTTCTCAGATATCATATCCTGTGAGAAAGAAGAAAACATGTTATAGTGGAACCTAACAGATTACCCTTCTACGGTGTCCAGTTTCAACCCTTTGAGAGGTTAATCTTTTAGAAACGGCTCTCACGTATTGTCATGACAAGAGAAGATCATATCAGGGTTGTGAGTTATCAGACATACCTGAGGCTTTAAATCACGGTGAATAATATTGTTGTCACGAAGAACTTGCAAGCCAGCCGCTATTAGACAGAAAAAAAAATCACTTAAAGAGTGAGAAAGTGATTCTACAACTCCAAACAAAACAGCAAATGAAGCAGAATCGTTGGAGGACTTTTTACCTAACTGCAGCATAAAATGCTTAGCAGTAGCTTCAGGAACACTTCCATGTTTGTGAATATACATAGACAGATCACCTCCTTTACAATACTCCAACACCAGATTTATTTTCCCAGGAGCCTATATTCAAAAAAGTGCTAAACATCTCAAGAAGAGGCCATGCTATATTCCTCTAACACATTTAACAATTGAACCGAGCAATGGCAAGCTTAAACGAGCTACATCATTCCATATCCTGACTGCTCTCTACGTAATTCTATGCTTACTAGAAAACCCAAAAGAGAAGTCACTCAAAACAACCAAAGAGAGAAATATAATAAACCTCGATCATGTCGATAAAGCGGATGATGTTAGGATGATTAATCTTCCTTAAGATGATAATCTCCGACATGAGACTCTCTTGCAACTTCTTATTAAGCCTAGCCATAGCGATCTCTTTGATAGCAACGACGGTGCCATGGACAAGGTGCCTCCCTTCCCAAACCACAGAAAACGAACCCGACCCGATTTGTCGACCCACCGCGTATTCGCCGATAACCCTTCCGCTTCTCCCCGCCGCCGCCGACGATGACGACTGAGCCATTTTTTCCTCCGGACGAAGGAGCAAAAAAATAAACTCCGGAGATCCGAAATTGAGCTGCAGAAAAATTAAAATTAAAATCTTGTTTTTGGGATTTTCTCTAAAACCCGCTTTGAGTTGAAAATAAAAATAAAAGAAGAAGAGGAATTTAATTTCAATTGAGGCGTATTCAGATAAAATGATGATATGATATGACAAGAAGAAATGAAAGGTTTATTAATTTGAAATTGAATTCAATATGCAAAGTGTTTTTTTTTTTTATTATTACAAAGGAATCAAACTTGTAAAAATGACGCCTCTGGTTTTTTTTTTTATATTTATACGATCAGAGATGATGATGATTTGTGTAAATTAATTTAAAATTACGGCTGAGTGGACATAATGACAGGATGATTAGTGGTCTTAATCTACGAATGCTCATCGCTACAGCCTACAATGCCTACCGCCAATCATCCTTTAACTAACATCATCATCTTATAATATACTCTTTTTTTTTTTTTCTCAGAGTAAATGAGGTATAGAGTAAATGAGTAACTAACAAGCGAATTTTCCTTCCAAGCTAGAATCACTAGTCCACCATGTTATCTTAGAATATACTGCTATTAAAATTATAATCAATCATATTTTACCTTAACCAAATCTATAAAGTATTATTATTCAAAAAATTTTACAAAAATATTCAATTTTTAAGCTAGTAGTAATCATATGGGTTGTGTGCAAACTCACAGCTTAAGTTGTGGCATTATATTGTCACTTTACTCAAAAAAAAGTAGTAAATGAATAAATAATACTCCCTCTGTCCCTTGAAGATTGATGTTTGAGGTATGTCACACAAATTAAGAAATAATGATTGTTTTCCTATTAAAAAAGAAGTATATCTTTATAAACCAATGACTACTGAGATTTTCAAATTTTCTTAATGATTACTTCTTGAAATTTATAAAAGTTTAATATTTATTAACTAAAAATAGTAAAACATCAATCTTTGTGAGACAGAAGAAGTATATGTTTACTAGGTAAATAAGCAATACATCATGTGAAATTGTGAACAAAGATTTGTTGTTCTCGATCATAGTAAGATACTTAAATTATTGGTGTCCGTTACAAAACAAACTTCAATGTATATGGCTCATTGTATTGTATGTAACTATGTATCGGTTTCATAATTTACGGCAACAAATTTGATGATATACTAATACAGATGGAGTATAAAACATTTTAAAATGAAGTGTGAAAATTGGATTACGTGTACATTGATATAAATGTATCACCCAAAAAAAAAAAAAAAGAAGGAAATAGCGTAAATAGTACACAAGAATTTTAATATTTAAGAGCCTAAATAAGCAAGCAGCTATGTATATAGCGTGCCGTTGTAGAAAGCCGACTAGCTTTTTCTGATTGATTGTGACTTAGCCCCGCTTTTGCTTAATATTTCCAGCCGTTGATGACTTTTCCAAAATCCCTTACTTGTGGGTTTCCGAGTTGGGTAATGTTTCGATAAACGCCTTAATGGTCCTAGGTTCGAATCTGGAACATGGTATTTTGGCAAACTTTACACGTCAATGTGTCCTCTATCTCTCTCTCATGATTGGTCATCTGTTGTAATGTTGCATGTCTATATATATCTAGGCCAGGACACTAATACCCGTTACCTATACTTGATCTGTTACTCGGTTCATACCTGTCCCGAAAAAAAGGATACCCGCATCTTTAGGGTCGAGTAAAGGATAGTATAGTTATATTACCCATGAGTAAGGGACGAGTATAGGGTATTAGTTTAGTTTTCAATACCCGTCCTGTTACTCGGCCCTTTACCCGTTTTGCTACCCAATCCGTAAATATCCGTTAATATTTTGTATTATTATTATTATTTATTATTAACTTATAGAGTTAAAGTTAAAACATAAGTTCAAAACTTAGCCTAAATGAATTGATATATTACTTTTATTTTCAAAATTTGTAATTTTATAATTTTTGAAACTATATATTGCATAAATTTATGAATTTTTCCTTTTTTGAATTTCAGAATATAAAATTATAATTGCGGTTATTGACATTTTTCTATCGGATACTCGTTTTCCGGGTAATAATAAAAGGTCGAGTATTTAAAGGGTCAACTATTTTTACTGGGTATCCGTTTTTCTAAATACCCGTTATTTAAGGATCGAGTATGAGTAAAATTTGTCTGTTACCCATTAGGGTCGAGACGAGTAAAAGGTCTGAGAAAATTAAAAGGTGCCCAGCACTATATATATCCATGATGCCATTGCTCGGTCCGTATTATTCTCTAATACTTAGAGGTACAGATAGTATAATATTCATAATCTTATTGGTTATTGCCAATATTGACACTCGGTACAGAAAATAGCATGCCGTCGGTAATTTTTGACTTTTGTATGAACAGATCTCACTCAATTGGTAACATTGCGTTTTTTATTTTTCTTGGGGGCATAATTGTGTTTTTCTTCTCCGCTGGCCGTTCATAAGCAACCAATTTGCCTAAAAAGTTTTGAGGGAGTAACCAAATTTATCTATGCTAAATCATTTTATTTATATTGTAATTTTTATATAAAATATAATTTATGTGACTACTTTTTAAAAAAATTTAGATAAATATTATACAATAAAATCATATACTAAATATGATGCTTTAAAAAAAGACACGTATTTTGTAAGTTTTATATTGTTAATGATTCTAGATAAATACTCGTGATATAATACTGGTTGAATTTTATTTTATACAAAATTTTGTATATTTATATTTTAGAATAAAATTTTATTTCAATAATATATGTTTTATATCATTACTTGAATGTTATATTAGTTTATGTATGTGAAGTTATTTCAGCAATGTATATTTTATATCATGATTTCAATGTCATTATAAGACATAATTTTGTAATAACTTCAATGTCATTTCGAATTGGGTAATTTATATATGTATAATAGCAAACCCACTTTTGGGGGTCAACTTTAATCTAACGGATGAGATTGTTTCTATTATTTCATCTAATGGTTTAAAATTATTAATGATCTCATACCCCCATCTTTTAAAAATCGCACCTATTAAACCCTTTGTTAATGATCTCAAAAGTTGCGACGTTTCGGTCCAACAATTGTGTTTCTTCGTTGCACCCCCAGCTTTCCATGTTGGCACCCGCTAGTTTTCACAGCCTTTTGTTTTACACCTCTTTGTTTATATAATGTTGCAATGTTTTGATCCAACAATTGTGTTTCTTCATTGTACCCCTAGCTTTCAATGGTTGCACTTGTTAGTTCTCACACCTTTTTGTTTCACACTTCTTTGTTTTTACACTATTTGTTTATATATACGTATATATATTATATATATACAAATTTTTATGGATTTTGAAAAGAGTTTTTGTTCTTTGAGTATTATTAATGATCTCACCCTTTGTTAATGATCTCAAAGTTGCAAAGTTTTGGTCTAACAATTGTGTTGTTTCGTTGCACCCCCAACTTTCCATGTTGATACTCGTTAGTTTTCACACCCTTTTGTTTTACACCTTTTTGTTTATATAAAGTTGCAATGTTTTGATCTAACAATTGTGTTTCTTTGTTGTACCTCTAGCTTTCAATGCTTGCACTTGTTAGTTTTCGCACCTTTTTGTTTCACACCTTTTTGTTTCACACCTCTTTGTTTTCACACTCTTTGTTTTTATATATAATAGCAAACCCACTTTTGGTGGTCAATTTTAATCTAACGGATGAGATTATTTCTATTATCTCATCTAACGGTTTAAAGTTATTAATGATCCCAACAGTTGCAACTTTTTTTTCCAATAATCGTGTTTCTTTGTCATACCTCCATCTTTTGATCAAAACTTTGTTTTTACACTCTTTGTTTATATATATATATACAAATTTTTATGGACTTTGAAAAGAGTTTTTGTTCTTTGAGTATTATTAATGATCTCACCCTTTGTTAATGATCTCAAAGTTGCAAAGTTTTGGTCTAACAATTGTGTTGCTTCGTTACACCCCCAACTTTCCATGTTGGCACCCGTTGGTTTTCACACCATTTTGTTTTACACCTCTTTGTTTATATAAAATTACAATGTTTTGATCCAACAATTGTGTTTCTTCGTTGTACCCCTAGCTTTCAATGGTTGCACTTGTTAGTTTTCGCACTTTTTTGTTTCACACATTTTTGTTTCACACCTCTTCGTTTTTATATATAATAGCAAACCCACTTTTGGGGGTCAAATTTAATCTAACAGATGAGATTGTTTCTATTATCTCATCTAACGGTTTAAAATTATTAATGATCCCAACAGTTGCAAGTTTTTTTCAATAATCGTGTTTCTACATCATACCCCCATCTTTTAAAAATCGCACCTATTAAACCCTTTATTAATGATCTCAAAAGTTGCAACGTTTCGGTCCAACAATTGTGTTTCTTCGTTGCACCTCCAACTTTCCATGTTGGCACCCGTTAGTTTTCACGCCCTTTTGTTTTACACCTCTTTGATTATATAAAGTTGCAATGTTGATCCAACAATTATGTTTCTTCATCGTACCCCTAGCTTTCAATGGTTGCATTTGTTAGTTTTCACACCTTTTTGTTTCACACTTTTTTGTTTCACACTTCTTTGTTTTACACTCTTTGTTTATATATATATATATACATATTTTTATGGACTTTAAAAAGAGTTTTTGTTCTTTGAGTATTATTAATGATCTCGCCCTTTGTTAATGATCTCAAAGTTACAAAGTTTTGGTCTAACAATTGTGTTGTTTCATTGCACTCCCAGCTTTCAATGTTGGCACTCGTTAATTTTCACACCCTTTTGTTTTACATCTCTTTGTTTATATAAAGTTGCAATGTTTTGATCCAACAATTATGTTTCCTCGTTGTACCCCTAGCTTTCAATGGTTGCACTTGTTAGTTTTCGCACCTTTTTGTTTCACACATCTTTGTTTTCACACTCTTTGTTTTTATATATATACATATTTTTATGGACTTTGAAATGAGTTTTTGTTCTTTGAGTATGATTAATGATCCCACCCTTTGTTAATGATCTCAAAAATTGCAAAGTTTCGGTCCAAACAATTGTGTTTCTTCATTGCACCTCCAGCTTTCTATGTTGGCACCGTTAGTTTTTACACCTTTTTTTTACACCTCTTTGTTTATATAAAGTTGCAGTGTTTTGATCCAACAATTGTGTTTCTTCGTCGTACCCCTAGCTTTCAATGGTTGCACTTGTTAGTTTTCGCACCTTTTGTTTCACACCTCTTTGTTTTCAAACTTTTTTGTTTATATATATATACAGATTTTTAGGGATTTTGTAAAGAGTTTTTGTTATTTAAGTATTATTAATGATCTCACCCTTTATTAATGATGTCAAAAGTTTCAAAGACTCAATCCAACAATTGTGTTTCTTCGTCGCACCCCAACTTTCCATGTAGGCACCCGTTAGTTTTCACACTTTTTTGTTTGACACCATTTTGTTTATATAAAGTTGCAGTGTTTTGATCCAACAATTGTGCTTTTTTCGTCGTACCCTTTGATTTCAATTTTTGCACTTGTTAGTTTTTGCATCTCTTTGTTTCACAAGTCTTTATTTTCATATTTTGCACCTATTAGTTTTTTCACTTTTTTCACACCTCTATGTTTTACACCTTTATATTTTATACCTCTTTGTTGATTATATATAAACTTTTATGAAATACAAAAACAAGTTTCGAATTTATTGTTTTCTGAGTATTTTTTAAACTTACAAGTTAATAAATAAAATCATAGATTTATATGTTTACATATTATAGCAGACTCATTTTTAGGGGTCAAATTAAATATAACAGATGAGATTATTTTTTATTATCTCATCTGTTTGTTTAGATTTGTTAATGATCTTAAAAGTTGCAATATTTTGATCCAACAATTGTGTTTATTCGTCGTACTCCCAGCTTTCAATGTTCACATTTGTTTGTTTTTGCACATATTTGTTTCACACCTCTTTGTTTATATATATATATATATATATATCTTATTATATAAACTTTGGTTTTCAAAGCTAGTATATATATATATATGGACCTTGAAAAGAGTTTTTGTTATTTGACTATTGTTTAATACCTCCAAATTTAAAAATACTGAGTATTATTTTCTTTCAATTTATTAATCAACATTGATTCACTCATCTTTGTTAAAAATTTTGGATTGTTTTATTTATTGATTCTTTCATCTAACTTTTGTTTGGTGTCGCTTTCCATCTAACTGTATTGATCATCTCTTTCAAGTATTAATTTAGGTAATTAATTGTGATTTTTAATTTTTCATAGATTTAACTTTTTAGTCAATTTGGTTGGTTGCAGTTGAAGCTATGAGCTCTTTCTCTCTGATTCTCTCATTATTTTTTATAAATTTCGATAGAATATTGATTTAAATTTAATTCTATTTGAATATCTTTCAAAATTGATTATCTGAGTATGATTCAATAAACCTAGATTGATATATCTTTAACACTATGCTCTTATTGTCATTGAATCGATTTTTCCTTTGTATTATATAACAAATATTTTATTTAACTAATTTGGTTAATTCGTCTTAGTCATTATTTATAACTTTTATATTATACAGTTAAAAAATTACCAAAAAAATTCACTGGAAATGTGAAATTAACAATGTTAATCATTTCAAGTTTTCACTTTCTCGTGCGGTAATGCACGGGCCGACATCCTAGTACATATTAAAGGAAAAATCAAAAGTTTGAAATATTGGGATCTACTGTTGCACATGGAGCAGCTGCAGTTTGGTGATAACACCCAAGTATTTCAACCGAAAGGCGCCCTCTTGCAGCTTGAAGCGCTTAGCTGAGAACACCCAACAAGATATGGATCAAGCTTGAAACGTACAGTGTCGTCTTTATAAGTGGCTTTTACTATCAGTGTTGAACTTGATCTGCTCTCTCCGTTATTGTTATGAGTTCTTATTTGGTTCCAATTTTGTTCCATGGAAGTAGATGAACTTCCCAGCAAAACTGCTCCTGAGCTATTTGACGAATCCGACATGTTGCTGGATATGGATTGGTTTGGTTCTACGATTTCATTACCGCCTTCGATTCTTGTATTTGTTCTATCACCTGCAAGTGCTAGAGAGCTCAAGCACCTACGAACACAAAGGTCTCTATCCCTCTTTACCTCTTCACTCTTTTTTCCTTCTTTACATTCAATGTATGATGATAATTAACAATGAATGATGATACATCTTTAAAAATTGATATTTCTACCATTTGACATTTTTAATTATCTACACGTTGAAATTATTATTTTTAGAAGGAAATATAAATCTATAAAATTTTACTCCACTATTTTGATTTTTAGAAAAAAGAAAATAAAAGAAAATTTTCATTTTTGAGGAAAAGGAAATAAATGAAAAAAAAAAAAAAAAAAGTTTTCTCAAATTAAAACCTTGGTAAATTGGTTTTTGAACCCATATGTCCGCTTCAATTCAATTTTGAGTGTAAACCACTAACCATAACCGGACCATTATAATTTGGATTGGTTTAGCCTATATAGTGCCGTTTGACATCCCTAGCGCCGATTTCAGTATACTGTATATATATATATCAGTTCCTCTTGCGAGAAAGCCAGAACTTTTAACTCAATCGGTAAACGAAAAGGTTGAAGCTTTTACCCTTTTTTAAGTTTCGTGGAACCATCATTGTTTAATTGCTATTGTAGGATTTGAATCTTCTATGATCTCTGTTCCCTTATGATTTCGTCTGGGGTCTAACAAGCGCTTAAATTGTTGTGCTTTTGAGCTTCCACTATATTATAGCTAGACTGGTTTTGTAATGAGGCTGTTGTAGTAGTTTGACACTAATCGGCTTTCTCGTGTTACTCGAGCTCGAATCTTCCTTTGCTTCAATTTTTTTTAAAAAGGGATAAAGCTTGAACCTTTAGTAACTTTATTATTTTTTTTCTGAAACTTCGTATTTGTAAAGATGAGAACTTGTTTATCAAGCATCAAAAGTAACTGCGGTTCTAACTTAGTCAAGGTAAATTTGGGTTGAGTTACTTTTGGGACCACAACAAGGAGCGTTTGGTTAGCTGGCCAAGAAGGACAATTTGTCTCCTTGTAGAGGAGCTTGTTGTAGAAGCACTAGGGTTTTCAGGGTTTGCCTCTCATATAAAGAGACATGAAGACCTAAGGAAGAGTAAGTCGCCAAGCCAAGTCGGCCGTAAGAAGGGAGAGGCACAATGTAAAGAGAGAGAGCTATAATCTGGTAGAGAGAAAACTTGTGAGAGTGTAATCTTGGGGAGAGTTTTCTTAAGTGTTACAGAGTGTTGTTAGTGAGTCTTTGGTTGTTAAGATCCATAGATGTCACTTGAGTTATCTCTGTAAACTTGTCTCTGATTATAGTGGAGTTTGGGAATCTGTTGATTCCGACCGGATGTAGTGGTTAGTTAACACCACGAACCGGGTTAACATTTCTCTGTGTGCTCTTTCTTCTTTTTCTCTTGCTCTGTTTTGATTTCTTCTTCTCAAGGATACTGTTTGCTCTGTTTTGCTGTGCTATTGTGTTGTTCTTGTTGGCAAAGGTTTAAGCTTGAGGGACTGTAGTGGTTGTCAAAACCCAACAGATTGGTATCAGAGCCAAGGTTCGTGCTTAAGGTCTCAAGCTTTGCTCTGAATCTTCAGGTTTCCGTGAGAAAGATTCAGGTTTGTCAAGGAAAAATGCAAGCTTTGTCAAAAGGTCACGGCTTTATGAAGGAGAGAAGCTTCTTGGTGAGCAGCTTTAGAGAAGAACGGCGGATCTGGTTATGTCTCAAGGAAGGTGGAGTTCATGCCGTTTAGAGACATAGATTCGCAGAAATCGAGTAGAGAAGGAGATGCTAGATTTCAGTTGAAATCTGGGTTTGACAACCGAAGCTTGTCGTTAGCTCTATGGAGTCTAGCGATAAACGATGAGGAAGTCGCTGAGAGTCTCGCCGGAGGAAGCTGAGATTCTGGTGGGTTTGGCTCGAGTTTCAGACAACGTCGAAGAGCAGACGATGGCGTCATTAACGAAACAAGTCGAGAAGAGGTTTCGGGTTTCAGTGTCAAGGAAGAAACACGAAGGGAGAGAGAATCGTGGAGGTGTGGTGGCCATAAAGTCACCGGATAACATCGGATCGTTGGCCGGAAAACTCGTGAGAGATGAACGGCGGTCAGGAGAAGAGAAGAGAAGAGTCACGACAAAACTCTATTCTCTTGTTGAACCAAGATGGGCCTTGTCTCTCATTAATGAAAGTTTAGTGGGCCTACACTTTCTTAATGCCCAAAATCAAAAGTGAAAGAAGGCATTTACCTTTTGATGTTTCTTCTTCGGTGCGACGCTGTGATGGAGGTCCTTGAAGTCACCTTAGTTTAAGGTGGAGATTGGTCTGGCGGTGAAGGTGATAAAACCGCGTAGGGAGTGACTGAAGCTCTAATTGCAAATCGAAGTCTTATGGCTGGGAGCGGTTTGGTTCGACGGTGAAGTCGAAGGTGGAGCAGTTGCTTGAAATCCAAAGTTTCTAATTTTTTGTAAAGAAGTTGGAGGTTGAGTGAGTAATGACGACAGTCACAAGTATGTATCTTCGTTTACTCTTGTTTGGAAGGAGAAGAGATGGATGCGAGAAGCATATGATCAGTGATGGGTGTTTCTTGATCATTGCTGAAGAAACCGGTTAGAGTTGATTTCAAAAATTGAACATCAACTTCAAGACTCAAGTTCAGTGAGACTTAAGGTCTGTTCCGCTGAAGTCACAAGGTTTTATGTGATGTTCTGTATGGAAGTTTCAGGTTTGCTCAAGTTCTACATTTGTATTGGGAAATGAAAGTCTATTGGAACACAAGGATTATGTTCTGGTTTTACCGGAGTTAAGTCAAGATTCAATGTCAGTTTGGTAAAGTCAGTTCAAGGTGGTGTTCTAACTATCGGGTTTCCAGGCCGGTAACTCATTAGATTCTTGGAAATAGGGGACGCCTTAGAACCTTGAATCTTATGGGCGTTTTTCATGGCTGTGTTAGTATCATCAGTAAGGGTATTCATCGGTCAGTTAAAGGAAGTTGCAGCATAGTTATGGAGCAAGTCATGTTTTCTGTTTAGTCAAGACAGAAACGGTTTGGGAAACTTCAGTGGTCTGGCTGAGTTTTGAAAGGGGTTTCGGTTGCAGGTTTTATCTCTGTGTGTAGCTATCAGTTCTGGTGAATGAGAGAGTCTGCAGGTTGTGGATTATCAAAGAACGTGAAGCTACAAGGCTGCTATTTTTCAGAGGGAATGCAGCAAGGTTTTGTAAGTATGTTGTTTGGTATAAGCTGGACAGCGTGGGATTCTTGTTATGAGAATGAATGTTTTGTGAACAAGATGACAGCAGCAAAGATTCATGTTTGTGGAGATTTGTGTTGAGTAGCACATGAAAAATATCTGCAGGATCGAATATAAGAGAACAAGAAGTTCTTATCTCGGGTGGAGCAATGTTTTCTCGGAGTGTATCTTCTTTTTGAGTCGGATCTTCAAAAGAAAAGAAAAAAAAAATGAAGTATCTGATGGTATGCAATGGGATGTACTATTTTCTTGTGTCGAAAGTCTTCTTAGCCGAGAGGGTGTCAGTCACCAGGAGGGTGTTTGGCATCAAGGGGTGTTAGGTGGCGTGTCTTGTTCGTTTGAACAGCGGTGCAAGATAAGTATGTTGATTTCGCAGAAGAGAAGTGCAAGATTAATTTCTGGGAACAAAATATGGTTTAGGTGGTGTACCAGCCTAAGTTGTTGCACTATTAGATCATTAAGAGTGCTCCAAGTAGAGATGATGAGGCTGCTGAAAGAGAGAAAAGTTCTTGGTGTTCTTGTGATTCTGGTGGAGTTAATTGGATCAGTTGGAGTGGCTGCAAGAAGGAAGAAGATGTGTCACATGTTTGACACATTTTCTCAAGTAAGAAGCCACGGTTTAATCTTCTGATTCAGAAGAACAAGTAAGTGGATCAAAGAAACAGTGAAGAGCTGTGTAACTCAGAGAAGTGATGTTGAGCTTCGACAGGGTAAAATCCAAGTTATGGTTCTGGTGGAGCTAAATGCTGCAGAACTCACTGGTGATTATGGTTCATAAAGGTTCTGTTTATTAAGAAGAAAGGGAAGCCAAGAACAGGTGGTTATCAACAAGTTTGACGGGTATAATCTGAGAGGATATGGATTCTTACAGATTTGGTTGAAGCTGGTTGATTGTTAAGGGTATTCAGAAACAAAGTTGCAGGTTTCTATAAAGGAGTTGCAGGTTTCTGAAAGTTTCAGAAGACACTGAGTAAACGGAGATGAAGTCATTACAGTTGTTCAATGAGTTCTCTGTAGAATAAACTGAAAGAGACAAGTGCAAGTTTTGCAGAAGTTGTCTCAAGGCTGTTCATTCAAAACTGTGGAAGTGTTGTATGTCAAGATTGATATATCACTCATCTCAAGGCCGGTGTTCATGAAAAGGAATCCTAAAAAGGATGCAAATGCAAGGACCTTAAAAGTTGGATTTGGAAGACAACAACTAAGGAGTTTAAGGTTGTTGTGTCTACACCAAGGGGAGTATATATAAATATATTCTCAGGAAATGACGTTTGCAAACCATTCAAATGGAGTATCAAGTAACATAAAGGAGAGATAGACTTTGGTTTAAGTCTACATATCGAATGGTGCAAGGTTCAAGTTGTTTGGTGGAGATCCGCTGGGTTTGCAGGTCTGTACTACAGCAGGAAGGGCATCATGATTCTAGAATTGATGAGAAAGCTGCTGTAAGGATTGTCTTAGGGTTATCACAAGGTTTGGTGATATGAGACAGATTTAAAGGTTACCTGTAGTGTTTGGAAATCTATTGGTGATGGGTCTGTTTTTGAACAGAAGGATTGGACAAGGTTATGTTCAAGTTCTGGTTTGTTGAAACAGGTTGTTGAAAAGGTAATCTCAGGTTTAAGGATTCTTAACAAGCTGATGAGATTGTCTGCAAGGTTGAATCAAAAGGTTTTCAGATTAGGAAGCAAAGAAGATTCAGGTTCTGCATTTGATTCAAGTGAATTCAAAGGATTTTGATCTCAATGCGCATGAGTAAATCCTAGAAGCTATAGCAAGGGAATCAAGTTTTGCAGAAGGATAGTTGGTGTTTCAGTCACTATAACATGTTCATGGCGTCAACAGAAGTCATATGGAGAATGTGTGATTGAACGTTTCATAGGTGGTGAAGCTTATGGAGTTTTCTGTTGAGATTAACAAGCTCAAGGTGTTCTTAACTTGTTAATGGATTATTCTGAGCAGTGACTTCAAGTAAGTGTTGAATGCATCAGAGAAGGGATCATAAAAGAGTTGAGCTCAATACAAGTGTGTATGAAGCTGGTTTTCACAACTCTGATGATCTGCAGATGTGTTGATGGCTCAGGTTTGTTTAGCGGTGTGAACCGTTAGAGAGGAAGTGTATTGAACGTAAGTTAAATGCATGAAGGATTCAGCAGGTTTATGGTTTCTTAAACTGCTAAGAAGAAGGTACTCTCTCTCTCTTAAAGCTAAGTGCAGGCAGTTGATCAACATGTTCTCAGGTGGAGATTGTAAAGATGAGAACTTGTTTATCAAGCATCAAAAGTAACTGCGGTTCTAACTGTAGTCAAGGTAAATTTGGGTTGAGTTACTTTTGGGACCACAACAAGGAGCGTTTGGTTAGCTGGCCAAGAAGGACAATTTGTCTCCTTGTAGAGGAGCGTGTTGTAGAAGCACTAGGGTTTTCAGGGTTTGTCTCTCATATAAAGAGACATGAAGACCTAAGGAAGAGCAAGTCGCCAAGCCAAGTCGGCCGTAAGAAGGGAGAGGCACAATGTAAAGAGAGAGAGCTATAATCTGGTAGAGAGAAAACTTGTGAGAGTGTAATCTTGGGGAGAGTTTTCTTAAGTGTTACAGAGTGTTGTTAGTGAGTCTTTGGTTGTTAAGATCCATAGATGTCACTTGAGTTATCTCTGTAAACTTGTCTCTGATTATAGTGGAGTTTGGGAATCTGTTGATTCCGACCGGATGTAGTGGTTAGTTAACACCACGAACCGGGTTAACATTTCTCTGTGTGCTCTTTCTTCTCTTTCTCTTGCTCTGTTTTGATTTCTTCTTCTCAAGGATACTATTTGCTCTGTTTTGCTGTGCTCTTGTGTTGTTCTTGTTGGCAAAGGTTTAAGCTTGAGGAACTGTAGTGGTTGTCAAAACCCAACAGTATTAATTCAACTTCATCATCTAGTAATTGTGAAATCTGTCTTTCATTGTTTGTGGAAACTTCTCTCTTCGTTGCTATCTCTCTGGTTAATTTTATAACATTCAGACACTTTTGAGCTCTCGCTAGGTTTTAGAGATATCCTTTTTTTTTTTTTTTCGTTTGGTGCGTTATGGCTTTTATCCAGCAGCTGAATCACTCTGAGCTCACTTCATGTTTCAGGCACTTATTACTTTTAAGGAAGAGATTGCTTCTGTCACTATGGATACTGGCTCCGAAATGCAATCAGCTGGCTCCCTCATGAGGTTCTAGGCGACATCTTGTCCAGATTTCCGACCAAACTGGCTGCTTCAACATCTGTTCTCTCAAAAAAAGTGGAGGAATATGTTTGCATTGGTGCACAATCTCGATTTTGATAATTCTGTCTTCCTGCAACCGGAAGATGGTAAGCGAGAGAGGAACGAGATCCGAGAGTGCTTCAGGACCTTTGTCGATAGAACACTGGCTTTGCAACGCGCTTCTCCGCTCAAAAAATTCTCTCTAAAATATCACATTGGGAAAACGCAGTTTTACAATTTTGGCGGGAAAACGTAATTTTACGATTTTGGCGGGAAAACACAACTTTACGGTTTTGGCGGGAAAACGTAATTTTACAGTTTTGGCGGAAAACGTAATTTTACGGTTTTGGCGGGAAAACGTAATTTTACGGTTTTGGCGGGAAAACATAATTTTACGGTTTTGGTGGGAAAACGTAATTTTACGGTTTTGGCGGGAAAACGTAATTTTACGGTTTTGGTGGGAAAACGTAACTTTACGGTTTTGGTGGGAAAACGTAATTTTACGGTTTTGGCAGGAAAACATAATTTTACGGTTTTGGCGGAAAAACGTAATTTTACGGGTTTGGCGGGAAAACATAATTTTACGGTTTTGGCGAGAAAATGTAATTTTACAGTTTTGGCGGGAAACGTAATTTTATATTTTTGGCGGGATCACACAATTTTACGGTTTTAACGAAAAATGTGGATTTTCTAATTTTGGTTTTGACGAGAAAATGTAATTGCGTAATTATCCCACCAAATTCATAATTTTATAAGAGAAATAACAAACAGAAATCATATTTTATAAGAGAAACAAAACAAAAAAAATCAGATTTTAATTTATAAAAAAAATATAACAAAAATAAAATTCAGATTTTATAAATGAATAACAACAAAAATAAATTCAGATTTTATAAAAGAAAATAAAAAATAAAACTCAGATTTTATAAGTGAATAACAACAAAAATAAAATTCAGATTTTATAAAAAAAATAACAAAAATAAAACTGATTTTACAAATGAATAACAATAGAAAAAAAAATGGGTTGTCCATGGTCATGACCATCTGGAAATGGTCTTAATGGGCATGGACACTTTTTGGAACATTGTCCATTTGGGACTGTCCAACTTTAGCCCATGTAAAAGAATGTCCCGTTGGACTCGCCCAAATGGTCCATGTACGGACCATTTGACACCTCTAGTTATAAGTGAATCTTGATTCTAGTTGTGTGAATGCTTATGTTACATAGACGTTGTCGAGTAAGTAAGTCATGGTTGTACTTTCGTTTGATTGTTTCTAACCTTTTTTCCGCTATCTGTTTTCGCGTGTAATTCTTGTATTCATATAGCTAGGAATCTTTAAAATATCCAATATTTTAAAACGGATCGAGACAGGTTTCTCTGTTCAAACTATATCATGGCTAATAGGCTAAATCCATTCCCTACAACTATATATAAAGAGAAAGAGAGTATATGGATGGCTGAAGGTGATCGAAATACACAGTTCTTTCACGCATCTGCAAAGTCAAGATATGCAAAAAACAGAATGATCTCGATTCTAGATGACCAGGGGAATCAATATCGCGGAGACAAAGAGATAGGTGAGCATGCTCAAGAGTTCTTCACAAAGGTCTACTCTAGTAATGATCACCATGTCTCTCCTGCGGTATTTGCTGATTTTACTCCATCCGTAACTACGGAGATGAACGCTAGTTTGACGAAAGAGTTTAGTGACAAGGAAATTTATGATGCACTCTGTCTCATTGGTGATGATAGAACCCCAGGACCTGATGGACTAACTGCTCGGTTTTATAAACAATCTTGGGACACTGTAGGACAGCATGTCACACAGGAAGTAAAATATTTTTTCAGAACAGCAACGATGAAGCCAAGTATAAATCATACAAATATATGTATGATCCCAAAGATTGAGAATCTAACAACACTTTCTGACTACCGACCAATTGCTCTATGTAATGTCTTGTATAAGATAATTTCTAAATGTCTGGTCCAGCGATTAAAATCTCACTTAAATGGCATTGTTTCTGAATCACAAGCTGCTTTCATCCCTGGACGCATAATACAAGACAATGTCATGATTGCTCATGAGTTGATGCATTCAATTAAAACTAGAAAGAGAGTATCGCAGACCTACATGGCAATCAAGACAGACGTAAGTAAGGCTTACGACCGTGTGGAGTGGAACTTCTTACAAACAACTTTGCAGCTTTTCGGTTTTTTCTGATCAATGGATTGATTGGATAATGGCAACTGTTACATCAGTTAACTATTCTGTACTGATAAATGGCGTTCCACATGGTAATATTCGTCCTGAACGAGGAATAAGGCAGGGTGATCCCCTCTCGCCATACCTTTTTATACTCTGTTCTGACATATTAAGCCATCTAATTACATCTAGTGCTAAGGATGGAGATATAAAAGGGATAAAGATAGGTAATGGGGTACCAAGGATCACACATCTACAATTTGCGGATGATTCCCTTTTCTTCTGTCAAGCTAATAGACGAAATTGTCAAGCCTTAAGGGATGTCTTTGATGTCTATGAATATTATTCAGGTCAGCAGATAAATCCATCAAAATCAATCATCACTTTTGGATCTAGAGTATATGGTACAACCCAGGATAGACTTAAAGCACTTCTAAATATACCCAACCATGGAGGAGGAGGAAAATATTTAGGCCTTCCAGAACAGTTTGGGAGGAAAAAAAAAAGAAATGTTCTCCTATATCATTGACAGAGTGCGAAGGAGAACAGGGCATTGGAGTGCAAAATCTTTATCTCCGGCAGGGAAAGAAATAATGATGAAGTCAGTTGCAGTCTCTATGCCTGTCTATGCTATGTCGTGCTTTAAATTACCAAGAGGAGTGACTTCAGAGATAGAGACATTGTTAATGAATTACTGGTGGGAACAAAAAGCTAACCAAAGAGGCATTCCATGGATTTCTTGGAGCAGATTAAAATACTCAAAGAAAGAAGGGGGACTAGGATTCAGAGATCTTGAAAAGTTTAATGATGCTTTGTTAGCCAAACAAGCATGGAGACTGATAAAATTTCCTAACTCCCTCTTTGCTAGAGTCATGAAAGCACGCTATTATTCAGATGGCAGGCTCTTGGACGCCAAAGAAAGAAAAAATCATTCTTATGGATGGTCTTCTTTATTACATGGTCTGGATTTGATTAAAAAAGGTACCCGATTTTTGATTGGAGATGGTACAACTATTCGACTTGGTAAAGACAATGTCTTGGAGGGCACGCCACCTCGAGAAATAGGAATGATTGATCCAAATTGCAATCTGACTTTAGATGTATTGATTAAAAAAACTGAAGACTACCGTGTTTGGGATACAGAACAGATTGATAACATTGTGAAACCATCTGATAGTTCAGCTCTTAAACATCTTTATATATCTCAAGTTGAATCTGAAGACAAGCTCATTTGGAACTACACAATTTCTGGTGATTACACGGTTAAATCAGGTTACTGGTTCCTCACACACAATCCTCTTGATCAAAATCTGGCACCAAACATACCGCATGGTTCGATTGACTTAAAGAACAGGGTTTGGAAACTGAACATTTTACCTAAAATTAAACATTTCTTATGGAGAGTTCTTTCTAGAGCTTTACCAACGACAACCCGCCTTCGTTCTAGAGGTATGAATATTCCTTCTATTTGTCAAAGATGTCACCGAGAGGATGAAACAATTCTACACGCCCTGTTTACATGTCCGTTTGCACGTATGGTTTGGACCATGTCAGGCATTTCAACACAGCACACTAACAATTTGTATGCGGATACTGAAGTTTCAATTCAAACGATCCTAGATATTCAGACACATGACACCAATACATATGATTCTATGTTACCTTTCTGGATTATATGGCGAATTTGGAAATCTAGGAACTCCCTAGTTTTTGAAGGCTTCCGTGAAGGACCTACACTCACTATTTTGAAAGCAAAAGCTGAAACAAAAGACTGGATTAATAATCCTTTTCTCTTTGGAAGTCATAATAGAACAATTTCAACACCATGTATACAATCTTGGAAGCCTCCTAATCCTCCGAGTTTAAAGTGTAATTTTGATGCTGCCTTTGATAGCTCTAGTCATGATACAATAGGCGGATGGATAATTAGGAACCACCAAGGCGATCCTCTAGTCTGGGGAGCATCAAAACTATTACCTTCAGCCTCACCTTTAGAAGCGGAAGCAAAAGCTCTTCTACTCGCCCTTAAACATGCTTGGATTCGAGGATATACTATGATGATTTTTGAAGGAGACTGTGTGACACTTACCAAACTGGTCAATGGACAACAGGAGAATGCTGCTTTATCTAACTTAATAAGAGATATTCAATTTTGGAGATCAAAATTTCTTGTATGTGATTGTATCTTTGTACGAAGATCATGTAATTCTGCTGCCGATTCCTTAGCAAAATTTGGTTGTCAAAATGTTGATTATTATGTTGAATCTGTTATCAAGCCTTTCTGGCTGTTACAACATCTATGTAATGACTCAGGTTAAATCAATATATTTTCTTTTGCGAAAAAAAAAAAAAAAAAAAAAAAAAAAGAGAAAGAGAGTGACATTAATTGGATTGCATATTTTTTTGAAACATAATATAAGGGCGAAAGCAATTATAAATGGATTTTACTTTTTGAAACCACTGGCTGCAGACAGCACAACCCAAAAGCTTATCAACTAATCTAAATTAATAAATTAACAACTTAACATTTATCAACTAATCATGTAGAAGAAGTATCATTTCTTTTTGTTGTCTAAGCATCAAGATGACGAAATGATCGTAGAAAAAAGGAGAAGCATGGAGAGAAAAGGTAGGAAAAAGAATACGTTAACCAATAGGACTAATCATTTTACGAAAGGCTGTGAAATGTTTTGAGTTGCAAAGAAAAAGTTCCAGATTATAAAATTGATCAACGGCTGTGATCAATTAACAGAGTGCACCTATTCCCCACTAAATCTTCTTTTAAGTATGTCAGTGAAGCATAATAAAGCTACCAAAAAAGATTTAGCCAACACAAAAAAAATGGCAGAACTTGTTCCTTATTGTTACACTCCAGGGATCGTACTACTTGTACTTCTCCAATCCATTCTCCTATTCTCCATCGCACGTGGCGATTTACCAGGCACCTGGGAGCTCATTGTACAAGACGCCGGTATAGCTTCTATGCACACGGCGGTGACCCGTTTCAACACCGTCATCCTTCTTGATCGAACTAACATCGGACCTTCGAGGAAAGCTCTCGACCGTCGCCGGTGCCGGAGAGACCCAAACGACGCAGCACTTAAGCACGACTGCTACGCTCACTCGGTTCTCTTCGACCTCGCTACTAACCAGATCAGACCGCTGATGATACAAACCGACACGTGGTGCTCGTCTGGTCAGTTTTTATCCGACGGTTCGTCAGCCCCGGCTCAAACATTTCAGAGCCCCTAGGGCGAGTTACATAAATGGTCCCCTAAACACATGCTAATAGTGTAATACATATAGAAAAACTTTCAACTTCTCATGTCTTGAGCCTGTCTTGAACTGCTCCAAGTTTGCATCATATATAAAGACTCACTCCAATAAAAAACTTGTTTGAATCTGAAAGATAAAACCCAATAGTTATTCCAAAAAAATATAGAAAATGATCATATAAAACGGTTTCTCCTAAGCACTTTAGCCGATGCAAAATCATGAATAATAGTATCAAAATCCATGCCTTCTAACATGTTTTTCTCAATGCATAAAATGGCTAAACCATTCAATCTTTCTTGAGACATTGAAGATCTCATGTAATTTTTCAATAGCTTTAATTTTGAGAAGCTTCTCTCAGCGGATGCTACAGTAACAGGTGTAGTTAGAAGAAGTCTATAAGCAATTGAAACATTTGGGTAACACCCTATACTTTCAACAAATTCAAGCACCTCACTAGGTGTCATTGGTACATCTAGTAAAACCATTTGTAAAACTTTCAATTCAGAATAAAAGTCATTTAAATCAACATCTGATACAATGCCATGAGAAAATGTTTTATGAAAATTAATGCAATGCTCTCTTAATTCATTTTCATCAAGTGACTTTAATTTCAAAGAATCATATAAAAACCCAAAAACACTTTTAAAAATAGTCATTTGCTCAAACCTATTTTTAACCGAACCAATTGCCATATCTACAACAACAAGAAAATAATTAACTCTAAAATCATCTTCAACAGATAGTGCTTCTTCATCAAGGTCATTCTCATCAAATTGTTTCTTTTTAAAGATACGACGCTTAGTTGGAAATATAGGATCAATATCCATATCAATTGCTAGACTTTGAGCTACTTTCAAACAAGAATTAAATCCTTCATTTCTAAACTTTTCAAGAAACAGCATTATACCTTCCAATTGTCTTAAAGCAACATCAATGCACATGGATTTGGATTGTAAACTCTTGCTTACCGTGTTCATAACAAACAATATTTCATACCAAATAGTCATGCCAAGTAAAAATCAAAATTCTCAAGAGAACCAATTAAACTTTCAGCTTCACTTTTAGTTATGGCATCATCACAAGATTCAAATAAATCAAATAAAGCTAATCGTATTTGAGGAGCTTGAAACCTAATAGCTTTAACACTTTTGATACGACTTTCCCAACGAGTATTAGAGAGACATTTCACTGTTAAGTATGGAACATGGTCAGAGAGAATCTTCCATCGTTTAGTAGAATTAGCAAACAATACATATATACGTTGTAAAATTCCAAAGAAAGAAATAGCTTTCACACAAGAATGTGCCATATCACTAACCACAAGATTAAGACTATGACAAGCACAAGGCATATATAAGGCTTTTGGATTAATATCAAGTAATCTTTTTTGAACACCTTGATGTTTTCCTTTCATATTGGAACCATTGTCATAACCTTGACCTCTCACATTTTTAACATCAAGATCCAAAGATTTTAGAGCATCTATTAGTTTATTAAAGAGACCTAATCCAGAGGTATCATCTACAGTTAGAAATTCTAAAAATACTCTTCAACTTTTACTTTTTATCCAAGACCCTTACACAACGAACTATTAAAGTCATTTGCTCTTGATGACTCACATCCGGTGTACAATCAAGAATGACAGAGAAATACTTAGTCTCTTTAATGATGTTAACTATAGAAACTTGAACTTTATGAGCCAAAACAGAGATTAACTCATTTTGAATGTTATGACCAAGATAGTGATGATGTATTTCTTGACTATGAATACGCCTAATATGTTCTTGCATTATCAAATCAAATTCAGCAATCGATTCAATCATCCCTAAAAAGTTACCATTACTATCTTGATATAGTTTATCATTCACGTTTTCAGTTGACTGAGAAACATTAGAGTCTACTTTTTTAATAAACCTATCTAAAGCACCTTTCTGAGACTTAATAAATAGCTCTTCACATTTCTTTCTTTTTCTTTTAGAACATCCAGATGTCATGATAACAAAATCGATTTAAAAGGAAGAATAGCACCTGGATATGTTTGGTTTAAATTAGGGTGAATTGTCAATGTGATTGCTGATCCTAAAACTGAGAGAACAAAAGCACAAAGCACCAGCACCTGAAACAAAATTATTAATTTATAAGAAACAAAACACATTCAACAATAATTAATTGTTAGTGGGATTCCACAGACTACAGAATATAATAATTTTTGACTTTGAGATGCCATCAACATTGATATTCTCGTTTTACATAACATAACATATTGCCTAAACCGCTAAACGGTTAAACGCTAAATCGTTACTAACTTACTAGTTAACCTTGACTTGAGCTCTCGCTAGAACTAGAAAGATTAGAATCTTAATTAGTTAGATCCAACCCCCAATTTAGTGATTCTGTAAATTCTGATTTGCTCAAGCATAACAAAGGTTCAAAGAAGAAAATAATTAATACTTACAGAGTTACAGTCTCAAATCGGTAAAACAGATGAGATGAAAGTGAATAGAAGACCAGAATTTCCGAGAAAGAGTTACAGATTTGGACAGATCGAGACTCAGAGAGTATTTTTTTTATTAACTATGAACCCTAAAAAATTTTTTTTCTCGTTTCATAACTTTTATTTACTAACAGAATTATTAAAAAATATATATATATTGGGCCCCTATATTGTTGGGCCCCTGGGCGGTCGCCCCTTTGCCCAGTCCATTTGAGCCGGGGCTGTGTACCATTCGACGGCGAATCTATTACCGGACGGTCGGATCCTTCTCGCCGGAAGTAATCCTCATTATTTCTACAAATTCAACGCCGAATTCCCGACGGAGCTACGAATCGAAGCGTTTTCGCCGGAGTATCTTTCGCCGGATCGAGCTAATCTCCGACCTGAGATCCGAGAAATCCCGCAGATCGTACGTTACGGTGAGGTCTTCGACGTGTTCGTCACGGTGCCGTTGCCGGTGGTGGAGATAATTCAGATCAACTGGGGAAGCGCGCCTTTTGCGACTCATTCGTTTTCTCAAGGTCAACGGCTCGTTAAGTTGACCGTTGCTCCGTCTGTGCCTGACGGAGTTGGTCGTTATAGGATTCAGTGTACTGCTCCACCTAACGGCGCCGTTTCTCCGCCTGGGTATTATATGGCCTTCGCCGTTAACCAGGGCGTTCCGAGCATTGCTCGCTGGATACGTATAGTTTCTTGATTGGTTGAACCAGGAAAATATTTAAAATTTTTTAATCATGAATTTTCGTTTCTTAATTAAGAACTAAACTACACCATCATGTATTTTATAAAAAAAAATTATATATATACATGATGTAATAATGTAATATAATTATTTTCATGGAAAACCATGTTAATTTGATTTATTAATTTTTATACATTAGATTCATGAGTCATGACCAAATAAAAACAAAACTTTTTTAATATTCATTCTAATAAATTGGTAATATATATTTGATAAATTCCAATTTATTTTTGTCAAACAAGGAATTCAAAGTAAAGCTGACTATGAACACACAAAAAAGAACAAGAAAGGGTTATCATGTGACCTAAATTAACCAATAGCGAAGTTACGTAAACTTGGACGTGTTATTAGTCCCTGTGGCTGTCTCAACGTCATCATTACCACGGTCAGCAACAACAGCCAAACTGGGCTGCACACTCTTGTAAGTGTATTTCATGGCCACCATCACAAAGAAGCACATATTTGCACCGGTCAAAGCGGCTAGCATCCAGTAAAAGCGGTCCAAGCGGCTGCTATTAAGGTCTTTACCAAACCAGCCCTTCCCGGAAATTTCCTCGGCTAAATGATCACTAACCGTTATCAAAAGATTATTGGCAAAGCTAGCTGCTCCAAGCACACTAAGGTAAAACGCTATGCCTAAGCTTCTCATGGAATCTGGTACTTGGTCGTAGAAGTATTCTTGAAGACCCACAAGTGTAAAAGCGTCCGCAATTCCCAAGACTAAGAATTGAGGAGCTAACCATATAGCACTCAAGGTCATGGTCTTACTCATGTGATGTTGCTTAGTATAATCCAATCTTTTTTTCTCAACTAGAGCAGCAATGATCATGGCGATTAAGGAGAAAACCATGCCGGTCCCGATTCTTTGTAAGATGCTAATGCCTCTTTCGTTTCCTTTGGCGCGTATCAAAAGAGGCACGAGGACTCTCTCGTAGATTGTTACCGTGATGATTATGGAGAGAGCTACGAGAGAAAACAATGAAGCTGGAGGAACTATGAAGGTTGTCCCGATGATTTGTCGGTCCATTATCATGGCTTGTTTAATGAATAGTGTTCCGCTTTGAGTGGCGCATACTCCAAAGGCTAATGTAAAGAACCAGATTGGAATCATGTTGATGAGTAGCTTAACTTCTTCCACTTTTGTAACCGTTGCGAGTCTCCATGTACTCTGCTTCTCGGCTGTAGTAGTGTTCTCGTTTTGGTCCTCGACAACCGCTGCTTTGTCTAGAAATCTGCAAATCGAAGCAAAATCATTTCTATATTGGATGCTAAAGATCCTTGGGATTGGGTTATACTTGGATATTAAGTGTTCAATCTGGAGAAACCAATTGAAAATTGATAAATAAACCAAAAATAATCCTAATATGTTTTATTTTTATAGGGATTCAATTTTTCTATATCCAAAAAAAAAAGCAAAAAAAAAGTTTTTATACACCTGACCGAATTAAGAAATCGAAGCAAAACTTAACTTAAACCAAGACTAAACATCCGAGTTGTATTGCACTTACTTAAGACTCTTTGTGCTGGAGAGAAGCCGGCCTTTAGTATACTCTTCTTTAGTTAACTCATGAAGAAGAGAAGAATCAGTAGGACAAGGAAGATGTCTTTTGGCAATGGCGGCGACAAAGACTTGCAACATAGGGGTCAATGGGCTACCGGAAGTTGCTCTATATCGGTAAAACGGTTTACCTATAAGGAAGATAAAAAACGAAGTAGCCATAACTATAGTGAGTATGATTCCAGCCACACCCCAACCAATCCGGTCTTCGACATAGACGATTACAGTCACCGCGGTAAAAATACCAGCGCATAGACCAGCATTCCACCAGTTAAAGTAAGACATTTTCATCTTTCGTTCTTGGGAATGGCCATCTTCGAATTGGTCAGCTCCAAAGCTCTCAAGGGATGGCTTATGACCTCCCGTGCCTATGGCGATCAAGTAGATTGCAATGAAGAAGGCAATCTCGTGGGCTTTCCTTGGCTCAATACACATATCTTCGTGACAAGGTTTCAAACCCGCACTACAAGAAAATGAGTCTATTGTCACATAATATTCCGTCACAATAATATTTTTTTCGTCATAATAAAAATATTGTTACGAATCTGTGACGATTGGTGAATGGTTACAATACAATGGTCACAAATTTTTTTGTCACTAAAACGTCACGCGAGTTGCGACTAACTCATATGTATCTATTTTCGTCACCAAATGTAACGATTTATAAACATATCTAAAATGTCACAATTGCTTACTAAAATTATCGTCCCAAATACGTTTTATTTCATGACCAAAATCACGTATCAAGTTAGTCACTATTTACGACGCCACTGTAGTCTCAAACGTCACACTTAGTGACCTGTTAAATGTTACTTTTCTGTCACATGTATGAAAACTGTCATTCATTATGACAAAACTTTAGTCTCAAAACCGTAATGCATTTTGTTACTATTATTATGTTATAATGTTTAACTCATGACGACCGACCATTAGTGTCAAAATGATTATAGTTAATGACCATCGTCTCCTATTTTCTTAATATTATTGTTTTATTAAATTATTGTCACAATGATACATAAGATATATATTTATAATTACAAAAACTTATTTAATAAAAGAATTTTATTAATTTATAAATTAAAGTAAACAAAACAAATATCAAAAGCTGGAGTATTATTAATAGACGAAATAAAGCTAAACCAAACTTAATTAACTAGCCACTCCATTGGGAACTTGTGAAGGAATAGATGTTTTCAATGTCAAGTGTTTGGAGACATCATGACTCCTTTTCCATTCATTTTCAAGTTCTTCAACTCGGTGGAAACACTGATGAAATCATCCAAAGACATAAAAATCCCATTTTGCAGCATTGTTTTGATATTCCAGCAATCTGTAAAAACAAGTATATGAACATTTTCAAACACAAATAAAATAGTAATTTTTAACTCATTAAAAAATATGTAACTATACATAATTTAATCTTTAAATATTACCTTAACATAAATTTCATATTTCTCCTTTTGGGTTAGACTCTATTGCCAATCCCTGGCCATTTGAAGACTCTCTCTGTGAAAAGAGTTCTTGCACATGTTCATCGATTTTTCCTACAATCACTCCATCTAAATATATACGTAGATGGCATCGATTCGATTCCTTTATAATAAGATATAGATCGATTAGAATAGTCAAATGAAAAACTATATATACAATTATATACATCCATTAGATTAGTCAAAATCAAATCACTCCGCAAGTGTATACGATAATGATGCAATATCTTAGTAAACAAAGTGCTGGAACATGATAATAGAAAAGATAAAAATAGAAAAAGGATAATTTCAATGATCGATTGCATAATATAAATCTAACAATTAAATAAAAAAGATGGGCACTAACCTTTCGGTGAGAACGAGAGAAACAAAGCGGCGAGAAGAAAGAGTAATAGAGTTATCAATTAGGGTTACAACTTAAGAATTAGGTATATTTTCTATATATAATACAGGTGAAGTTTTTAGGTATACTAATAAATAGTTTAAGAGGGAAATTCCAAAAATTACTAAATATTTTGAAAATCTTTAGGCGCTTAAAATTTTAATTATTCATAAAAATAAAATATTTTCCAAAAATTAAAAATCTAGTATATGGTATCTTAAACTGCTTTGTTAAATTTAATTAAAATATAAAAAATTATTTAATCATAAATTCAAACTGCTTGTTGACAAAAAAAAAAAAAAAAAAAAAAAAAAATCAAACTGCTTAAAAATAATCATAATTCCTTACATGTTCTAGTAACCAACTTGAAAATTCTTTTCTCTAAGCTAGGTTAGATTATCTCCACTTATGCCAGGATTAGCAGCAAACATGAATTTATTGGACAACCTACATAAACATATTAATTATTAAGAACATAACAATATTTTATGTTTAGCCACTAATTAATGAAAATATAACATGTTTTTCATGTACCTTTCAAATGATTTTAACAAAATTTATTCACAATTTTTTTGTTTATATTCATGTTGTTTCATAGATTAATTAAGTGGTGGACATGAGATGGATAGACATGAAGTAAACTTATGAAGGATATTTAACTATAATTTAAAATAGTTATCTACTTTATAAACAATACAATCATTTTCAGTTTTTAAGGATTATTATGAAATGTTCAAGATGTAATTGATTAGTTTAGAAAAGAAAGTTTTTAATTAGTAGTTTGTATTTTCCTTAATAAAATACAATGATCATTCTCTATGTAAAAGTATATTTAACTGGTTAATCAATGTATGTTTGATAAAAAAAAATATCATAATACCATTACAATAGTTATGACTTTAATTATCGTAACAATTTTGTAAATGTTTGAGACAACTTTTTTCATAAGTTAATTTGTAACCGTAGTATTATGACCAAACAATTACGAACTTGTTATAATTTTTTTTCTTCCTAATAAAGTATCTAAAAAGTCACAAATGTGTGACAAATAATTTTGTCTTAAATGAACGTCACTATGACTACATATTTGTAGTAAAACCTTCACACTTGTTACAATTAATAATATTGACACTATTTAGTAGCTAATAGTGACAATTTATAGTGACGACTTAATCCGTAATAATATTGTGACGAAACAATTACGAAATTATGACTAAAAAAAATGTCACAACATAGTATCTAAAAGGTCACAAATTTGTGACAAATTTTTTTGTCTCCAACTAACGTCACAATGACCCCTTTTTCTTGTAGTGCCGGTATAAACCAAGAAAATGTTAACAAAATCAAGCCCTGTAATATTGTAAACTTTTAAAAATTAAGACAAGAAACAAGGGATACAAACCATCACGTTTTGACTAATCTCAAAATTTATAGTGTGTTATATATAATAGGACTAATGTGTATAAAGATATACGAAGTTATAAGAGCTGGTTTTGATAGTGTGCCAAAACTCAAAAGTACTACGGAGCAAAACCGACAACTAATAACAATTTTCTATTATAAAATACTAGAAAGTAGTCCACGCGATGCGTGGGTTATGTATGCATTATTAATTTGAAATAATTAATGAATGAAATTTCTATTTAATTATATATGAAATGTACATGTAATTGTTACTGTATGTATTAAAATTAATTTTTATAATATTACAGTTTAACTACAATATTATGATATATATTTGTTATATGATGTTTCATAAAAGAGTCATTTTGAAATAGAGAAAAAAAAAATTTTAAGTATACAATATTGTGTTGACCAAAAAAAAAATTAATAAGTATACAGTATTGTCGAAAATATTTAAACAATATGTTACTATAATAATATGACCATTGTTTTAGTTACCGCAAAATCAATTTAATTTGGTATTTCCTTTAAGTAATTAATATTAATTAAATTTATTTACACTTTTGTTTTTTTTATGGAGAAAACTGATAAGTAGTCTAAAATGAAAATTGTAAGAACTTACTATATAATTACTTTGATAGATAATTTAATGTTCTTCTATATGTTAATTTTACTTTCATCATTTAAAAGTAATACTTAACAACAAATAATTTTAAAAGAAATACCTTCACTTGTAATCCATTTTCGATAATGTCCTTATATATATACAAAGTAACTAAATTATAAACTCTAAACTCCAAATACTAAACAGTATCTCTCCATCACTATTGAATTAACTTTCCTCAGCTTTTTATATTTTGTGAATGATTTCATAAATAAAAAATTTACTAACTTTTATAAATTTTATACTATGCAGTATTGATATACCAATTTTTCCATTGCTTGCTTTTTTCGACTCACTTTACCTTTGTATAATTAACTTTCATTTTGCTCAGTCCAAAGGTTTGAAGTGCCTTTAATATGTCTCCATCTTTATGGATAGTGATTCTCCACAATCCAGCTTGGCCAATATTGTAATATGAAACAAAATCTCTTTCATCCAACAAAATGAAAATGTTACCACAAATCATATCTGCCACAAATCATATTCCGGCCTTTTTTCCATTTATCATTGATTTTTTTTTGTCAACATATAATCGACAAGGCCCGATTCATAGCCAGTCCCTACTAATCGGGATACGTGATTTAGTAGAATCGAATTCCAGTGGGATCGATCGCAGAGGTGGTGCTGTAACCACTTGACTAAAAACACTTCCCATCATTGGAATTTTTTTAAAATTATGTGGGACTGTATTAAATAGTTATATTAGACAATACTCCCTCTGTTCCTGAGTAATCCATATAATAGGATTTTCAAAATATTAAAAACTGGTTTTACTTGCATTATTTTTTTGTGGTTAACGAATTTCAGCCAAGAATATTCAGTTCTTTTTTATTGAAGTTTATAATTTGTCATTAGTTACTTATTAAAAATATATTGTGAGGAAAATGGATCAATAAGGAATGAGTGGAGTAGATTTTAGTGAGAAAAATATATTGTGACTATTATAATATACATATTATTTGATGGCCTTAAAACATAATATAAATTTGTGGTCTAAGGTTATTTAGTCTGCTTGTCCTCCGGAACTGGCTTGGATCCTTTTCGATAAGATGTTAAAACAAACACATAAACCTAAAATAAAGACGTTAAACCTAAAACCAAGAGCAAATTTTGATTAAAAAGTAAATAAAAGAATTCAGATTAAAATTTAGTTAATCATATTTTTTTTAAGAATCTTCCTTTGTGTCTTAAGAAGACTTTAGCTGAGCTTTTAATATCAATTGATTCCATTCAATGGCTTTTATATAATACAGTTCTGCTAGCTTCACTAAGCTATAAATCTACAAAAATAAAATAATAAATAACATGTGAAATTGTAATTTGATCGTTAACAAATTTGGTTAAGAAAATGGGAAAAAATAATATTTTACAAAATGTACCTTGTCAATGCACCTATGTAACTATTCTACCAAAAATAAAATACGTCTACGTAACTATAAAAGTTGGAAAAGACTTCCATGTTTTTCACTCTTCTTCTCATATGTGAAACTAGAGGTGTCAAAATGGGTCAAGTTTCATGGATCAACTCAACTCAATCCAACCCATGAACCCTAATGAGTTTACAAAATTTATCCTAATGAGTTCATGAATAATATGGGTTAATGAGTTAATTGGTTTAGTGGATCAGATGAATTGAGTTGTAATGGGTAATAGTTAACCATTTAATCCATCAATTCTAATTTTATTGAGTTAAATTGTTAAACCGGTTAAATATAACCAAAAATCTGTAAACCAATCGAAATGTATAAACCGGTTAATATTTGATTTTTTCCCAAAACAGCTTATCGTGAATTCGTGATTTGAGGGTTTCTTCTCTCGTGCTCTCTCTCTCTCGTGCTCTCGGATCTTTGCATGTTTTCTCGGATTTGAGGGTTTCTGCTCTCGTGATTTGAGGGTTTCTGCTCTCGTGCTCTCTCGTGATTTGAGGGTTTCTGCTCTCTTGCTCTCGGATCTTCGCATGTGTTCAGGTTTGTTTCTTCTCTCGTGTTCTCTCTCTCTCTCCCTCTCTCCGTCTGTCTTGGTGTCTTTGTCTCTCTCTCGGTCTCTTTGTCTCATGGATTTGTTATTGATTTGATTTCTCCTTTAGTCATTGAAATCTCGAAGTGGGTTTTTGATTTTTTCTGGGTTTTGAATTTTTGATATCTTAGAAACAAATTGACTCTGGGTTTTGATTTTTGGGTTTTGATTTTTTTCTGGGTTTTGATATCTTAGAATCGCTACTCTCGGTGTTTGTGTATCTATGTGGCTTGTTCTCTTGATTTGGGTTGTTAAACAAAAGATTATAGTGACTGATTTGGGTTATTAAACTTGTTCTCGTTTATCAATTTGGGTATAAAAGTATACCAATTTCGATCATATATATATCTTCCATGTTTGGTGGTGTATGTCAAGTTTTCAGCAAACTGGATTGCTTTTTAGATTACTTGTGTATGTTTATATTGATAGATAAACCTGTAGTTTAAACCAAACAGGCTGTTTAAATCTCTTGTGTGAGTCTGTGATTAGTGATTACTTGTGTACCTTGTTATGATTCATATTTGGTAGAACCAAATATAGTCTCACGTTTGGTGTTCAATTATAACAAGGTACGGCATTTTGGTGTATGTCTAATTTTGCATCAGATTGTAATTGCTGTGTTTATGTGTCATACAGTTTGCTATAGGGTTAGCGGTGATTATATGATATGATATTATCTTGTTTAGTCATCATTTCACTGTGGTGTGATTTACGTAATAGTTACTCTTGAGTGAGTTGCTATTGCGGAAGATTAATACATATATTACT
This sequence comes from Camelina hispida, assembly GCA_023657505.1. Taxonomy (NCBI): domain Eukaryota; kingdom Viridiplantae; phylum Streptophyta; class Magnoliopsida; order Brassicales; family Brassicaceae; genus Camelina; species Camelina hispida. The sequence goes on from CP094632.1 coordinate 29,794,768, forward strand.
TCTTAGATACTCTTTACTAGTTCAATTATATTATAGCTAGGGAGAGTAGTAAACATGTTATCTCAGCAGAGTTTCTATTGATTTGTGTAGACATGGACAAAACCATGAGTCTTATTTGTTTTGTCTATTTTTCTAGATCAATGGACAGTGAAGATGCATATTCTCGTGGTGGGGGTGGTGGGCAAGCTTCAGCAGATACATTACAATCTAGTTTTGGATTTACAAGAGTTGATATATTATCTGTTTAGAACTCATTTAGAACTCATTTAACCATTTAACTCATCAAATTAAATGAGTTCATGGATTAACCCAACTCATTTGTTTAAATGAGTTGGGTTAATCCATGAACTCATTTAATCTAAACTCATTAGGTAATGAGTTGATTTGAGTTGAGTTAATCATTTTGACATCTCTATGTGAAACACATAACACATGAAATATATCTTGATTATGGAGAGAAAGAGTATATATATTTTGGTTAATATAAGGACCCCTTGCTAGACATCAAACCTCTGTTTGGATCATCAAGGATTGGAGAAGGGTACCATCATAATCAAGAAACATGACAATCTTTTTTCCTCTTGCAGTGTTGATGATATATGTTATAACATGTCTAGAATTTGAGAGTAAATTTGAGTCCACGTATTTAAGTAAATGTCTACCTATGGCTATATACGTACGCTATTTGAATGTTAGATAGATGTTACTCTTAGGTTCAAAATATTTTATTAACAGTTACAAATTTGGGAATTATGGAATTTGGTGTCATACCTTTTGTAACATAAATAATTACAACGGAAACATTTTCATTAAAATAAAGACATTTCAATTCATGGTTATTGAAATTATAACTCTCTTTAATGCATTGTAAAAGCAGTTTGTAATCCACCACATGATATTAAATATAAATTTTTAATATATTTTCCATATAAGAAGTAATCAAACTTAATGATTTAACTAATACTATTTTAAATATATCACTTACAAGATAGAAAATCAAGAAAGTCAACATATATGAAAAATCTTCTTATATATGACAACAATTCTGAAATGCTCTTGACAATATCGATTTTGTGTTGATATGTGTATTGATATGAAAGGAAAAACTATTGTTGTGTAATTAATCATAATTTAATAGGATTTTAGTGGTAGTGTGAAACTGACTAACTTTATTGCATACTCAATTAATGAAAGAAAATATTATATGATTTTAAAACATGTAAAAATTAAGGTTTATAAAATTACATAAAGGCTTAATCATAATCATGTATTTAAATTATTTCATTTCTCATACAAGATATGGTTTTTATTATGATATTTTCTTTTATTATAAAATAGTGTGTGTTTTTCACTTTAAAGGATGAAGACAAATTAAACAAAATGTAAGAAAAAAATGTAAAGTAGATGTATCAAATATCATTTAGTCATTAGTAAATGTTATAGAATATTACATTTTGTATCATATGAGATTTTATTATAAAATAATCTGATTTTGTTTGACAAAAGAACTTAAGATATAAAAATGGATTTAAAAATATATGTCAATTGTGCCAATATTAAGAAGAGTACTTAGAAGTATGATTATTTGGAATTGAAATGATTAAAAATTGTTTTAAAAGAATAAAATGGAAATAAATGGTGACATGTGTCACTAAAAGAAAGCGCCAAATGTCGCAATGTGAGTAAAAGTTAGAAAAAACCTTGTCATAATCAAGGATTGGAGAAGGGTACCATCATAATCAAGAAACATGACAATCTTTTTTCCTCTTGCAATGTTGATGATATATGTTATAACATGTCTAGAATTTGAGAGTAAATTTGAGTCCACGTATTTAAGTAAATGTCTACCTATGGCTATATACGTACGCTATTTGAATGTTAGATAGATGTTACTCTTAGGTTCAAAATATTTTATTAACAGTTACAAATTTGGGAATTATGGAATTTGGTGTCATACCTTTTGTAACATAAATAATTACAACGGAAACATTTTCATTAAAATAAAGACATTTCAATTCATGGTTATTGAAATTATAACTCTCTTTAATGCATTGTAAAAGCAGTTTGTAATCCACCACATGATATTAAATATAAATTTTTAATATATTTTCCATATAAGAAGTAATCAAACTTAATGATTTAACTAATACTATTTTAAATATATCACTTACAAGATAGAAAATCAAGAAAGTCAACATATATGAAAAATCTTCTTATATATGACAACAATTCTGAAATGCTCTTGACAATATCGATTTTGTGTTGATATGTGTATTGATATGAAAGGAAAAACTATTGTTGTGTAATTAATCATAATTTAATAGGATTTTAGTGGTAGTGTGAAACTGACTAACTTTATTGCATACTCAATTAATGAAAGAAAATATTATATGATTTTAAAACATGTAAAAATTAAGGTTTATAAAATTACATAAAGGCTTAATCATAATCATGTATTTAAATTATTTCATTTCTCATACAAGATATGGTTTTTATTATGATATTTTCTTTTATTATAAAATAGTGTGTGTTTTTTCACTTTAAAGGATGAAGACAAATTAAACAAAATGTAAGAAAAAAATGTAAAGTAGATGTATCAAATATCATTTAGTCATTAGTAAATGTTATAGAATATTACATTTTGTATCATATGAGATTTTATTATAAAATAATCTGATTTTGTTTGACAAAAGAACTTAAGATATAAAAATGGATTTAAAAATATATGTCAATTGTGCCAATATTAAGAAGAGTACTTAGAAGTATGATTATTTGGAATTGAAATGATTAAAAATTGTTTTAAAAGAATAAAATGGAAATAAATGGTGACATGTGTCACTAAAAGAAAGCGCCAAATGTCGCAATGTGAGTAAAAGTTAGAAAAAACCTTGTCATATTATATAAGATACATATATTATTACTAATTAACAAGGTAGATATATATAATTTTGAACAACGCTCGTAATAGTTTTGCGTTTAGTTAGATCGGCTTTAATTGAGAGTATACAAGAGGTGCTACTACACAAGGTTTCGCAAAAGAAACAAAAAAACTATATATAAGGTTTATAAACGGTCGATACGAAAAGTTTTCGAGTATTACCATAAGATAAACGGTGGTTGCAAGTAGGACAGTTGCATAACGGCCGAGATAAGCATCGGCGATGAAGCCTCCAAGAAGAGGCATCAAAGCAGTGACACCAGACCAGTAGTTTGCATTTTTTACAGCCATCTTGAGATCTTGGTGAAGTATGGTCGTCAAGTAGACCACTAAGTTCGTGGAGATCCCAAAGTAACTTAGCCGCTCGCTGAATTCGATACCTGTCACTACAAGAAAAAGGGGTCATTGTGACGTTAGTTGGAGACAAAAAAATTTGTCACAAATTTGTGACCTTTTAGATACTATGTTGTGACATTTTTTTTAGTCATAATTTCGTAATTGTTTCGTCACAATATTATTACGGATTAAGTCGTCACTATAAATTGTCACTATTAGCTACTAAATAGTGTCAATATTATTAATTGTAACAAGTGTGAAGGTTTTACTACAAATATGTAGTCACAAATAGTGACGTTCATTTAAGACAAAATTATTTGTCACACATTTGTGACTTTTTAGATACTTTATTAGGAAGAAAAAAAATTATAACAAGTTCGTAATTGTTTGGTCATAATACTATGGTTACAAATTAACTTATGAAAAAAGTTGTCTCAAACATTTACAAAATTGTTACGATAATTAAAGTCATAACTATTGTAATGGTATTATGATATTTTTTTTTATCAAACATACATTGATTAACCAGTTAAATATACTTTTACATAGAGAATGATCATTGTATTTTATTAAGGAAAATACAAACTACTAATTAAAAACTTTCTTTTCTAAACTAATCAATTACATCTTGAACATTTCATAATAATCCTTAAAAACTGAAAATGATTGTATTGTTTATAAAGTAGATAACTATTTTAAATTATAGTTAAATATCCTTCATAAGTTTACTTCATGTCTATCCATCTCATGTCCACCACTTAATTAATCTATGAAACAACATGAATATAAACAAAAAAATTGTGAATAAATTTTGTTAAAATCATTTGAAAGGTACATGAAAAAACATGTTATATTTTCATTAATTAGTGGCTAAACATAAAATATTGTTATGTTCTTAATAATTAATATGTTTATGTAGGTTGTCCAATAAATTCATGTTTGCTGCTAATCCTGGCATAAGTGGAGATAATCTAACCTAGCTTAGAGAAAAAGAATTTTCAAGTTGGTTACTAGAACATGTAAGGAATTATGATTATTTTTAAGCAGTTTGATTTTTTTTTTTTTTTTTTTTTTTTTTTTTTGTCAACAAGCAGTTTGAATTTATGATTAAATAATTTTTTTATATTTTAATTAAATTTAACAAAGCAGTTTAAGATACCATATACTAGATTTTTAATTTTTGGAAAATATTTTATTTTTATGAATAATTAAAATTTTAAGCGCCTAAAGATTTTCAAAATATTTAGTAATTTTTGGAATTTCCCTCTTAAACTATTTATTAGTATACCTAAAAACTTCACCTGTATTATATATAGAAAATATACCTAATTCTTAAGTTGTAACCCTAATTGATAACTCTATTACTCTTTCTTCTCGCCGCTTTGTTTCTCTCGTTCTCACCGAAAGGTTAGTGCCCATCTTTTTTATTTAATTGTTAGATTTATATTATGCAATCGATCATTGAAATTATCCTTTTTCTATTTTTATCTTTTTCTATTATCATGTTCCAGCACTTTGTTTACTAAGATATTGCATCATTATCGTATACACTTGCGGAGTGATTTGATTTTGACTAATCTAATGGATGTATATAATTGTATATATAGTTTTTTCATTTGACTATTCTAATCGATCTATATCTTATTATAAAGGAATCGAATCGATGCCATCTACGTATATATTTAGATGGAGTGATTGTAGGAAAAATCGATGAACATGTGCAAGAACTCTTTTCACAGAGAGAGTCTTCAAATGGCCAGGGATTGGCAATAGAGTCTAACCCAAAAGGAGAAATATGAAATTTATGTTAAGGTAATATTTAAAGATTAAATTATGTATAGTTACATATTTTTTAATGAGTTAAAAAATTACTATTTTATTTGTGTTTGAAAATGTTCATATACTTGTTTTTTTACAGATTGCTGGAATATCAAAACAATGCTGCAAAATGGGATTTTTATGTCTTTGGATGATTTCATCAGTGTTTCCACCGAGTTGAAGAACTTGAAAATGAATGGAAAAGGAGTCATGATGTCTCCAAACACTTGACATTGAAAACATCTATTCCTTCACAAGTTCCCAATGGAGTGGCTAGTTAATTAAGTTTGGTTTAGCTTTATTTCGTCTATTAATAATACTCCAGCTTTTGATATTTGTTTTGTTTACTTTAATTTATAAATTAATAAAATTCTTTTATTAAATAAGTTTTTTTGTAATTATAAATATATATCTTATGTATCATTGTGACAATAATTTAATAAAACAATAATATTAAGAAAAATAGGAGACGATGGTCATTAACTATAATCATTTTGACACTAATGGTCGGTCGTCATGAGTTAAACATTATAACATAATAATAGTAACAAAATGCATTACGGTTTTGAGACTAAAGTTTTGTCATAATGAATGACAGTTTTCATACATGTGACAGAAAAGTAACATTTAACAGGTCACTAAGTGTGACGTTTTGAGACTACAGTGGCGTCGTAAATAGTGACTAACTTGATACGTGATTTTGGTCATGAAATAAAACGTATTTGGGACGATAATTTTAGTAAGCAATTGTGACATTTTAGATATGTTTATAAATCGTTACATTTGGTGACGAAAATAGATACATATGAGTTAGTCGCAACTCGCGTGACGTTTTAGTGACAAAAAAAAATTTGTGACCATTGTATTGTAACCATTCACCAATCGTCACAGATTCGTAACAATATTTTTATTATGACGAAAAAAATATTATTGTGACGGAATATTATGTGACAATAGACTCATTTTCTTGTAGTGTGTACATATAAACTAAACCATATGATTATTATGTAATATATAATAGTTCACAAATAAAGTTATATATTTATAGGATAAAATACAAGAATTAATCTCTTTGAACGTTTGATATATTTACCAATGATGAAGAGTGCAGCTCTCCAAGCTCCGGTTCTAGACCGAAGCGGAATCTTTCCTCTACTATCGGTAGAAGAATCAAGAACCCATTTTTCTTGATCGTCGTATGAATCTTGAAGCTCTGTATCAACCTTGTTGTGCTCCATAATTTTTTATGTTAATGATTGGGAGAGAGAAGGGATTGTTGCTGAGTGCTGTGTTTGTGGAGAAGCTTGGTCCTCTTATATAATAGATAACATTCACTATGTTTGTCTCTTCTATAGTGCTTTCCAAGATCCTTTAAAACGGACACGTTAGGTTGACAAATAGAAGACACATAATTTAGAATTCCTCAACTTCTATTTCGATTTCTTTCTAAAATACAAATATGTACATACATAAAAAAGCTAACATTTAATTTCAGACGACGTTCTATTTTATGGGCTATTAATTCCAAAGTTTATACAATAATACAGAGAAGAAAATGATTGTGAAGTTTTGATCTATGATAAGTACAAATTCTCAGTGAGATGTGGTGCTTATCTTTTTCCAACTAATCGGTCGTTTTCAGATAATAACTTGTGTGACTTTGTGGGCCTAAAAAGAGTCACATAAATAAAGTTGACAAGTCTCTGAACTCTTATGATTAAAAAGAAAGTCAAATAGATTTACCAAATCAAAAAGAGATATACACAGAATAAATAAAACATCATATTTGATGAATTACAAAGATTCCATGCATGAATTTCCCATGAATGAAGATGATTTACTAAAGTTGAGATGTGATGACCAATATTTTTATTTTTGTTCAACAACTTTGAGCTATTTCTGAAGCTAAAATTGATAATATATATATATACAACTGAAAGTGGATAAAGTTACACTACAAACTTTTAAAAATTATTAGCATGCATGCATTTTTCGTTGAACATAAATTTACAAGAATCTTTATTTCCTAAGGAACCTTTATGTCATATATATGGATTTGATGCCTACAGAGTAAAGATTCCCTCGTTGGGTCTTTTTCGAAATTTCTCCCTCTTGGCTACTACCAAAACCCAAGACATTAATAGCGTCTTACCCAGTTTGACAAAAAAAAAAAATAATAGCGTCTTACCCAAATGACAAAATCTCTTATTCAAATTATTCCAAACTACCAACAGTTTGGTCCACAGTTTTCAAGATTCTGGATGAACCCTCCTTGTAGGCTACAAGTTGTAGCCCTCTCAGGATCTGATCCTCAATACCAACTCTTAGAGCATTCCCATCGGTCATACCGTTGGGATGTCTTTGAGTTTTTAAATAATAAAATCAAAAAAAAGAAAAGTTTTAATCAATATTTTGCAGAGATTTGAGAGACCTTCTACGTGTCTCTGCGCAGATACTTTTAGACTTTGAGAGACCTTCTACGTGTCAAAATTTCACTGGTTGCGTTTGGTTTTTTTTGTTTTTCTCTTTTTTCTTCATTCACTTCTCTCTCTCTCTCTTTCGAAACAAAGGAAACAAGGAATGAATCGATTTTGGAACAACCCAATTGAAGTTCATCGGTTCCAGACAACCCAGATCTTGGGTTTGTTTCTTTGAGCTGTTACTAGTGTTATAATAATGGCGACTCTTTATCCTGGAGCGACGCAGGCGAGTTTTTTTTTTTTTTCATAATTTTGATTTATGGGACTCGTAACGCCTGATTGAATCGGTGGTTTCGATTGATGTATGTTGTGTTTTGTGTTGTGCAGGTGGGTTCGTAGTTTGTTGGGCAGTATTATAAAGTATTGCAGCAGCAGCCAGATCTTATTCATCAGAGATTAAGCATATGAGAAGATATGAGTTTGTGAGAGTCTTAGAGCGTATTGATTACATTGTTTTTTTTTGCCACCATGACCATGATGTCCTGAGTGGTTTACATTGATGCTAGCAATGAGAGATTGCTATTTTCAACATACCGAAAATTACGAATGTTAGTTTCAGATTATATGAGAACTTGATTCGAGTGTAGGGGGAGTTGAAACATTTGTTGTTAAAATAAAAGCGTGACAAGTTAAAATGATCAAGTTATTAGTTTGTTACATGACATTGTGCTAGCCTTGAGTTTTTTTTTTTTTTTAAACTTCTTCAGCCCAGAATATATGTGAATCCCCCTGCTACCCCAGATTGTCTACGAGCACTGGCTTGCAGGGTACTTCTTGGTCTAGCTAGAGATGATACAATTGCACAAATACTGACTAAACTTGAATAATTAGTGTTTATTTCATTCCTTGTTTCTCTGTTGAAGTTTTGCAGACATGTTTAATTGCGTTTTATATGTGTTTACAGATAGCGACAAATAGAAGTTCTACACTAACAGCCAGTGATGCTGCTACTCCAACACTGAGGCGTATTGAAAGAGCTGCCATTGCAGCAGCAACGCCTATCTGCAAAGAAGAAGCAGTTGACTTTCTCCCCTAGCTTTAGTTTGCAGTCACGAAAGCAATATTTCTCCCATGACGCTCAACCTCAGTCTACACAGAGAATAAGTAGTACCAATATTGATGATGATGAGGCACTGAAGAGAGCACCAATATTGCCTCATTGTGACATCGACAAAGAAGCTCCAGATTCTTGTTTGTTCCCTAGATCCTCGATCATACTGCTAGGCGGCTCTTAAGCACACTTATATCACATTGTTCTGAGTTTGTCAGCGGCTCAGGCTCAGCGGCACCAGTGTTAAGAATCGTTGCTGTGGAGGAACTATGGTCAATGTCTGAAATTATACAATGGTTTGAATTGTTGAAACTGGTTTTGGTTTGTGATTGTTGTGCAATGAGAGGATGTTTGAGAGTTTATGGAAAATGGTTTTGGTTTGTTTGATTGTTGCTTGTAAAACAAGTTCTTTGATTTTTTTAAAAAAAAATTGACACCCAAGGATCACTAATGGGAGGACAAAAAATAAAAACAAGGGTGTGAAGATCTAAAGTTAGATTAATATTATTTTTAATATTATTAAAAGTTAGAGACACTCATTTGAGGTTGTGCAATGGGTTTGCTCTTAGAGGTTTCTTTTTCTTCTATTTGTCATATGTTACACCATTACTAGATGGCTTGTTTTTTTTTTTGGTCATATATATGTTTCATCATTACTGAAGAATTTTTTTTTCATTCAGTTACAAATGATGATATTATTATTCACGACGAGTGAGTCTAAGTCTTTGCAACATTTAAAAACACGACTTATATTTTGACTGATAGGTTAACATTTTATACGCACCACAATGATTCACGGTAGAATAGAAACTTGTATTTACATCATGTTTAGCATATATGAGACCACGAAAAACAAGTATACATGCATGATGCATCACGATTAAATCTTCGGTAAACTTGACGACTTCTAAAATGTATAATTAGTAGTATTTTTTTATAATCGAATCATAGAGTGTAGAAGTACTAAATAAACTTTCTAAATTAGTTTTCATACAATGACACAACAATTTTTCAGGTAAGAATTTTTATTTTTCAATTACCTGTATTCACTAATTAAAAGCACAAGTCCTTAGGTAATGTTACCTAAAAAAATAGCACCATTTATGAACTCCCGTACGTATCTATATTCTTTAGATCAATACCTAAAATATCAGAAAAGAAAAAAGAAAAAAAAAACATTATTGTGTTGAATATCGTTTCACATATATATGATATCAGCTATTTAATCGTGCTTTTAACCACTACTAGTTACTACCGTATTATATTTACGATCAATATTGTAATCAGAAGCAAAAAGAAAAAAAAGGAACACAGTTGAGCATAATCATACAAGTCTCCAACTGTAACAGCAATTATACTCAATATACTGTGAATCAGTTAAGGGATCGCTTTATACTTGATATACTGTAAACACCACACATATTAATGCCTTAAACGATCACTATCCTCTAGTTCTAGGGTGGTCAACACTTAAAAAAAAATTATTCTAGAAGGAAGAATTTATCATGGATGTGGTCATCAGACCAATCAAGTTTTATTAAATGGGTTTTTAAGTGGTTGTGGTGGCTTATTGGGTGATACATATATCAGGAGAAAGTTGTGAATCTTTAGTGGATTTGCTACCAAAACCAACATGTTTCGGTTAAAATATATATTTCAAATTGAACGGTTTGGTACACATATACGGATCTACTAATTAAAAGCCAAACTAAGTAAAGTTGAACAAACACACACACAAAAAGAACATAAAATGGTTATCATATGATGTCCTAACCAAAATAGCGAAGTTACGTAAACTTGGACGTGTTATTACTACTCACCGCTGTCTCAACTTCATCACCACCGTCAGCAACAACAGCCATACTCGGCTGCACACTCTTGTAAGTGTATCTCATAGCCACGATCACAAAGAAGCATATATTTGCAGCGGTCAAAGCGGCTAGCATCCAGTAAAAGCGGTCCAAGCGGCTGCTATTAAGGTCTTTCCCGAACCAGCCCTTCCCGGAAATTTCCTCGGCTAAGTGATCACTAACCGTTATCAAAAGATTATTGGCAAAGCTAGCCGCTCCAAGCACGCTGAGGTAAAAAGCTATACCTAAGCTTCTCATGGAATCTGGTACTTGGTCGTAGAAGTATTCTTGAAGACCCACAAGGGTAAAAGCGTCCGCAACTCCTAAGACTATGAATTGAGGAGCTAACCATATAGCACTCAAGGTCATGGTCTTACTCATGTGATGTTCCTTAGCATAATCCAATCTTTTCTTCTCGACTAAAGCAGCAACGATCATGGCGAATAAGGAAAAAACCATACCGGTCCCGATTCTTTGTAGAATACTAATGCCTCTTTCGTTTCCTGTGGCGCGCCTGAGAAGAGGCACGAGGACTCTCTCGTAGATTGTTACGGTGATGATTATGGAGAGAGCTACAAGAGAGAACATGGAAGCTGGAGGAACTATGAACTTTGTCCCGATGATGTGTCGGTCCATGATTATGGCTTGTTTGATGAAGAGTGTTGTGCTTTGAGTGGCGCATACGCCAAAGGCTAATGTAAAGAACCAAATTGGTATCATGTTGATGAGTAGCTTGACTTCTTCCACTTTTGTAACCGTTGCGAGTCTCCATGGACTCTGCTTCTCAGTTTTGGTGTTGTCGTTTCCTCGGTCTTCAATAACCGCTGCTTTGTCTAGAAATCTGCAAACCAAATCTAAATCAATTCCATGTTTGGATGCTAAAGAAACTTGTTTTATTTGGATAAAACGATTCAAAAAAATAATACTAAAAAAACCAAAAATAGTCCTAATATTTGTAGTTTCAGTTAAAAAAAAAATCATTTTTCTTTTTTGAAAATAATTGGTGTATTTGATCAAAACCAACTTAATTTATACCTCGGACCGAAATTAAAAATAAATCGATCCATATTATATGCTATTGTACAATTAAAAGCCTAATAACCCAAACAAAAACCAAACATAACCCACGAGGCATCCGAGTTGTAAATGCACTTACTTAAGATTCTTTGTGCTGGAAAGAAGCCGGCCTTTAGTATACTCTTCTTTAGTCAACTCATGAAGAACAGACGAATCATTGGGACAAGGAAGATGTCTTTTCGAAATGGCAGCGACAAAGACTTGCAAAATCGGGGTCAACGGGCTACCGGAAGGTGCTCTATAGCGGTAAAACGGTTTACCTATAAGGAAGATACAAAACGAAGTAGCCATCACTATTGTGAGTACGATACCAGCCACACCCCAACCAACCCGGTCTTCTATATAGACGATTGCAGTCACCGCGGTTAAAATCCCAGAGCATAGACCAGCAGTCCACCAGTTGAAGTAAGACATTTTCATCTTCCGTTCTTCGGAATGACCATCTTCGAATTGGTCAGCTCCAAAGCTCTCAAGGGATGGCTTATGGCCTCCCGTGGCTATGGAGATCAAGTAGATTGCAATGAAAAAGGCTATCTCGTGGGCTTTCCTTGGCTCAACACATATTTCTTCATGACAAGCTTTCAATCCCGGTATAAACCAAGATAATGTTAACAGAATCAAGCCCTGTAAAATTTTAGATTCAACATATTAAGACAAGAACCAAGGAAAAACAAACCATCAAGTTTTGATTAATCTCAAAATCTATAGTGTGTATAAAGACATGAAGATATATATATATATTTTATTTTGGGCAGAAAAAGATATGAAGTTATCAGAGCTGGTTTTTGAGAGTGCAAAATGTTTTAGTTGGTCCAAGAAAAAAAAAGAGTGCAAAAAGTACTACCGAACAAAAAAAAAAAAAAAAAAAAAAAATCATCTATACAAAAAATATACATAAAATGTTAAATATAATATTGAACCGGTTTTGAGAGTAAGAGGTGCTGCTAGCCTGCTACACAAAGTTCACAACAAATTTACTAAAAACGTGTATGAATAATATTTAAAATATTGAGAAGGGTCGATAATATTTTCAAGTGTATATTAGACATTATTACCATAAGGTAAATGGTGGTTGCAAGAAGGACAGTGGCATAACGGCCGAGATAAGCATCAGCGACAAAGCCTCCAAGAAGAGGCATTAAAGTAGTGACACCAGACCAGTAGTTTGCATTTTTTACAGCCATCTTGAGATCTTGGTGAAGTATGGTCGTCAAGTAAACCACTAAGTTCGTTGCGATCCCAAAATAACTTAGCCTCTCGCTAAATTCGATTGCTGTACACATATATAATTAAATCGTCCATAAGTTATAACGTAAAAGAAGTTCACAAGACATATATTTATATCTAATACAAAAATCTCTTTGAAATGTTTGATATATATACCAATGATGAAGAGTGCAGCTCTCCAAGCTCCGGTTCTAGACCGAAGTGGAATCTTTCCTCTACTATCCGTAGAAGAATCAAGAACCCATTTCTGTGGATCATCGTATGAATCTTGTAGCTCTGTATCAACCTTGTTGTGCTCCATAATTTTTTATGTTAATGATTGGGAGAGATAGAATTGTTGCTGAGTGATGTTTGTGGAGAAGGCTTGGTCCTCTTATATAATGGATAACATTCACTATGTTTGTCTCTTCCTCTATAATGCTTCCCAAGATCCTTTAAAAAGGACACGTTAGGTTGACAAATAGAAGACACATATTTACGAATTCCTCAACTTCTATTTTATTTGTAAAATATAAATATGTACATAAAAAGCTAAAATTTAATTTCAAACGACTTTCTATTTTATGACTATTCCAAAGTTTAAACAATAATACAAAGAAGAAAATGATAGTGAAGTTTTTTTATCTAAGATGAGAACAAATTCTCGGTGTGATGCGGTGCTCATCTTTTTCCAATCGGTCGTTTTCAGATAATAACTTGTGTGGCTTTGTGGACCTAAAATGAGTCACACAAATAAAGTTGAAAATTCCCTGAACTCTTATGATTAAAAGAGAGTTAAACCAATACCAAATCAAAGAGAGATGGAGACAGAAGAAAACCTCAGATTTGATCAAAGCTTTCTATGAATTACAAAGATTCCATGCATGAATTGAATGAAGAAGATTTACTTAAGTAGAGATGTGATGACCAAATTTTATTCTTGTTCAACAACTTTGAGTTACTTATAAGCCAAATATTGAATTTACCATCCAACCGAATGTGAATAAAGTTACATTCCTAAGTTCAAAAAATTCTTAGCATGCATTTTTCGTTGAACAAATATATAAAAGAATCATAATAGATATGTCCTAAGGAACCTTTATGTCATTTGGATTTGATGCCTACGGAGTAAAGATTCCCTCGTTGGGTCTTTTTGGAGATATCTCCCTCTTGGCTACCACCAAAACCCAAGACATTACTAGCGCCTTACCCAAATGACAAAAGTCACAAAACCTCTTATTCAAATTATTCCATAATACCAACAGTTTTGTTATAAAAATTTCAAGATTCTGGATAAACCCTCCTTGTAGCCCCTCTAGGATCTGATCCTCAATACCAATAGAGGTTTCTTTTTCTTCTATTTGTCATATGTTACATCATTACTAGATAATATATTTTGTGGTCATATGTATTATGTATACATCATACTCGAGGATTTATTTAATAAATATTTTAATGTAATAACAAATTCATTAATAATCCCGACGAGCGAGTCCTACACGACATACAGTTAAATGATAACATAAATCGATCCCAAATTCATTAGTCTTTGCAGCATTTAATATACGACATACAGTCAGAGTTAAATGATAACTTAAAATTTTACATGCGCCACATGGATTCTAATGGGATATGATGATAGAAATTTTGTAATTACTTCACATTTACGGTAAACATATTAATCATTAATATATTTGACCAAAAAAAAACAAGTGTACATGCATCACGATATAAATCTCCTATAAACTTGTCTTCTTCAATATCTATTACTAGATTTTAACCCGCAGTGTACCGCGGACATATAATTTTTATTATAATTTATATTTTATGTTGTATATATTCAGTGGCGGATCCAGAACTAATATTAACATGGGACACATATAACATTTTTTTATATATAAAAGTTATATATTTTGTATTTCATATTTTAAAATTTTAAGTTTCTTAAGAACTTTAAAATTCAAATTTGTTAAGAGGATTATCATTTTCATTGATTTTTTACATGTTTAAAATATTAATTGTAATCTACTGAGTTTACTTGATATATTTATTATAAAATTTAGAATATAGAAAATCAAATAAAGAAATAAAAAATGCATTTTGATGTATAAGTTTTTTTTTTGGGACAATCATTTTGATATATAAGTTAAAAAAAAACAAAAAAAAAAAGGTAATTGACAACCAGTTAAAAAATGTAAGAAAAATAAAATTGAGCATACAAAATGAAAAGACAAAACATGACATAAAAAAATGAAAAACAAATGATATTGGAAATATGGAAGACATCATCCCTAACATCTACTCGGGCACTAATAGTCATTTGAATTGATCTAATATGCTATAACAAACAATAGTCATTTTTTTTCTAGTAATTAGCATGGGGCACGTGCCCCACCTAGTTCCTCTTTGTATCCGTCCCTGTATATATTTGTTAAATATTAGATGTTTTGTAAATAGAGGAATAACTAAATTTTCCAATTGTTGTGTGGCTAAATGTTTATATATTTTTTTTTAACTCAATACACTTCATGACCATTTGTTTGTTATAGTTAGTTTGTTTTGTTTAGTGTTTGAGATTCTGTTTTGATTTTAAATTATTATAATAAAAAATAAGGGATCTAAATACATAATAAGTAATTTATACTCTGTGATTAAGTCACTTTTTCTAATGATTTAATTATTTTACACAATTTTAGGTAAATCAACTTGATTTTATGTTAAATATTCTAATATTAGTAGTGTTGATAAATAATTAAATGAGGATTTAACCCATAATAACACAAATTTAATAATATTTTATAACTCATATACTGTATAACCACATTATATAGTATTTTAAACTTTTTTAATTTTACATATTCGTAATAGTTAAAAAAATTACTAACTTTATATATTTTAATTATAATATTTAAATAAATATCAATCGAAAATTTTCTTACATTATTAATCAAAGCTAACAGGTTTTGGAAAACAAAATGGAAATCAAATTGTTGTTTTCTTTGTTTGCGAAAGATTCAGATATAAAATATCTTCAAAACATAACAGAATGTATGATTAAATATATGATAATTTATATTTCTATATTGATTGCTGTTATTTTTTTAGTTGGAATGAAATGTAAAATATTTAAGAACAAAATCTGAAGTTATGTTAATTTTGGAAATTTTTTAAGGGTTAATGTTGTAAATAAATTTTTAAATAAACAAAACTAAAAAGGCGTAAAACAAAATATACATCAAAAATGTTAATATAGATTACCATTTCTCTTTCTTGTTTAGGAATATTTCGTGTGTAAACCTAGTGTAGAAGTAAGTAACTAAATAAACTTTTTATACTACCTTTCTAATTAATTTAAATTCAACGAAATAACAACTTTTCATTATTCAATTACCTTATTCTATATTCCATATTCTTTTAATTACACAACTCCTTAATTAGGTAATATTACCTAAAAAGTAGGTAAGATTACCGATTGATGTAGCACCATTTCTGAACTCCCGTACGTATCTTCTTCAGATCAATATCATAGCTAAAGTTTATCAATGACAAAAACATTACTGTGCCACCACATTTGAAAATCGTTTTTCTAGTCACATACATATATATATGATATCATCCATTTAATCATGCTTTTAACCACTACCACCGTATATGTTTTACACGATCAATAGTGTACTCTAGCACCAGTATGATCACTCTCGACCAAAAAAAAAAGAAAAAAAGGAAGAAACACACTTAGCATAATTACATGATTCACATGTCAATCAATTTGGGATCGATTTATGCTTAATATACTGTAACCACCATCCAAATTAATGCCATAAACGATCATTATCCTCTAGTTATAGAGTGATCAATACTTACAAAAAAAAAAAAAAAAAAATCTGGAAAGAAAATTTATCATGGATGTGGTGGTCATCAGACCAATCAAGTCTTATTAAATGAGTTTTAAGTGGCAGTGGTAGCTTAGTGCTGATATATATCAGGAGAAAGTTGTGAATCTTTAGTGGATTTGCTACCAAAACCAAAAATCATCATTTCCATAGTAATTAAAGAACCAATTTAATTTTTGGATTATGAGTCAACTCTTATCATGTCTGAACTATAGTGGCTATGTTTGAGGAAAGTGGATTACCTTTTCCCATAGTGCTGCTACCACCGTTGACTGACTCTCATATATAGTCATATCATATGTAATGAAATTGAATCCGATCGGGGATGATTTAATAAGTAGTTTTAGATGATCAATTCTGTTTATTTTCTTAAAAAACATTCGAATGAAGGATGCATATAACGTAACACAAGTTTTTGGTTGAGTAAACTTTACATTCATTCAAAAAATGTATATCTTATATTTAAATAGGTTATACGTAGTTTAAGTCATTTTGTCTATTTGAAAATTTTATTTGTTGGTAATAACATGTATTATATGGTTTGAATTTAGATGGTCGCACAACAACGACATCAATAAATCACCAAACTACATGTATTCTATTTTGACCATGGTGAAATGGAAAATTTTCTCCGAATGGAAGTGGTTGTTCCGGCTGAATCAGACTTAGAAACACTGAGGGCAAGTAATATATACTGGTTAACTTAGTTTTTTTTCTTTTTTTTGGTCAACACTTAGTTTGTTTTCTTTAACATATATTTTTCTTAACTATATTGAAAAAAAGAGTTTACATAGCCCATCGAAACAGAAACTGGTACAAAAACAATGTCTACAAAACTCAGTGAAGTCACGCAATGCTTCCTCTTAATTAACAAATTATGGACTTCGTTGTTTGTAATAGACTAAGACTATTGAAGCTAAATTTCACAAGTTCAACAAATGACGTCTATAGCTAATTAAGATTTTGTGGGTGTAGTTCACAAGACTTAAATTGGAAATGGTAAAGCTAATTAAGATTTTGTGGGTGTAGTATAAATCAAAGCATCTTGTTTCATGTCCTTTTCCTACCACCACATACATCTAACGTGAAATTTTCCCTAACATAAGGACCACACATCAATGTGAGGTCACTCGTCCAAGGGAAGTCAAGTTATGTAATAGTGCTGCATGCTTCAACTACAAGTCTGGTTGAGGTCTCTATCAAGTATCGATACCATTTTTTCCTAACGAAGAATAATTATCACATGAAGCTCGTGCTTCTTCTTTTTTTTTTTTGGGTGTAAATCTAGTAAGTTACCTTAGAGATCCATGTGCTGCGCCCGATATCTGATCAGATACTCTAAAAATCTTTTGTGATTATTCTTGTTTGAAAAAGGTGTTCGAGAGATCGAGAGAGAAAGAGGTCAAATTTCACATGATGATATTTGATAGAAAATACTACTAAACTTCTTCCACTAAGCTGGTATCGTGACTCTCGTCTTGTGTAAATGCACTGATAAATAGAGAAGTATAGTAGAAATCACATGGATCATAAGAAAAACATGTTATTATACCCCAAATGAAGCACCAAAAGTCTGGTTGAATTAGAAAATAATACTAGTCGGACCGAACATCATCATTACCTTACGAATACGAAACAAACTTTTTGCACTAAAAAATATCTCCAAAATAAAGTTCTTTTAGCTTCAAAACACATACGTGAAAATCCAATAGTAAATCAAATCCTTACTTAAATTTAATATTATACCAATGATAAACATATATTACCAAACGGATCAGCCGACAGACCCCAAAGACAAGTTAAAATTAATTTTATACACAAAAGCTTTCAGACAAGCACCAGTGGTCTAGTGGTAGAATAGTACCCTGCCACGGTACAGACCCGGGTTCGATTCCCGGCTGGTGCAAATGCTTTTTAGCCCCTCTCTTCTATTTTTCAGAGAATCCCGATACTGCTGTTTCAAAATAGGCCCAATACTGTTTCAACAAAGACAAAGGCATTATTACATCATTACATGAAATAAATTTTGGTTTTTCTTTTCTTCTTTCCCAAGATCAAATTTTTTTTGAAGAACGCTCTCGAGTCTCGGAACAACTCCTTGTGACGAAATCGATGGCGAATTCGGAGACGGTGATGGCTATGATCAGATTAGCTAGACCTCCATTTCGAAACAAACACGATAAGGTCGCTTTCGCTATTCACGCTTCTTTCATCTCTTCCGGTTACATCCTCACTGCCACCGGACGGCCTGCCTTCGCCGACGACGCTCTCTCTTCTTCTTCATCTCAGGGTTAGTAATTGGCTTCCTTTTTTGGGGTTTTAAGGGCTTAGAAGCTTCTTCGATTTTGATTTTCTAGGGTTTAGGTTTTAGGATTCTGTTTGATTTTTTTGTTAGATGATGTTGGTATCGACGGGTGGAACGAATTTGAGGGAGAGTACGCGTTTGTATATGCGAATCCGAAGAAAGGATCGAAGAACATTTTGGTAAAGTGTTTGGCGATTGATGATAAACTTGTTGTTGATGCCATAGCTGATGGTGGAGCTGAACCTGCTCATCTCGAGATTAAGTATGTCATGGTTCTTCTCTCGTTATATTTGTTGTTGTGGTGATCGATTGTGGTTCCTTTTGTTGCAAATCTTGAGAGGTTAGTAAAGTTTTGTGGGTTTTTTTGGGTGCAGAGTTGAGGATTATGCTCAGGAAAGCAACGAGGGGAATTATGCTGCGCAGTTCAAGAATTTGGACAAGTTGGTGAGTGATTTGCAGAGTGGAATTGTTGATAAGCTTGATGCAAAACCCAAACCTGTTTCTTCGAGAACTCAGTCCAGGTGATTCCTTTCTTTATCAAGCACTTAGAATTTTTTATTGCTCATAAGCTCTTCGTAGATGCCTCGTAGTGTTTAAGTTAGTGTATGACCATTGGGACTAGCAATAAACATATGATTGTAGCTTGCAGCGTCACTTGACTCTCTTGGCGCAGTTAACATAGCTTTAAGTGAACAAGAGTCTATCGATTATATGCCTAATCTATTTACGATGTGAACAAGAGTCTACTAATTTTTTTAAGTCTATTTAAGTGAACAAGGTTTTGACTTGTGGTACATGTAGTTCTCTTTGTGAAATTTCGTTTTGTGGAGGCATTTTGTTAGTTGGACCAGGATGATATGTTTTTTTATTTCTTGAAGTATATTCTAAGATCCCCATTTTTATCATTGGTTGCTTGCAGCTCTGAGACAAATGAAGAGCCTAGACCTTACCTTGATATGCCTAATCCATTAGGCCCTCAGATTCACCCCTCAGGGTATATACATCAACTTCTACTTTTCTGTGCTTACTCTTACAGAAACTAAAATGTATCGCGTATTGACTTTATTATTTCCTAGGGTGGTAGTTCCTCCGATACCCGGTAATGGAGGTTACAGTGATCTCTTCCCTGGCCCAGGTGCTGGAATGTATCCTGGAAGGTGTGTTATCAATATTTATATACTTTCTATAGTACAACTGTATCACTTCATTTCATTTTTAATGTCACTCACCACATATAATTTATATCTTCCCCAGGGGTGGTTTTGGGGATGGAAGCATGCTTGTAGGTAAGAGCAAGCCTTCTTGAGAAACGAGATATTATAACAGCTTACTTGATTATAATTTGTTAAACTGATTGTGTTTGGTCGCAGGGCCTGGTGATCCTCGCTTTTTCCCATTTGGTGATGGTTCTGATCGACCTGGCTTCATGGGACCACCACAACCGTAAAAAACTCTCTTTCTTTTACACAGATGCACATACATATACACAGCCACAGATTTGAACACATGAAAAGCTCTCTAAATTGTTTCTGACAAATAAGTAACCATGGATCTTGTTTTGGTTTGGATAGGGGTGTGCCACCTCCTGGTGCTCGTTTTGATCCTTATGGCCCACCCGGTGTTCCAGGATTTGAGCCAGGCCGGTTCACAAGGTAGTAATCTTGTGCATCTTCACTAAACTTCACAGCTGTTTTGCAAAAGGTTTTGACTCTTGTTTTTATGAACTGTGTGTAGGCAACCTCCAAGAAGGCCAGGAGGCGGGCATCCAGATCTCGAGCACTTTCCCGGCGGTTCAGATTTTATATAGTAAAGTATGTGCACAACTTAAAGTCTAGTAGTATGGACTTGGTTTGCTTGTTGTCAGCTGTTTTGTTTTCCCTTGGTGTTGGTTTTATCCCCCAGCTGATTGTTTATAACTTAAATAAATATAAATAAAGTTTTTGTTTAGTTTAGTTTGCTTTTAAGTTTCCTTTAGCCAAGTCTGAATTGGTCGCCATATAGAGACAATCGCTTGAATATATAGGGAAATTTGAAAACTAGAGCATCATCTTCTTTTGCTTCAACTACACTTCGCTTTGGTTTCAATGAGTTTCTTGGTGATAGATCGACTTGTAACCAAGTTGTATTAGTGTTGTCAAAACGACGTTGAGAAAAATCAATTGAAATAGAGAGTGAAATCATATCATATATATTGATATAGAGATCCATTAACAATCACACTGATACATACAGTATAAACATTATTGTTATTCATATAATATACGGTATATGGAGACATCGTAGAAGTAAACACCAAGCTTCCACATGAAGCCCAGTTATGGCTCCTTCATCCTTTTCTAATCGTCAACACTTCACGGAAGTGTGTATGCTGTAAGCAAAAGGAAACAAGAAACAAAACAACATTAGTCATTATATTTAATGAAAAATTTAGTAAAAAGCAGAATGTAAAGATATAACATAAAGTCAGATACAGTATATTGTAAAATACTTACGTCCGCACTTGTAACCAACAGGGCGGTTAGCGAAATTGCAGCGTTTAGGGATGGTAAGGGCAACCTCAGGCTGGACGCCTGAGGCTTTGGCCGTGTCGGAAAGAAGAACAGCACAGAGACATTTAGGGTTCTGAGAAAATCTCTTAATCTGAGCACAACAACCTCCTGGCACGGCGGCGTTAGCATCCTGAGCTGCACCTGCACATGGAGCCAGCTTCATCGCCTCATTGTCCGGCGAAGATCTACCACACTCCCCTGCACCTTCAACGACAGCTCCGATGAGGAGGATCATGCCAAGAATGCAGAGATATTTCATGGAAGATGCCATATTTGTTTCTTGGAGATGTTTGAAAATAGTCAAGATTGTGTGTTTAGTCGATCTTGTCTTGTGGGTTTTAATTGCATTCGAGAAATGTGTGATTTATATAACGAAAATAATGAGCAGATTTGAGGCACTGAAGGTAGTGGAGTAAGCACTTGAGTTGAGTGAGAGCCTGAGAGGGAGATAGTGTTCTTACCAACAACATAAGTAACAGGTGTTGATGTCTAAGAGATGAGTGAACAAACCTCATCATGCTTATTTGGGATTATCAAATCGTATGGTGGATTTGTCATTTGTGGGAGTTGTGTCATCACCGTCCTTGTGGCTGTTTTAATATTATTATTGTTTGTTAGTGTGAAGTGAACAGATGAAACTACTTTGATCTCTCTTTAACAATTCTGAAATTGGATGCCAAGTATTTACCACATGACATGATGGTCCAAAACTATGTTTCCGGGACATTAGACCTCTCCAAAGAAGCTTGAATTTATTCATCAAGAAACCTTGTATCTCAAGTTATTTACATGAATATGAAGAGAGGAAACTGCGAGATTGGCTCTGTTTGTCTATTATCTTGGAACTCAAGGACTAAACAAAATCGGTTAAGGATTTTGAGGGTTACTATTGCAAGAGGCAGTGACATTCTTGGTAATACTAGAAACTGGGCTAGAAATAATACTATTGCAAGAGGCAGTGACAGCTCTGTTTGACCTAGTTTGCTCTGTTTCTGTTAGTTAATAATGCTAGAAACTGGGCTTTAATCCATCTAGCCAGATAACTTGGGCTCGTGGCCCTGATTTAACGAATTTGCTTTGTTTTTCACTTTCTTCTTCTTATATAATCTCATCTCAATATTATTACGATTTCTATTTGTAATCAATCTCATCAAAATCCAAATGGATCATACGATGGCAAGTAATATAAATAGATATCTATCTTCTTAACAAAAAATACATTATTCATTCATATATATATCATAATATTTGTTTTCCATAAGTCAATGATCAGTGCGAAAGAATCCAACTGCCCCATGTGATTTCTGTAAGGAAAACTTAAATTTAAATGTTTTTGGATGTACAAAACAACTATGTAATCGAGCCCACCACATGTTGAAGCAAATCACATGGAGTGATTCCAGCAAAACACACCGAAATATATAATCGAAATCATAAGCAAGAAAAAACACAAAACTAGAACGAGAAAGAAAGTTCTAGGGCCCTTTTTCATTTTTTGGCTGTCAATTACAAATACAAACCAACAAAGATGTTGTTTCATAATTATTAAAAGCATAGATTGCGATGATTATTATGATAGGAAGGAGGACATAATAATATGATGAGATGAAGACAGCTTTTTATTTTTTGTGAGAATCGTTATCCTTGACAACGGTGACAGGGCAAGGCGCGTGTTGGATCACAAAGCTGCTCACGCTTCCCATTATTATCCTGTTCCATATATTGAAATTATCAGTATTAGTAAATTTACACTTGGAAAACACTAAATTCATTACACACACTTACAAACAAAAACCAACGGTTCAAATTGTTCGAGAATAACCAATGATAAATTCAGGAATAAATGAAAGACAAGTGTGTTGAAAAAAAAAAGAAGTACTGTAGTATTAGATTTTTAAAAAATCTTGCAGACTTAAAAACAAAATCCTAAGAATTTGTTGTTTTCTTAATTATATGAGACAACGAACAAAAATCAAAGCTAAACGGCTAAACCAAAAGCTAAAGCTAAATCATCCATTGTCGTTTTACGCTGACCTTATCCACTTTTTAGGTTGGAAGTAACTATCATAAGATTCTTTTTTTTTTTTTTTTTTTTTTTTTTGGCCTTAATTATCATAGAAGCCAATCAGTTAATTTGTTCTACCTCTAAAACAGAAATTTTAATTAAAAATAATAAATTGAAGTTTGATATTATAATACAAGTAAAAATCGTACTCAAAAAGGAAAATGAGATGGTGGTTTTAGATTGTTAAACCATGGGACTCAAAGGCCAAACTCTATCAATCCCCCTATTATTTCACAGCTTAATTATAATTTCACATACGCAGCAATGCTAAATCTTAATTACCCATTAGCAGAGTCCATAAGAAGAAAAAAGTAAAAAAATAAAGGAAAATTACCTTCTAAGGGCACTGAGTCCTCTGCTTCCCATGACAATAGAGTCGAGTTTGAGATCTTTAACAGCATCAACCAGCTTCTCTCTTGCATCTCCCCAGTACAATTTCGTCACTACATGCACCTTTATATTTTCAATACATTAACCACCATTAATTAGTTTCTTTACCAATACTAATAAGTCTTTAGAAAAAAGAAAAACAAATGTATTTTGTTGAATCGGATAAAAACCTCTTTCTGCCTCGAACCAGTGTCGAGCATATCAAGACAAGCGATGTCGATTTTGACACCATATTTCTCCATAGTCTCTGGTTCCCTAAACTCCACCAACGGTATGAGAGCTGCAACACCAAATTAAACCGGATTAAACCGATAGATCATCCATAAAAATAAATAAAAAGAACAAAGT
This sequence comes from Camelina hispida, assembly GCA_023657505.1. NCBI lineage: Eukaryota > Viridiplantae > Streptophyta > Magnoliopsida > Brassicales > Brassicaceae > Camelina > Camelina hispida. The sequence goes on from CP094632.1 coordinate 29,819,074, forward strand.
AGATAGGAGGAAACTTACGAGAACCGGATTTGAACCAGAGGGAGTTACGAGCTTCGTCTTCAGAGATTGGAAGCGTGTGGAGGACGTAAATAGTATCTCCTTTATCTGCTAAGTTATCGAACGCCCACTGAAGAGCGTCCTTGCTGCTCTCCGAGAAATCCATGGCGATCCCGATCTTCCTGTCTTTTGGCATCTTTCTTGAACTTTTTTTCAAGAAACCTTTTGAGATGATTCTGTGTTGTCTATAAAATGGTGGTGATGAGTTGTGAGAAGTTAGCTTATAGCTTCACAACGTCTTTAAGTTATATATACAACTTTGGAAGTTTCGTCGATGCTTCTTCCGATGTAGGATCCATTATGACTCATTTGTTTGCATCTTGACCGTCCATTTTTCTTATCCTACGGTATCAACCTATAGTATGAGAGTTTTTTTTTTTCTTATAATAATTAATTATTCTTGATTTTTAACCGACATATCCATAAATGAAATCTTGTTTTATTGGTGTTTAGAGAAGCATTACTAAGCAACGAATCCAATTACGTACAAGTTTGTACCATCATATAACTAAAGTTTAACAAATTCATTGACTGCAGAGTTTTAAAATTTTAATATACAGCTAATCTTTTTTGTTACATAAGTTAACTTTGACAAAACATTCATCTTTATTCTATAGATTTTATTTAGTCTATATAGTATTTACATATATTAAAAACTCTAGATATGTTTAGACTTTGGACCCCAACACATTAATTAGCAAAAAAATTATCTTATATGTTGATATGTTTTGAATCTGATCACCGCTAAACAAAAGTAGCACAAGGATCTCATTATACTAGATGACTTTATTTAGTTATTAAAATTAAATTTCTGGCAGTGTATTTTAACATTAAATGAGTTTGTTTTACCGGTAGATTAGGATCGACATGTGATCGCTGAGTTGTAAGCCAGATTGTCATGAAGTTGCACGTTTTCATTATTGGATAAATGACTAAATTAATGTAAACACACACAAAAAAAAAAAAAAAAAAAAAAAAAAAAAAAAAACAAACAAACAAACAATCTTTGTCTAAAATCGAGTTGGTGAGATCAGAAATATCGGTAATTCGGTATGGTGAAAAAGCTTTTACAGTGGCCAGGTCGTGGTCCGTTAATTTTACTCATTTTAGCGTGCAATCTCTTCTTATGTAGTATCCAAGGGAATGTGAACTGATCATACGCGTAGGACTATTTGCAAAAGTGATAAAGGGGTTTTTTTTACCTTCCATGTCAACGCAATATGAATACGTTTATGATGATCAGAGCAACGTAACTTACGGTTTAAGAAGTATCTTAAATTGGAAATTACCGACAAAGCTCAATTCTCAAATCATTTTTTTATATTTTAATGGAAGTTTTGATGTACTTAGCTATGTATTTTTCGTTGCCTTGCAAAGTTCTGTCTTCTTCAAGACCAATCAACTTGTACCTTGTGAAACATTCCTGCCTGATCCTAATCTAATTAATTTCTTTCTTCTATTATCTATGGGGCTAACTAAATGTAAGTTTAGAAGCACCTTTGGGCTGATTTATATTGCTTAACTTCGATGGGCCCTAATTGGGGCTTTCATACCCACAAAATATGAATTCTGCAGATGAATGATACTACTACTTTTTTTTTTTTGCTCACTAATAATACTAGGGTGCGGGATCAAAACAACTATGGTTTTAAAATTGTAGATTTGTAGTACATAATCCGTTTAAGAAACCTTAGGTAATTTGCTGGCAGATGCAAAATTAGTTTATCAATTAATTGACATTTTCAAGTACATTTGTGGCTGTGACAAGGCGACAAATGTTTTAAGTGTCTAAGTTATAAGACAGCAAGAGAGTGTGTTTGAGGGCTTTGGTGGCACTAACAAGTGAAACATGTCAAGCTATATGACTGAACGGTTTTGTTGAAATTATGAATAATGTGAATGGAGGCTTTGGTTGATGTAATATATTATATATATATGGATGGGGTTGGGAACATGAACATGAGGAAGAACTATGTGATTTGACCATATTGATACAATACAACGTAGGTGATTAGAAGTCGTAGTTTTAAAGAGTTATGTACTGTTTCATGGACGCTCTTCAAACCTTTTTGTTGTGTAGACTTTTCATACGTTGAATTAGCTTACATTGCAAGCAAAAACAAGCGAAGATCTGTAACTCTCTCTCGCGAAATCTAAAGTTTTGAGGAGATCATAAGAGTATGGTCCGCCGTGTATGCATGTGAGTGACAACAGTGGAGCCTACGCACGTGACGGTAACATGTGCCATCCAACTAATATAGTCCCCCTAATCTCTTTTTATTTTATTTTTGCGACTAAAGCTGCAAATTATAATACTATGTTCCTTTGTATCCATCATTTTATGTCGTTGGCTTGTTTTGAGTTTACAACTCATCCATCTTTGCGTGTTTTGCGCGAATCCGTAATCAATAACCATGGATCGGACTTCGTACCGGACATATATTCGATTTAGCTGTTTGATTACATGTAAGGTCAAAATTTTATTATTATTTTTTGTTTAACCAATTTGTATATAACAAATTATTTTAGTTTAATTTGTTAATTGTCATCTTAAAGTTTTTGTTAATGGTGAACTCTTTCTTAGTTAATTCATTCAAGAGAGAAAAAGAATCCACAAACTAAATTCCGAAAAAAATATTTAAGTTTAGGTTAACTATAATGATATACCTACTAGTAATCAGATTTATCATTTATGTATGTAATTAGCAAGTAAAGATCGCTGGTTCTAAGCAACTTATATGATCCACCAAATATTAAAAAAAAAAAAAAAAAATCAGAATTGCATAATGAAATAGTTGAATATACGAGGAAACAAAAGAAGGTCCCATATGGTTCTATGGTTGGGAATAGAAGCTGCAGCCAATTATAATTTTTATTTCCGAAACAAACATGAAAGTATATTAAAAGAGAAAAAGGAGACAAAAGCAAAGAAGAGCAAATTATGGAAACAAACGAGCTTAAGTCACCTCCCCCCTAAAAATACTAATCGTTAAAGCATTTATAATCTTTGATAATTTTTTTATCGTGATATACTTATTGTCACCGAAATCAAAATGGACTCCACCATCCACCCACAGAAACAAGATAACGAGAAGTAAAAGAAAACTAAATTCATTGGTTAAATTATAGTCAAAATTTCTTTTGTCCAGTTCAAACTTCAGAGACAGTCTCTCGTGTTGTCCATGTGATGTGGCTTTAATTCTCTGATGTCAAATAACATCAAATCGTATTTATATTTTTCTTCGAGATGCTGTTTTGTATATTATTTATGAACTAAAATTCTCATGTTTACATGTTCTTTAGGAAATATATGTTTTTCCCAACATCTTTTAAAATTGTCTCATGATCATAGTTGGCAAAAGTTCCTAATTAAGCCTGCTAGAGAGAGTAATTAAGTTATATTAAAAAAAAAAAAAACAATTACGACGCTTGTCTTTTTGATGTTCACATCTAATAGTAAATCTTAGAATGTAGGTAGTTTGATGAGTCTTAGCATAATCACCTAATATTTAGCATATTCAAATGATATGAATCATCAAATCGATATCTACCCCTAGTTTTTAGTTGGAACGCATAACCCCTAAAACACAATACCTAACATACAACTACAAGACTGGTCGTCACCAACAAGAGCCATTAATAATAATATGTCCAATCACTTTATAAATTTTTTTTGGAAGCAATACAATTAGCCAGGACCGGCAAGGCGGCAAGTCACTAATTTGCTGAACCAAATTTTAAGGTTTGTATGTTTTTTTAGTAAAATATATCCTTGGGATCGACGGTCTCTTCGACTTTATTAGTGAATATTATTAACATACATAAGACAGGAAAGCATGTCATGCACGTTTTATGGGGCGGGGAATAAAGATCAATCAACAATTATCTATCTATGTTTTTTAGTTTTTAGGTCACACATAACGGTGTATATTTATTGTATACTTAAAGTTACGGAAAAAGAATTGATCGTATCACAAAACGAAGTTCTTAAGAACCTTTTTTCTGGTTTAAGGCTCCTATAACCTACGATAATGGAGTGGGAGTACTTCAATTCACACTAGCTAAAAGCATGGTCAATAATAAGAATATTGTTTGAGTTGGTTGGTATAAATAGTTGCTAATCGTGATAAGTCAAAGTAGAAAACGATGTTGTAATAACTTCGTTTTGTCTTTCGGCGGAAGAAAAAAAAAAAAAAAGAGAAATTGTTAGTATTTAGGGACAACTAAGATCCAAGGTCTCTCTCTTCGTGCTTTCACTTTACTTTCTTTTGGAAATGTGTTCTTTGATTTCGGAAAGCTTGTGGAGACCAATCATAGTAATTAAGATTCATTTCCCCGTCAGCATAATCCAACGCATCATCTACCTTAGTAATTTAGGAATGAAGACTTTTAAGCACACTAAGCACCTTTTCTTTGTTTGTCACACATACACTATGCCAAATTATAACCATACGAAGCTAAAACCCACATAACGAAGGAATTAACTTTAGAGAAAAATATCTTAGCTATAAAGGTAGAGAGAGTACGAGACAAACGTGCTTAGTAAAAATTGATGTTTCTAAGGGAAGTGGTAAAAGGAATTACAACTCATTTTTACATAAACATGATAATGACATGTAGATCTAAAAACGTAAACCTCTATTATTATGTACTAATTCATACCATCAAACTAGATAAACATAGGAATAAATCATAATTAACATATTACCTCTCTCAATCTTGTGACATCTACTATTCCGAAAAGAAGAATCTAGTGACATCTTAAAAACCAAAAATAAAAATAAAAAAGTGACATCTCATGTTTATCCAATGTCTTAGTGGACTAAAACTTGGGATCTGTCACCCTTTCATTTACATAATCGCCGCTATAATTTCACGAAATTTATTTTATAAGAAACCATATACAGATTATATCAGTTAGCTTTTTAATTAAATTAGTGGGAACTGAGAGAGATAACTTGTACGCGAAGAATAAGATCTCGTTACCCCTCTTTTGCCAAGTGGATCATAGATGGGCCAAATGTCTAACCTTGCGACACCCAACTAATCAGTTCACGCCACGTTTATTTGCCACGTCATACCATCGTGCAGTGCAGTGCAGTTAAAAAAAAATTTCATGTTGTTTCGGCGGCACCGTTTATTAAAAAAAAACCAACTGAATTTTTGTTTACTTCATAAAGGGTAAAACCGTCAGTTCGACACGTCTCGAGAAAGTATCCCAAATTAAAAAAAAAAACTAAAGAAACGCGCTTTCCACGACGGTTTGTGTTATGTTGGTGTTGTCACACCATATCCTTAATTACCTTTACGATAATACCCCTATCTCAATCTACGTCTAATCATTTCCATTAATAATAATAATAATAACAATATTCCATTTACTAAACAAGAGACGCGACTAGTCTATATGTTGTCTATCATAATTAGAAGGAAAAAAAAAAACATCCTTAAACAGGATTATATACAACGAATGAAAAACGAATAATACACGCTTTCACATTCGATAATGTGAATCCAGACATTCCTCATCACACAAGTTGTAAAGGGTAATTAAGTAAAAAAAAAAGGCTACAAAAGGAAGGCACGTGCTATGCCAATTACGGTTATAACCCGAAATCACGTGGTTTAGTCAACTCGCTTTACAGAGAAGTTAGTAGTAGCCTTGTAGTAGTTTTGTTGGACCCACTCTCTCACTCTTCCTTCCACCCCTCTCGTTACGCTGTACCAAAGGCGCGTGATCTCCACTTATAAACCGTAGGCGCGTCGATTCAAGAAGACACCTTCTCCCTCTCCCACCACCACCACCACTACGTCTTCTTCCCTCTTCCTTCTACAAATACCCAACAGTCTCTTTCCCTCGTCTTCTAAGTTTTTTTTTATTTATATCTCGCCTGAGACTGGGTCCCTTGAGATTTCTCTCATTATTGATACTTAAACAAGCAGCAACCTCCTCCTTTCTCCGCTTTTTTTGTTTTGTTTTTATAAACTCTTCCTCGCTCTCCGTGAAAAATAAATCAGTTAAGCAATAAGAGCCATGGAACCTTGTAGCGTAACCGACGATGCTGAGTTTTGGCTTCCGACTGAGTTTCTCACTGACGACGATTTTCTCGTTGAGAAAGATAACAACGCTGGTGGAGGACTCGAACTCGATGACTCCTCCTTCTCTTACGAGCCTCGTCTTGGATTTGAGGCTTTTCGCTCTACCGTTAAGCCTAATAACGCATGGTCTATGGAGAAGGAAAGTGACGATAAGAAGTTCTTAGCCGGATTGACTCGGCAGATGGTTCACTCATCTCTCGAAGATGATTTCTCCGGTGGATTTTGCGGTGATCAGACTTTTCCCGCCGGTAACAACCCCAAGGTAGTTCGATTTTGACCTTAAACCGTTCTCAATCGTCTTTCTCTTTTCCTACGGTTTTTATTAACTTTTTTTTCTGATGGTTCTTCAGTCGTTGGATATGAATCGTTCGCCTCTGTGTGTCGCCGGAACCGGCTGCTGTTGCCGGAGTCAGAGATGGAACCAGAATTGCAATTCTCGAGTTTCTTCATGGGATCTGTACTGTGCCGCGGCGGAGGAAGTAGCCAGGATGAGTATCATCGACGAACACTACCATACTAGTGGCAGAGGACTTCTCGCTTCTCCCACAAAACTTTCCTCCTCTGCCTCCGGCACCGCCGTTAAAAAACACCATAACAACGGCACCGGTTACTTCAATCAACATCAATCTCTCCCGTACCAGAAGCTACAAGCTATCCAAGTAATCAATCACTATCATTAACTCTCTAAACAGTTTATTTCTCTTGAGTCTTTTTTTTTTTTGTGTGTGCGATTGTGCTGATTGGTGTGTTTTGGTATTTGTCTTCTTGTGCAGTTTCAGCAGCTAAAGCAGCAACAGCTGATGAAACATCATCATCATCGCCAATTGGTGCATCAGAGCAGAGGAGTAAGACTTAATAATAATGGTAACAAAAATGTTGGTGGTCCAGTGGATTTGTCGTCTTCTGCATGGTCTAATCAGCTTCCGAGGCGTGATGTTATGAGAGCTGTTTTCATCGGTGACCAAACCGGAAAACGTGGCTCAACCGGAACCGGAGTCTTCTTACCCCGTAGCGTTAACCACACTTCTTCAAGAGCTGAGACTCGTGACGATAATAAGCCCAGTAAGTTCCAAAATTTTCAATTTCCCAAGTTGTCATTTTTGATTATCCAAACGTTATATTGGGTTCTGATGAGAAAATGTTTTCTTTTTTTACTCTTGTGATTAGCTCTATCGACTGTTTTGGTTCCTGCTAGACTTACTCAGGTCCTGAATCTGAACGTAGGCGAACCAGTCCGGTCTTCAGGAAATCTCAACGGTATAACAAAATCTCAATCTATTTAAGTTATTTTAAGCAGTCAATTTTATAATCAATTGGTTAAATTTCTTGTTAATTAATCATGCAGATGTGTCGTGGAGACAGAGGAGCAACAATGGTGGGTTCTCAAGCCAGCTGCACGGTGGTGTTAGGGCGGAGCAGCCAGTGAACGAGCCTCGGTTACCATCGGAATGGGCTTATTGATCCATTTGGTTTCCGTGACTCGTGGGTGTGTTTAGGATGAAGACTTAAGGGTTTGGAAGTAACAAAGAAATAAGAAGAATAGGTTTGATGACAGGTAGTGAAATAGTGGAGTAGGGTTTTCATATATAGATAGTGGAAGATTTGGAAGACGAAGAAGAAGAAATAAAAGAAAGGATAGAGAAGGTGAAGTCACGAGGTTTTGGATCGTTTAACCACCATTTGATGGCTGATAGTTGAAGAAAAGAGCATTGCGAGAGAGAGACAGATACAGGGACAGGGACAGAGGCGACTTTTGTTTTTGGTTTTCTTTTGGAAATTAAATGTTAGTCTGTCACCGGGCTGTTGCTTTAGTATCAACCTTCCTCTCTCTCTCTTTCTCTTTTGTTCTCTCAACTCAACTCTTAATAAGCAATGGACAGGTATTAGTAAAAATAAAAAAGTTGTTATATAATTCTGTTTGCCATTACTTAGATGCTTACTATTGAAATCTACAAATTCAATCATATCTCTCATTGTCTAAAATCTTATGCATGCTAAATCATATCTTACTAAGGTGACATTTTCTACAAAAAAAAAAAAGTAAAAAGGAACATTAACAGCTTACTTTTGATGATTGATGATTATCTTAAAATCTCTAAATTTTGGAGAAGTAACCACAGCCCACAAGCAGTCTTAATAATTAACAGTTTTCTTCCACAAGTATTACAGTACCATATTTAATTTTATAAAAAATATTACTAGTACTTACCTTGATCAACTAATAGTCTAGTATAAAGTTATGTTCTTAAGAAGAAGAAAAAAAAAAGCACACCACCATTGAGACACTACTGCTGAGTGCTGACACACAAGTACACCACCATTGGTGGTAGCTCAGCTTTAAAGAGCTGATCTTTTGAATAGACCTTTCTGGGTGGTTGTGGAGGGTGTGCTAGGTTAGGCTAACTTTACTGATCAGATTCTGTTAATATCTGGTAGCTCTTGTAAGGGCATCTTTATAGGCAAAACAGTTGTGGGTGTTCTTAGATTAAATATATTAGTAAAATAATTTAAGATCAGTAGTTAAGATCTTTTGTTAAAAAGATAGTTATAGGGAGAACACTTAAGATCTTAAGATTTAATAATATAATATTCTTAAAAATAAAACAATTACAAAATCTAATAAATTTGGTATGTAATATTAGAATTAAACTTATTACAATTATATAATATTCTTAATCATATTCTTAAACTTATAAACTTATAAATTATTAAAATTATAAAAGAACAATTAAATTTTAAAACTTATAAAACTTTTACTAAAATTCATAAAATACAATACCAAATTTTTATGAAACAACAAAACATTATAAATATTTTTTTTTGGCTGATTCATTCAAGTCTTGATTCATTCAGTTAATTCGTTCAAGACTTGTATTGTAGCTCTTTAATTGATAATTTGAATAAGTAGATTTCAGATTTTCAGTTGTATCAAACTTTTACAATTAAAGGTAAAGAAGACTAGTAGAGTGTAAAGATAATAGAACACATCATAATCATCCACTAATTGACATGATGATTATTATTAACAAACAGTTTTGAATTTTGATTCAAGTTTTATCAACAAAGAGGTTATCATATAGTGACGTACTAGAGCTGGAAACACTTTAGTTGCAGCCACTCGGACCACTGACAGAGATATCTTCAGGCTGCCTCTCCCTAAATGACATAGCCTTGGCGTCTCCCTAAATGACAAAGGAGAGAAAGGAGTGGATGCTTCTTCTAGCGGTCAACCCCTCTGCGGCTCTGCTTCTTCACTGACAGAGATATCTTCAACCATTTGTCTCTAATTCTCTGCATATCTCCATTTTCTGATAGCTGCAGAATCGCCACAACACTCAAAATTGACTCAAACAACACACAAATCTCAATATTGACTCAAACTGTTCCCCAAAAGGAAGCTTGACAAACTCGATAGTTAACTTAACAAAATATTCAAACAAATCAATCACAGAGAACAAACAAAGCTTAACAAGAAATTGCTAACTTAACAACATGATCGAGGTATAGAACTAAATACTTAGGTTTCTCAAGACAGAACTACGTTTTCATCCAAGAGCGTTCAGAATGCAGAATATCTTATGAGAACATGGAAGCTTTGTTCTTCTTTACTCCTGGCCATGTATCTCTCTCTCTCTCTCTCTCTCTGTCTCTAATAATGGGAATAGTTTCATATAGAGACTACTGCAGAAACGTTTGCAGTAGTTCAGTACCTGAACCCTCTAGGCCAAAGAAGTAGATTGTTAAGGTTAACCGAATCGTTATCATCTAAATCTGATAAAATGGTTAACCACAAAGTGCCACACACACACACAGATACAGACATGTCCTTAAGGAACTAAAGTAAAACATAAATTTAGAACCAAGAACACCATATCATTGATTAACCAGCAATCTTGAATTGAGTAAAATGTTAAAATTACATTAGTAAAATAGATAGACGTATAATCCAATCTAACATACCACATTTTCTGGGATATTTTACAGAGAGAGCTGTGTGAAAAGCAACTCTAACTCCCTTTCTTGAGATAACGTTCTCTGTCACACAACACAGAAACATAAGTTAAGTCTAAAGCAGAGTTTCAAAGCTTTGGTGATAGTTATGTAAAGATGATGATGGATGATAGACTTACTTGAACAGATAAAAGCTCGTTGATTTTGTTGAGAACCTTGAGACGATGAACTGCATAAACACTATTTGAAGGAAGCTTAACAACCCTTTTGATCTCTTCCTGAATCACACTCGATTTCTCATCACAACCCATCTCACTCCATCTATCTCCCACACGATTACTACCTCTGCTTCCCATCTCTGTGACTCTTTATACTCTTTGCTTTTCGAAACTGATTCCTCAACTTCAATAAAAAGACACACATACAACGAAAAACACAGAGACTCAGTACTACAAAAATATAAGAACTTTGTGTTTGATCGAAACAGAACAAAACAGAACAGAACCGAACCAGAGAGAAGGGGAAGAAAGTTTGAGTTTTTACATCAAGGGTTACGAATTCAGAGCTCGGAACTTCCAATTTTGTCCCAATTTCGAATCACTCAAAACGAAATTGCGAAAAATAAGTAACCGATCTTCAATCCCTAAATTCGAATCACTCAAAACGAAATCCCTAGCTCGACAATATCGAAGAAGAAAATGTCGTTTGCCAAAAATTTCTCTCGTTTGCCAAAAATTTATTTCCAATAAAAATTGAACACGTCACACAAGAACACACAAAAAACAGTTCTCAAATAAGAACAGTTTTTCTGATCTAAGTCCACTATTTAATATTTTTCAATTTTAAAAAGCCCAAGAACAGCTTAACTGTTTTGGCGATAAAAATGGTCTAATGTTCTCGGTTCCATTGATCGATTAATAGAGACACACTACTGACACAGAAGTAATTACCACAGATAAAACAAAAAGAAAGGTAACTTTTCTTTTGTTCTCGTTATACTCGCCTAATGAGCCTTGTTATTAGCAACAAAACACAGCTCCAATCTAGGATTCGGACTCATAGATTGAGGCAAAGAAAAAGAAAAGAAACTGATTAGAAGGGAACAAAAAAAACTGTGAAGGAAGGAATTTGGCAACCCATTAAATAATACACTCCTAGTATTGATGTAATCTTTTCAAGCAGAGTAATTAATTAAGTAATACTCTACGTAGATAAAAATATCTAGAAGCACACGAGCAGTTAAAGAAGTGGGTTTGATTGAAATGCTGAAAATGGTGGTCTCCTTCTTTGTTGTGGTACAACGTGCAGACTTTGTCCTAAGCCATTTGTTATTATTGTCGTTAGCTAAGATTAAAAATATTTGACAATTTTCTAATGTCGACAATTGAGTAATGGTAGCTGTTTTTAGTTATCTTGGTTTTCTCCTCGGTGAGTTTTTTTTAATTTCAAAACGACTTGTACAAAATCATCAAGTCAAGGCCGGTTCTATGTTCACCAGGACCGTTTAATTGTGTGAACCATGTATGTTAATGGGACGCACATGTTGATAAGTTTTGTGTTCTGGGCTTTGACTGCTTCACGCCGTTCGTTGCGTTCTTAATTATTGTAAATTTGTAATATCTTCGGATAGCAACATTATTGAAAACCACTTCGGATAGCAACATTATTGAAAACCACTTACATTCTCACATGACTCCGCATTTATTCTACTTTCTTCTTCTTCTTTTTTTTTTTTTTTTTTTTTTTTTTTTTCTTTTTTTTTTTTCTTTTCACTTCCACATTATTTTGAAGAAAAATTATTGATGCATACATACATGTTGGTTCTCTGTTTTTATATTTTGATTTTCGGGTTTACAATTTTTTTTTTTTTTTTTTGTTTTTGTTTGTTTGTTAGGTTTACAATCTTGAAGTATTCATTTTTTATTTTTATACTATGTGTTCCACAGAGCATTTACCCTTTACATGCCGAAGTTGAAGCTTTCATTTGGGCTATGCATTGCATGATTGGGCATGACTACCGTGACGTGGCGTTCTACTCAGACTGCTTAGATTTAGTGACGAAAGTGTCTTCGCCAAATGATTCGCCGGTGTTCTCAACATACCTTGACGATATCAAGTTGGATAAGGAGAAATTTTCTTTTTTTTCCTTATCTTTTATTTCTAGAAATGCAAATGTAAAATCGGATCTCTTGGCATACTATGCACACACATCTCTGCATAATGTTTTGTTTGTAAACAAGCATGAGCTAATCTTCTGTTCATGTAAAAAGGTAATATGATTAGAGAGATAAATGAGCAATAAATGCTAAGATGGAAAAACATGTCGTATGATAAACGAACGAATCAGTAGGACTTTGGTTAATGCGAATTTTAATGAAAGTTACGATGCTTGATTTGTTAAAACATTAGTACATACATACGTATCAATGATTACTAATTAACTTTGTGTTTAAGAGAATTAATTAGCTTCCAAACTAGAACTGTAATATAAGACTATCCTCATTGGTAGTCCTTAGATGTTTCTTAGGAAATTTCTTAGGTATAGATATTAATTATTAATGAAAAAAGCTAAGGATTGTAAGAAACGTTTCTAATTTAAGAACCAAAAGAAACGTTTCTTAGTGGACAGGTGGCGCGATATGAATGGTGAAATGAGATTAATGGGGTAAATTTTTTTTGGTATTTCTCTTTCATTTTCGTGTGTTTTCTCTTAATGTTGTGTGTTATGTTTTTATTTTTTAATGTTTTGTGTTTTAATTTTAAATGTTGTATATTATTTTATGTTTTTATTATTGAAAATGAATGAGATGGATACAGTCAAGCTGATGTTTCTGATTTCCCACAAGACGGTGTGGATCTTTCATATTCTATCAATATGACTTCAAATATCAGCAACGTGCTGAATAGTCAAATAATAATTCGTGATAAAGAAGTGCATGACCAATTGAAATATGATTTAGTTGAACATTTATGGACTAAATTTGGATATTAAATATGTTTCTATGTTTTATTTCATGTTGTGTGTTGTGTTTTTGTTTTTTTTAATGTTTTGTGTTTTAATTTAAAATGTTGTATGTTATTTTATGTTTTTATTAATAAAATATGTTTCTATGATATTAAAATAATTTCGAATATTTTAAAATATTAATTATTATTTTACTATATTTATTACTAAAAAACACCTAAATTTGGTTCTACCAATAATCAACACAATTTTCCTTTTCTCTTACCAAAGTTTCTTCTCTCCTTTTTATTATTAAAAATGCCTTAAGAAATAACTAAGAAACACTACCAATGAGGATAGTCTTATAGCTCTAAAATGCAACTCCATATATACTTCTCCTCCTCTCTTCTGTCACTATATGTGATTATATCCCTCTGCAGACCAATTATTTAAACAGGTTGACCTATTTGCACTTATCTGTCTATAAATATGAATAAATTCTTGTTCGTTTTGGCTTTTTCTTTGGTCGGTCAATATTTTTCCTTTTCTGTTTTGGATTTTGGAATGTCTAGAAAGAAAAACAAAATTAAAGGAAAACAAGAATTGAGTAAATGGATGGGTGTTCTGTTCTCACATGTAGAAATTTTCAATAGTCCAACATATTTGCTCAACTAACAACCACCAACCCATCACCAAATTTTCGTTTCATCTGTTGTGTCATACAAAATTTAGATAAAAAATCATATACTAATTCCAATATTTAATTGAACTGTTCATGTACATGTATAAATTTTCATTTGAGTGGTTCGGATCCGATATATAGTTTCCTCTTAGAGGGTAAATTACATCAGATTGCTAAAGACTGAAGCTCGCAACTAGCCTTGTTAGGCCAACGTACAAGTGCAACTGCTTTTTTGTGCAGATTCACATAGAACATAACAAATTTAACTGTAACCATTTGCAAAATTGAAGGTTAAAAAAAAAATAAAAAATTATGTAATATCTTAATTATGTAAGGGAGTATATAATATCATTGGGCTGTTACACAATTAGAGGCCCGTTCAATATTAAAGCCCGCTAAGACTAGTAAAGTCAAATACAAGACTTAATTTTGTTTTCTTATCTAGTTAAACATATCACAGAGTCAAGTGGTGGAATAATTAAATTTACCACAGTGTTGTTGTTGGTTGAGCTACCCGAGTAGTGCCATCAAGAGAGGAAGGTTTAGAGAGAGCTTTGGTGTTTTTTTTTGTTTCGTCGCTTCGATCTTTCAGTCTGGGGTTTGCCTTCTTCAAAATCCTAATTCAAAATCTTCTGGGAACTCTCTGGAATTGGTCGGCGATGGCGGTGGGAGATCAGACGGAGCAGAATTACTTGCCGAAGAAGAAGAAATCCGAAACGGAAGACGATAAGAGGTTCTATCTCCTTTTGGAATCTATGTTTGATTTTATCTTTTGCTGGGAGTTAAGTGAATCGTTCATTAATTTTGAGAGTTGTAACTGTGGAATAGGAGGAAGAACATTGTTCCAGGGAGCTTGTTAAAAGCTGTGGTTAGACCTGGAGGTGGTGATTCGAGCCCTGTTGATGGTGATCAGGTTCTCATTTTGGCTTTGCTTTTTTCTTTTTGCTTGTCGTGAGGCAGAGAGACTAAAGACTAAAGAGAGTGGTCAGTTTTGATGGTTATGTGTGTGTTTTTTTTGTCAGGTTATTTATCACTGTACTGTACGGACACTGGATGGTGTAGTTGTAAAATCTACGAGGTCAGAATGTGGAGGTGAGACTGACAGAAACATTTCTCAGTATTGAGTTGCTTTGAGCTTTTTTCTTTGTTATAGGGATATCATTGAATGTGTTGTTTGATGTTTAGGGAGAGGTGTACCGATAAGAGATGTCTTGGGGAAGAGCAAAATGATCCTTGGATTGCTCGAAGGAATTCCCACTATGCACAAGGGTGAAATTGCTATGGTAAACTCAAATATAACGTTTATAGTGCTTTACCTTTTTTTTGTGTATCTCAAAGATGTGACTCTTTATACGGATGTTGGCTTCGTAGTTTGATTTCTGAATATGGTTTAGCTTATTTATTTGAGTCACCTGAACTTTAATGAGTTGATGCGCCAAATTCTTCATAGCTATTTCAGATCACTTTCTCGATTCTCCACAGCTGAAGAAGTCTTTATACCTTTTTGTGTTTTTGTTTCAGTTCAAGATGAAACCTGAAATGCATTATGCAGAGAAGGATTGTCCAGTCTCAGCTCCAGGGAATTTTCCAAAAGATGATGAGCTTCATTATGAGACTGAATTGTTGGACTTTTTTAAAGCCAAGGCAAGATCTCATCAGAAACCAAGATAACAGTGCTTTACTTAGCCAAAAAACTTTGAAAACTTGCATTTCATCTGATTTGACGTAAGCTTTCCTTTCCTGTGTTAATGTTCAGATTGCAAGTGAAGATCTGGGGGTCGTGAAGAAGGTAGGACCTGATTTTTCAAATTTGTAAACGTAAATTGGGTCGGGGATGATGTATCTGTTTGGTGGATTGGGAAAGAGTACTGTAAGGGAGATTAAGCAGAGGTTGAATGATATGATACAAATTTCTCTTGTTCTTTCTGATGGCTCAAGCATTGCTTTTCTTTTATATGAAAGATTCTAAATGAAGGTGAGGGCTGGGAATCTCCCAGAGAACCTTATGAAGTAAAAGCCAGGTAATTAATTCTTGATCATTCAGCATTTTGGGTCAAACTACCATCTAACCTTGTTTTTCCTTGTGGGCTGAAACGTAGATTGAACTTTTAATGCATTTTGTTGGTGTATATTAGGATATCTGCTAAATCCGGTGATGGACAAGTGATCTTCTCTCACACAGAAGAACCTTATTTCTTCACGTTTGGAAAATCTGAGGTGATTGTTAAGTTTACAGGGCATGTTTTTAGCTTTGTACTCTCTGTCCATACATATCCGGTCCAGCGGAATGCATTGCTGACTATCGCTCGTCAATTAGGCAGGTGCCTAAAGGTCTTGAAATTGGAATGGGAACTATGGCTCGGAAGGAGAAGGCAGTGATATATGTCCGCAAGCAGTACCTGACTGACTCTCCTTTGATGCATATCGATCAAGACCTTGAGGAAGTTCATTTTGAGGTTGAACTGGTCCATTTCATTCAGGTATAAAAAAGACAAACCTTATATAATCCAATTTTCTTATATAGTATTTTGAGCATTTAAGAAATGGAAGACTGAGCGATTGACATTCAAGTTCGCGCTTTGAAGGTGCGTGACATGCTTGGAGATGGACGTCTCATAAAACGTCGAATTCGAGATGGAAGAGGTATGTTTCACACTTTATTCGTAACTGTTTTCCTATCAATGTCAACATGATACTGGTTTTATTCTTTTACATCTTGCTGGGGGATATGCTAGAATCCAGCTCTTGTTTTCTGTATATTTAGTTTATCCGCTGGACTATTCTGATCTGCTACTTTCACCAACTAATTAGGCGAGTTTCCCATGGATTGTCCTCTCCAAGACAGCCGGTTAAGCGTTCACTACAAGGGCATGCTTCTCAATGAAGAGAAGACTGTCTTCTATGATAGCAAGATTGGCAATAATGATCAGCCGTTGGAGTTCAGTTCAGGAGAAGGACTGGTCAGTTAATTCCACACTAATAGATAAAACCTAGTAAAGTTATATACACGATTCAGTTGAAATATATATCCAGGCATAATTAAGATTACTCTGTCGTATTTTCAGGTTCCTGAGGGGTTTGAGATGTGTACTCGTTTGATGCTACCTGGGGAGATTGCTCTTGTTACATGCCCCCCTGATTATGCATATGACAAGTTTCCAAGGTCATACTCTTAACTGTACAGATCACACTGAACATGAATACATGATAGCGTATAAACTCTTAATGGAGAAATAATTGACTGTTTTCCCCTGATAGACCACCTGGCGTTCCTGAAGGTGCACATGTTCAGTGGGAGATTGAGCTTCTTGGTTTCGAAACGCCAAGAGTAAGTTGGTCTAGTGTTGATGCATACCATTGAAATTGTAAACAGCTTCCATTTCATATGAATCCAGTATCCGTGTCGCAGGACTGGACTGGTTTGAACTTCCAGAGCATCATGGACGAGGCAGAAAAGATCAGAAGCACGGTATGGAGCAAAAATTCTGCTACCATATAAAATATGACCGAGACTCCTAAATTGTACCATTACAGAATTTTCTTTTAGCTAATCTTGGATAAACTATGAACTTTCAGGGTAACAGGCTTTTCAAAGAAGGAAAATTTGAGCTCGCAAAAGCAAAGTACGAAAAGGTATATAATCCAAAGCTTTAAACAATTCCAGAATTAGCCTTTTGTTTCATCATATCTGAGAGGTGACCCAAAAACAAACCAGGTGCTCAGGGAATTTAATCATGTAAACCCGCAAGATGACGATGAAGGAAAAATATTTGGTGACACAAGGGTGAGTTTCATCTTCTCATAACGTTTTTAGTTATATATATGTCTAGATTTTATCATATAGTCGTTTTAAGTATTAACTAGCTCTTGTATCCTTGCTCTCTGATTTTGAAGAACATGTTACATCTGAATGTTGCGGCATGTTTGCTTAAATTGGGAGAGTGGAGGAAGTCTATAGAGACGTGCAATAAGGTAACCTTCAGATAAACAGAATCTCTTCAAGGTTTCATTCTTAAATCAGAGTCTGAGTGTACTCCAATTTCCAAACAGGTCTTAGAAGCAAAGCCAGGGCATGTGAAAGGTCTCTACCGCCGCGGAATGGCTTACATTGCAGGTGGAGAGTATGATGACGCTAGAAATGACTTCAATATGGTATATTATAATAAAACTGCTTACCATAATCCAATCCATAGATTTGGTAATCTGCTTACTAACATGACTTCTGTGTCTGTGTTTTAGATGATCAAAGTGGATAAATCATCAGAAGCTGATGCCACAGCTGCTCTATTGAAACTGAAGCAGAAGGAACAGGTCAGTGTTTCAAAACCATCTCAATCATATGTCCACCCCAATCGAGTTTGTTAAGGCTGCTTATGTTTTGTGCATATTTTACCAATTTCGATACTTAAATATAAGAAGAACTCTCTGAGTTGTTTCGTTTCGACCTCACAGGAAGCGGAAAACAAAGCTAGAAAACAGTTCAAAGGATTATTCGACAAGAAACCGGGGGAGATAACCGAAGTGGGTACAGAAATAAGAGAGGAGTCTAAAACTATAGAAGAAGTAGACGAGACAAAGGATATTGATGATGAAGAAACACAGGAAGAAGAAGAAGGAACGACGAGGGTGAGCACGGAAAGGAAGAAGAAATGGTCGGAGAAAGGGTGGCCTTTTCTGAAGAACGTGTTGCTACAAATCGGAATGCAGCTCGGTGTTATTCTGATAGGGATGTTGATATTCCAGTTTGTGAATGCTAAATTTACATGAGAGAGGTAAGCTATGAAGGCACCCAACGGTACTTACTTGTCATATCAAAGGGTTTATTATTAGTACTTTAGACTCATTCAAGAGAATATAAAATTGATATTTGTACCACTCTAATCGATCCTCTCACTTCCTCCGTCACTGATTGCTATTTGTTTCCTTTCAATCTAATCATATGATTACTAACTAATGAGAGAGTAAATTAACGATCCATGAAATAAATGATAACAATTCCACCCACAACCACTCACACGGTTAAATAATAAAAGAGATTTCCTGAAACTAATAAAAGTCGCCACTAATGTTTATTTTTATTTTTAAAAAAAGTTTCAACCGTTTAGACCGTGTTGAACTCGCGTTTTATATCGTACACACCAAACGATGCTTAAAAACGCTGATTTGGCCTTGTATCAGAGATTTTTGGGGGCAACGGAGAAATTTTTTGTTTTTAGGGCTTTTTTTATTTATTTTTTTTATTTCTTTCTTTTTGGGTTATCATCGTCGTCTCAGATCCTGGTTAAAGAAAAAATCTTTTTTTGTTCTTAGATTCTTTCACTCTCGTCTTTTGATCTCTTCAAGTTTTGGTGTCGCCGTCGTTCTCGTTTCAACCTTTTTCCCGATCTTCAATCAATCGTTGATTCACCGGCGTCTGTCCCGACTTGGGTTCGGAGGATTCACGAACCTGGAATTTTTTTTCCGATCAGATAGAGAAAATTAGAGATTAGGTGGTAAAAATAATTTAAAATTTGGTTGGGTGTTTTGGTTTGGTTTGATGATGTTGACACGAACTGTTGGGGTCTGAAGTAGTAATAAGGAAGTGAAAGTGTGTAAGCAACAAAGAAGAATATAATGAACCTTTACATTCGCCGCGAAGCTTCCAAGGTTCGTCTTTTTTTCTTCTTCTTTTTTTCTCATTCTGATATCTCTTTTGAGTAATTTGGCTTTGGTTTATAGTAACTGGCTCATTGTTTTTTTGTAGCTATGGAAGAGATTGTGTTCGGAAATCACGACAGAGATTGGTCTCCTTGCTGAGAATTGGAAATACCTTCTTGCTGGTCTTCTCTGTCAGGTTTCCCATCTTTTTAATTTCACTTTTTCTGATACCTTCAACCTCTGTAATCAAGCTTCGTATATTATTTGAATTCGACACCTTTTTTTGCTCTTAAGAGTAGAAGAAGGGGTTATAATCATGGTTTGTGTTATATCTATAGTAACTTTATCCCTTGGGGAGAATTTAAAGCACAAGACTTGAAATTGCCCTCTTTTTCTTTCAACTTGTTTCTATGGCTTTATGTCTCCTTTGGTATCTTTGGTTCCATTTAGACCTGATTAGGTGTTAGTTTTGAAACTTATTTGAATGCATCTGTTATGTGCAGTATATTCATGGTTTAGCTGCTAGGGGAGTTCACTATATTCACAGGCCAGGACCAACGCTTCAAGATTCCGGCTTCTTTTTTCTTCCGGTTTGTCTCCATTACTTCAGCTCGTTTGGTTTATCCTTTTCTTTTATTTTTCAGAATAAATGTCATATTGTAAGCTCTTGTTGGCTTTTTGTGTGTTTAGGAGCTTGGTCAAGATAAAGGCTACATAAGTGAAACTGTCTTCACTTGTGTATTTGTTTCATTTTTCCTGGTGAGTTTCCTCAAGATACAAAAGATTCATCTCGGGTTCTGTTCTGACCAAGCTTCCGTTTCATGAATGGTTTTTTTCGCCTTGAATTTGCAGTGGACTTTTCACCCTTTCATTGTGAAAAGCAAGAAGATATACACTGTGTTGATATGGTGCAGGGTTCTCGCCTTCTTAGTTGTCAGTACCCTTTACCTTTAACTAAGTAAATCAATGCAATTCAAAGGTGGTACCTCTTGAAGTCTTTTGCCAATTCTTTCCATTAACAGGCTTGTCAGTTTCTCCGTGTCATAACATTCTATTCGACGCAGCTTCCTGGTCCTAACTATCACTGTCGAGAGGTAAAAACTAAATAAAGATCTATACAGAGACAGGGGCCCTATTTGATAATCTCACATTTATGTGTTTCTTGTGTCACATGCAGGGTTCTGAGCTTGCCAGGTTGCCAAGGCCACACAACGTTCTTGAGGTTCTCTTGCTTAACTGTGAGTTTTGAGCATTTTCCCTTTCCTTCAACACATCTTATTATGTATGTTTTCTTCTTATGTGATGATACGCTGATCTTATTAGTTCCTCGTGGGGTGATATACGGATGTGGAGACCTGATTTTCTCATCGCATATGATATTCACACTAGTCTTTGTCCGCACTTACCAGAAATACGGTTCTAAAAGGTAACAAAGTTTCTCTAGTCATGTCATAAAACAATAACGGAAATATCATTTCCATAACATCTTTTAAATGTTATCAGGTTCATAAAGCTGTTAGGTTGGGTCATTGCCATCTTGCAAAGCCTCTTGATTATTGCGTCCCGTAAACATTACACAGTCGATGTGGTTGTTGCGTGGTATACTGTGAACTTGGTTGTCTTCTTTCTTGACAACAAATTACCAGGTCTGATTTCTTTTTACTTGATAAATTAGTTTGCAAGAAACCCACAAATATTTCTCATTTGATTTTCTTGGTTTCTCAAAACAGAATTGCCTGATCGAACAACGGTGTTGCTCCCTGTCACTACGAAAGACAGAACCAAAGAAGAGAATCACAAACTCTTGAATGGGAACGGTGTTGATCCAGCAGATAGGGTAGGTATCTGAATTAGGTTTTTTATGTCTGGTTGAAAACCCAACAGATGTGTATATATTGACCCATTTGTTCTTTCAGAGATCGAGGGCTCAAGTGAATGTCAAAGACAGCAATGGAGGTCACACTGATAACAATACCAATGGCACATGAGAGCTCAGTTTTCGGGTTGTTGATCATTGGTAAATTTGATGATATGACCATTGATCAAGGAGAGAGCACGATGCAGTTTGTATATTCCCAGTTCCTTGCTTGTCAAGTAATTGATGTTTGTTAGGGATCTTACACTTATGATAAATGATGAAAATATAACCAAAAACATGTAGCCATTTTAGGTTTCATCAACGTTTACTTAGATGTAGAACCAACTGCCTATTTGGGACGATGACTATACCTACTATCTAATTAGAATTTGGGACAGTTTTTGTTGTGTTGTCTATAGTTATGAAACATTCTATCGCTTTTTTTGTAACGCTCTTGAATCTTGATGCGATTTAGAGTCGTTTACCAAATAAGTTTTAGATAACAATCATATATAATTGTTCGCTCATGAAAGTGGAGAATAATATATTAGTTGGGGGTGACGTTTAAACAAACAGAAACATTTGGGGGGGTAAAGTATAGGAATCGTGATAGAGAGCTTAAGGGAAGAGGGGAACGTGGCGTATGTCGGTAAGGAATGTGGTCAAAGGCACATCCCATGTGGGCTCACATGTTTTACATCTTCTTCTCACGACACTTAACTTTGTCACCCTCTCTGTCTCTTTCTTTTCTCTTCCACATTTTTTTCGGTGCTCATACTACAAACAATTTAGCTAGATAGATAGTCCCAAAACTTCCAAAGAACCAATATGTATTCATTCTTGGATATTTTGAATGACTTCTATAACCGTTTCGAGTTACTATATTTCCCGTAACGGTAGAGTCGGTTACTTTTGAGAATGATTAATGAAGCTGTAACCGATGTTAATATAATATTTATATGGGTGTCACTGTCAACTTCATAGAACATGCTAATTGAATAATATATACGAAAAGAGTATGTAAGATAGAACATGGTAATTGATGGTCCAAAACATCACTTTGTGTTTAGAGATGCTGAAATATTTTTGATAGTGGATTTATTAAAGAAGGTTATAGAATACTAGTATCAAGTTTGTTTTTTTTAGTGCCCTACCCGATCGAATAATAGTTTGGACCCACTGCCTTGAATGCAAATGTTTTGGTAAAGTCGATGTTGTCTTCCTTTTATTTTGCTTCTTTTGTGGTTAGATATTGTTTCTTAGGATTCGGTGTCACATTCTCAAAGATTATTTGGCGTCTGACGATTGGCTAATCTTTATTCGCTTAGAAGCTGCAAAAGATAGGAACACCACTGACATAGAGATGCACACATATGATCATATATGGTTGGTATGAATGGAATGATAATGAACATTAATTGTTTCAATGTTTCACAAAGGAACGAGTAATTTCATTTCTTTTTCATGCAGTCATGATGATGCACCTTTAATTTGGCTGGCAGAAAACTTTTTCTTTCTTCACTTTTTTGTGTGTAGTATTGTTGTTAGTATTTGAATGATTATGACAAGAAGAGGGTCCTTCGGTGTCATATATATGGGTAGTAAAATCATTAATTCAAATGCAGAAAGACAAAGACATTATCATTGTACCAACTGTCTTGATATGGTGTGTTTTTATGTAAGTTTTTGATTTTTTTAAACCTTTTTTTAGTTAATGTTTTGACAAATTGAATAGTAGTACTTAACAACGTGGAAAAGTAATGTAACGGCTGCTTTACCAACACACACATGACACATGCAGACAGTAATAAGTTAATAACGTCCCTAACTACATAGTTAACTTTTAGGAAGATATTATGTTCTCAAGCAATTATTTGTCTATCTCCCCAGCTGAGCTAGATAGGCCCAGAACAAGACAATTTCAAAATAGACATATTTTTTTTTAAACTACGTCATATTTTTATCTTTACCATTTCCAAATATTTTTCAGAAATGGAGATAACGTGTATCAAGCATTTGTAATTTTGTAAATCATTTCTTCTCCAAAAACGACAACTTTTGAATCAGTGAAAGTTGTTGATAATTGAACCAAAGTTAACGAGTACGAAAGTTTACTATATATTCAAAGAGATTTGATGTCTTAAGACACCGTAAAAACAAAAATAGAAGTGTTGAATGCAAACACCGACACATGCTAAATATTTTCTCGGGTCCTTTTATCATATAGTATATGTACTATTCATCATATCACACATCTCCAAGATTTGATCATTCTGCTGGTTTGAAGATTGTATAAACTTGTAGTGGTAATTAAACTCAACTTGAAGATATGTAACGTCAAGTCAACCATTAGTGTTCTCATGGTTATCGTCTTGTACAGCCGTTAAGGTTTGTCTTGTACATCCGTTAGTATTGGCTAAACAACCTTAACATACGCTTGTACGAGTATTTTTTAAGGTCCTAGTT
Organism: Camelina hispida; assembly: GCA_023657505.1. Classification (NCBI taxonomy): domain Eukaryota; kingdom Viridiplantae; phylum Streptophyta; class Magnoliopsida; order Brassicales; family Brassicaceae; genus Camelina; species Camelina hispida. Next base: position 29,842,768 of record CP094632.1, read on the forward strand.
GAAATCTTTAAGGAATATAACTAAGTATGAATTCATAATAATACTCCAAAAAAAATAGTCAGCTAGAAAAAGAAAACTTAAAAAAAGTCAATCAATCGCCAAAAAAAATGGGTCTAATGATGAAAGTTCACGCGGTTTCAACATGAATAAAAAGTGTTTTTGCTTTTCGTGCCTTTTTTACTTTCAACGGTTAAATAGTAAAAGCGATTCACTAAGAAAATTTCACCCCTATGATTTGATTTGATCTCTTTCATGTGGGCATATACTACTATACTCTTTCGTAAAATTATTATTATACATCCATGACTATAATTTTTATTTAGCTTTTTGGAAAATTATATTCCCTAGTATATGAAAAAAAACAAATGATATTTATACAAAAAATACAAAACAAATGGAAAAAAAGGAATTTTTTAAAAAGTTTAAAAAGAGAGAGGCGCAAAGTTTTGTGGAAAAAAACAACTTTCAGATAAAAAAAAAAACATTTAAATATTAATTAGAAAAAGAACAAAAAAAGAAAAAAAAAAAAAACAATTCTCTTTGTTAAGTCTGAAAACGCCGAGAAGAAGAAGAAGAAGAAGAAGAAAGCTTGAGACTTTCTCTCTGTATCCATTTCGAAATCGATAAAGACTTCAACTTTTTCGGTGTGCTAAAACAATGACAGCTTTCGTATAGTTTCGATTTCTCAAAAAAAAACCTCGCTCTCTCGATTCTGTTATCGTCGTAGTCCCTGATCACACCTTCTCAAATGGGAGCTCGTTGCTCTAAGTTCTCATTCTGCTTGTTCCCTTCTCATTTCAAATCCGCTTCAGTTCTCGAATCTCCTGATCTCGGTCTGCTTCTGTTCTCTTCAACAAAGGTTTCATCTTTTTATTCGTATTTGATTTTGAATTGTCGTCTGATTTGTGTTTTATCATTCTTCTTCTCTCTTTGGGTTAAAAAAAAAAAGAAAATGGAGGCAAATCGTGGCCGAGTTTTAAAGAATTCAGATTGGAGCAGCTTAAATCTGCTACAGGAGGTTTCTCTTCTGATAACATTGTATCAGAACACGGTGAGAAAGCTCCTAATGTTGTCTACAGAGGAAGGCTTGATGATGGTCGTTTGATCGCTGTTAAACGCTTCAATCGCCTCGCTTGGGCTGATCATAGACAGTTCTTGGTAATTTTGAAAAACCCCTTCATGCCACTTTGATCTCTTGCAAAGGTTTGGTTTTTGTGTGGTCTAAATCTGGTGAAAATGTTGTTTGTTTGATTTAGGATGAAGCGAAAACTGTTGGGAGCTTGAGGAGTGATAGATTGGCTAATCTGATAGGATGTTGTCATGAAGGAGAAGAGAGATTGCTTGTTGCTGAGTTTATGCCTCACGAAACGCTTGCAAAGCATCTTTTCCACTGTGAGTAAACTAGTTTGTTCATGAGATTGTATAGTGTCTTGGTGATGAAATTGATCGGATGTGTTGTGTATTTTGTAGGGGAGAATCATCCGATGAAATGGGCGATGAGGTTAAGAGTTGCAATGTGTTTAGCACAAGCGTTGGAATATTGTAGTAATAAAGGGAGAGCTTTGTATCATGATCTTAATGCTTACAGGGTTTTGTTTGACAAGGTGTGTATATTGATTCAATCTTTCCTTAGTTTCCTGAGTGGTTTGTATTTGAAGTTGTAAAATTTGTTTATCTTTTGTTGGTTTACAGGATGGGAATCCCAGGTTGTCTTGCTTTGGACTGATGAAAAATAGTCGAGATGGGAAGAGTTATAGCACAAACTTGGCATTTACTCCTCCAGAGTATTTGCGAACGGGTAAAAAAACTCTCTCTGCTTCATGTTTATATATGTCCCTTAGCTTCCAAAATGTTTCAGGACACAAAGTTCCCGGCTAAATCAACTTTGTTCATCTTGTGCCAGGTAGAGTTACACCAGAGAGTGTAGTATTCAGCTTTGGAACCGTTTTGCTCGATCTCATGAGTGGAAAACATATTCCACCGAGCCATGTAGGTCCTCTACTAATAAAAGATATACAAACTTTAGATGTAGTGTAGGACCTGGCTTATTGTGTCCTGCTGGACAGTTGTTGGAAAGAATCTGAAATTTCAAAATCCTCACTTAAATGTTCATCATTCTTACTCAATAACTCTCTAACGTTTGCTTGTATACAGGCGCTCGACCTAATCAGGGGAAAGAACTGTGCAATGTTAATGGATTCTGCACTCGAGGGTCATTTCTCAAACGAAGATGGAACTGAGCTAGTACGCTTAGCCACACGTTGTCTGCAGTATGAAGCTCGTGAAAGACCAAATGTCAAATCTCTCGTTACTTCACTTGCCACACTTCAGAAGGATTCTGATGTAGCTTCATATGTTCTTATGGGTATCCCCCATGAAACAGAGGCTGAGGAAGAGCCTTCGCTTTCTTTGACACCCTTTGGTGATGCATGCTTAAGAGTGGATCTTACAGCGATACATGAAATACTTAACAAAGTTGGATACAAGGACGATGAAGGGATTGCCAATGAGGTCTTAATTTATTCCTTCCCTTTGGTCACTGCTTAGTCTTTTGCATTAGTGACTTGTAATGGATATGATTTTGTTTACCTTCTTCTGCAGCTTTCCTTTCAAATGTGGACCAACCAGATGCAGGAATCTCTCAATTCGAAGAAGCAAGGAGACTTATCATTCCGTTCCAAAGATTTTACAACCGCAGTAGATTGCTACACTCAGGTAATATCTACAAATGCGACGTACCTCTTTTGCATTTGGATTAGATATACAAAAATAAGCTACGACTGTCGATAGACACTAATTCAAATGACTGGTTTGTTATATGGTATAGTTCATAGATGGAGGAACAATGGTATCACCAACGGTTCACGCACGGCGCTGCTTGTCATATCTGATGAACGAGAACGCACAAGAGGCTCTGACCGATGCATTGCAGGCACAGGTTGTGTCTCCAGAATGGCCAACCGCATTGTATCTTCAAGCGGCTTGCTTGTTCAAGCTCGGTATGGAAGCCGATGCTCAGCAAGCTCTTAAGGACGGGACTACATTGGAAGCTAAGAAGACTAACAAGCGCTGCTAAATAGAGCGTTTTCGAAAGCTTTGTATAGGCTTATTTTGTTCCCTCTTTCTCTCTATATGCACATACACACATATGTGGGTGTATCTATATATATGCATATACTTTTGATGCCTTCTTCTTCTTTGTATTTATTTTCCGAATCATGGTGATGCTTGTTATTTCTAATGTGCCTCATGGGAAGGTCTCTTTGAGAATTTTTTTGCAGGCTTTGTCCATTTTACCAATCAGTTATTTTCCGTTGATTCTTATGAAATTTGGTATTCAGATGAGAATAAACTTAAACTTGATTGTATGTTTATATATGTTTATCAATTAAAAAAAAAAGGTAAATATCTCATGGCATGGTATTGTTTTGTAACTTCGATAATGATTCTAAGGCAAACACATGCACATGCAAACTTATATTTATAGAACAAGAAAACAAAACAATGGTTACAAGTAAACAAAACAATGGTTTCATAAAGTTGTTATTATATTGGAAAATGTTAATTAAGAAACAGATACAAAAATTCAAACTCACTCACTCTGTATCCTCTTCTCTCATATGAATCAATTGATGATATATCGCATCAAATCATAGAAAATGTAAGATACGGTCCATGATACATGGATCATCAATTGAAATTTTAAATATAAAGTATAACACACACACACGTGTGGAAGTAACGAAAACATTTTACATAGAAGCCGGAGCTAGAGCAGGAGATGAGACGTCTTCGGAGGAAGGGCCTGGCGCAACCTCGGAGACAGGGCCTGGAGCGGCGCCGGAGCTAAGGATTTCCAACATCGAACGGTGAGGATTCATCCGGTGAGCATCGCATAGATCAGGTAAAAATGCACCTGCATGAGTAAATTGGTACGTTACATCTTTGGTCTATTTATTTACTACCAAACCTAAAATCATATAGGATGCAATGAAAAAGAGAATCGCTATTATTTAATGTTAAGTGAAACATAACCATCTATAGCTCCTACCAAAATTCCTTGCTTTGACTATACGAAATATCAAAAAAACATGAAAGTGAGTTTCCAATGCATGTGTAAGAAACTCGACGAATCTACCAAAACACACAAATATATGATTCTTACTTCATTAATAAGCCATGAAAGAGTTAAAGACCATAACTAACACTTTTTCTAGTTACGGCCATTCCTTGAAAAGTTTCTTACTTTGGTAAATACATTTTTTCATATATTGGAAAATAAAGTATGAATTTCTCAACAAAACTTGTTGGAAAGAAACTAGAATCACATTATTAAATCTTCTAAGCACAAAAAAACAATAAAACAAAAGAAGACCTTGTACATCAAAATATTTTTTATCACGTATGCAATTCGTATAATCATGTATGCATGAATATTATTTAAATGCTAAAGGGAATATTGATTATGGTACCTTCACCGGCGGCGAGATTGAAATAGAGATCAAGAATGTTAGGGCAATAGTCCAAGCAAGACGGCGAGCAAAGCTTAGCGGCGAATCCTGCCTCCATCAATGAGTCCGACGAGATTCCTACGGTTTTCCGATCAACCCCACAAGCGGCAACGCACTCGTCGCTCTCCACGTGGTTTACAATCCCTTCCACGTCCACAGCGGAAGTCCGGCAAGTGTATTCTCCGGCGACATTAGCCGTTTCCAACAAACATCTTTTCCCGGAAGCTGATATTGAGAACGCGCACATATTCGTTGGCAGATTCTCGCAAATGATGTTTTCCCCTGAAAAAATTATATAGGAAATAATAAAACATTAAGAATGATGGAAATAAAGATTCACATGATGAGGATTAAAGGCTTTAATTTTCCTATAGTTTATTTTAAATCCGTCATGATACATATATGTTTGTAACGTACCTAAAGCTGCATGGAGAAGAGATGAGAGAATGAGAAAGATTGGCAATTTGAGGGAAGAATAAGACATTGCTTCTGAGTTTTTTTTGTTCCTTCTCTCTTCTTCTCTTTCTCCTTGTATTTGGTTTTTAGGGGTTAAAGATTTTGAACCTCCTTGATGTTTTCAAGGGAAAAGAGAGAACGTGGAAATAGGACGCGTATAAGTTGAATGGAATGTTGTGGAGTTTTTCCCTTTATAATATTCTCTATGGTGTTACGATATTAGTAAGAATTGTATTTGTCAAAAGTAAAGATTACATTTTGTATAGTAGTTGCAATTTTTTATTTTTCTTTGTGTTAGGTGCTTAGTCAGGATATATGTTCTAAAAAATGTTTCTATAATCTCATCGATACATATATGCATATTTTTGTGGGAATTATAAAAAAAGTCATAAACTTGGAAGTGGATATTCCGAGAAATTCTAATTTTGTTTATAAAATAAACCTAAATATAGTTCGTTCAAAGGTTTATAAAAGTTTAAATACGGGATTAAGATGATTATTTATGTATCATTGAGTTGCTGCTATGTATTATCAACGATGTAATGAACTAGGGTATTTTCCATTCTGTTTATACTGGAACTATGTGCCTGGATTGCCGTAGCGTCCGACTAATTTTACAAATGAACCAAATTTTTCAGCAGAAGGTTTTTAGCAAAGTCCATCACAAATAAAATTTCTAAATGATATACTACTATTGTTTAATCATTTAATGTTTGGGGGGAACGTAATCAGAAGTTTTAAGCAATTATAAAAGATTTAGTTGGATTATCTTTTTCGTTGCAGGACTAAAGACTTTTGTTTATGGTGAGGGGGTTTCTTGGAAACAAAGCGACGTGCATACAATACATGTCTTCACGTCCGTTTTTGACTCAAGGTCAAGATAAATTGAGGGACATTTTTAAATTTATTTAAACTTTAATATTTTTTTTATCACTAATTGTTACTTGTCAATCAATATATGTTGGGAAAATATTTAGATTCACTCATAGGGTGAACCTTCTTGTTCACTTCTTCCTTTTCAACCAATCAAAATCTTATATACATTATTTTATTTAAAAGAATAAATCAAAATTAAATTAAATATTGAGTTTTATAATTTTATATTAAATATTGTATAATTTTTCATTAAATATTGTATATTAAAAATTAAATTAAATATTGTATAATTTTTTTAAGGAAAGTTAAATATTGAGTTGGTTTAGATTTTACAATTAGAATGAAATGATGTATCGGTTTGGATTTACAAATAAGGTGATTAGAGTTTAGATTTTACAATTCAAACAAAATTATATATCGGTTTGGGTTTACAAATGAAGTGGTTAGGGTTTAGATTTTACAATTAAAACGAAATTATATGTCGGTTTGGGTTTACAAATGAAGTGGTTAGAGTTTAGATTTTACAATTAGAACAAAATTATATGTCGGTTTGAGTTTATAAATGAGATGGTTAGGGTTTAGATTTTATAATTAGAATGAAATTATATGTCGGTTTAGGTTTACAAATGAGATGGTTAGGGTTTAGATTTTACAATTAGAATGAAATTATATATCGGTTTGGGTTTATAAATGAGATGGTTAGGGTTTAGATTTTACAATTAGAATGAAATTATATATCGGTTTGGGTTTATAAATAAGCGGTTTAAGTTTTTAATTTTACAAATTTTGTTTTCTTATTTTACAAGAAAGTGAATGAATAGGTTATTAAAAATATTATGACATGTCAGATTCTCATTGGCTAAAATAATGAGAAATGAACAAAGGGGTTCACCTTAAAAGTGAATCCAAGAATTGTTCTGTATATGTTGGGCCTAAAACGGACGTGATAAAAAATTTATTTAAATTTTAATATTTCTTATCATTTTTAAATTGACAACAGCTTTATTTATCTCCCTTAACCTTGCTACTGTTTTATGATATTACAAAAAAAAACGTATAGACGAGATCTAGCTATAACTATTTGTACATAAAAATTGTACAATTGGTATCGTTTCGTTTGAGTTGAATAACTGGAAACTCAAGAATTCATCCTAAATTCATTACAGTCTGGTGAAATAAATAACACATCAGTTATAAATAAATAAATAAAAAGGGAGAAAAAGAAGTGCAATGAATCTAAAATATAATTAAAAAAATCTTATAAATCTGCCATTAATTGGTTATCCTAACGTACAGGAATACTTCTGTTTTGATGCATCATCACCCAAATATTAAAAAAAATATTTCCTCTGTCTCATAAAGATTAATGTTTTGACACTTTCACACATATTAAGAAAATTTTTAATTTTAATTTATAAATTAATTTATAATTACTTTTTGGTAAATAGAGAAAATATAAACCAATAACAATTCAAAAATTTAAATATTTTTAGTGATTACTTTTTGAAGTTTACAAAACATCAATATTTGTAAGACAAAAAAATATCTCAAAACATCAATTTTTATAAGACAGAAGGAGAAGGAGTATATTCCTAATACCATGCATTACATCGATTTGACAGCCAACATGAATCTCTGATGACTTTTACTAAAATTGCATTCATCAATTTTAATGCAACTCGCTTTCATAATTACTTTTTTGATAGACCCATCAACATTTTTGAGTTTATAAATGCTCTATTTATGAAGGGGGTATCTTTTGGTCTAAGCTAAATAATACATTTTGGTCCAAGGTAAATAATACAATTAAAAACTCATGTTACTGTTTTATTTTATAGAATGACGCAAGTAAGAGTAATCAATCATTTGGATTTGGCTAGGCGGCTTAAGTTCTAGTAGGCCACAATTTCATATATGTATATATTCTACTATCAACGAATAAAGTTACGTACGTATTAGGTACATATTAAAAAGAAACGACTTTGCTTACATTTTCGCAAATCGCAAACAATGGAATCACAACTAACCAAAAGAATTAAAATATCGTTACTTATGTTAATATTGGTATTGGTAGTTTGGGAATAATGATCAATGCGTTAATAACGCCGCCACATTCATGCTCCATGAGGTTGTCCATTGGAGGTGTAAAGCCAGTCTCACGAAACACTGTTTACACCCATGGTATTTGGTAACTCAGATCCGCCAATGCCAATTGTAATTTTTGTGCCGGTGCTGGATCTAAATATAACTTTGAAAATCAATTTTTGATAGAAATATTTTTTTTGTTAAATATACTTATGCTAATTAAGTTAGTAAATTTTGCTTTGTTGAAGAAAGAAAATTAAAAAATGTTAGATTTTATTTTTTATTTTTGGTTTTATGTGATATGACCATATGTAAAATCACTAAATATTAGAGATAATTCAAAAAATAAATTTTTTTTATTTTCTTTCTATATTTCTGTTAATCACAAAAATATATCTTTTAGAAATGGGCTAATAAAATATTGAAAGAAAATTAAACAAAAAATAGATTTATGGGTTTTAGACTAAATAAACTATTTTTTATGGGTTCATTAGAATAATCTATATATACATTTTTGGATACAATTATAAAATAAATCCTGAAGTTCAGTACTATTTACAGGGAATACCACTGACATTAAATATTTAATTAAATTCATTTTTTTAATAAAACTAATTGTTATACATAGTAATTGTTAGAGGAGCATATACCATAAATTTTGGTTTAATTGTTATAAATAAATTCGAAATATATTTATAGAAACTAATTAGTTATACCTAAATTATTAAATAAAATAAATATACCTTTTTATATTTTAACACCATTTCAAAAAAAATGATTATTTCTATGTTAAACTTAATAAAATTTAAAATATTATGAATCTTTAGATTTATAAATGTTAAAAATCTCATAAAACAGAATTTATTTCAAAACGGGTTATAACAACATTAGCATAATTTTTAAATATTATTAATCAAATGGTAGAACATAGATTAAATTTTAATTAATGTATAAATATAAGCGATAAAGATTTAAAATATGTAAAACATTAGTCATATACTCATATATATATATATAGTTAATCTACTAATCAAATTATATTTTTATTTTCTAAAATAAAACTGGTAAATTAATACTCTCTCACTTGGGTCCGCCCTTGACTCTTCCTCCTCAGTCTAACCCCATGACCAATGCTGCACCATCTACTCCAATGGGGCCCTGAAAACTCCTCTCAGTGCTATATATCTTCGAGATACGTCGAGCCTGCAGTTTTGTTCAGAGATACGATGAGAACATCAGCTTGAAACTGCTGGCGTAAGCTGATGTTCTTATGCCTTGTAGCATTGATTTGAATTACTTACTGACATTCACTTTATGAAATGGAAGGTGGCTAACCATTTATGTGACACTTTGGCAGGAAAATTTGGTATTGATGGCAAGATTGTTGACCTTTGATCTAGAGTTAAATCAATAACTCAAAACACACTCAACCACGATTAAGTGGTGTCGTCGCAGTATTTTGGGGTCGAACCACAGAGACCAAACGATACACTATGAAATTATATAAACCGAGTTTAGCTAAAGCAAAGAGATAGTTTGTGTTGCAAGTAATCAAACAAAACTAAAAATAAATAAGAGTTTGTAAAATTAAGAGAAAGAATTGGGTGTAGGGAATCAATCAAGGGTTATGATCACGAAAATAGGTGATGGGCTGGGATAGCTTTAGGAACCGTTCTTGAACTCAAATCTCAAATATAAAACAAACCTACTGTCGCAGCATTAGTTTTCTATGCAAGGAATTGAATAAATCCTAAGCCGTCGTTTGCATCTAGACAATCCTAGCAAGCATTAAGTTCAAGTTTGATTTGTTCACAAGGTGCCCCAACTTCAACTGTCGCTGGCTGAGGATCACCTTGCTCACCTATGTTCTTTCAAGTAATTCAACAACACTTTTGATGCCTAGATGAATTAAACCTAAGATCATAAACTAGGTAGCTAATCTAGTTTAAGCAATGAACACAACAATAGATGAAGAACTCAACAGATCAATCCCAAGTCTAGCAACCTAAATCAATGAATCATAAATCCCCCTTTGAAACCCGAAACCCAACAATAAGACTACTCAGACATCGAACAGAGACAATCACAAATCAAATATGAAGAAAACATGTTTGAATTGCAAAAAGAGATTAATAGGGTTCAGAATTCTTTTCCAAAGGGTTAGAAAGGATAAGAGATCTTCTCCCAGGCTTACAAGTGCTCAAAAACGGCGTAGAGTAAAAGTTATTTTTTCTAGGGGTCGAGCCCCGTGCTTAAATAGTAAAATAAATCCCTAAAAAGTCGGTTTAAATTGAAAAAGGAAAGATTGCGTCGGGGCCGGGATTGGTCGATCCCGCGAGGATCAGTCGATCTGGAACGTATTTCTGCTCTCTCTTCATCTGCCCTTTTAGCTCGATCAGTCTTCAACCAATTAAGCTCCAGATGCATATTTTCATCCCCAAAACGCTCAGATTTCTTCCAAATTTGCCGAGGACCTGTAAAGACTCACAAAAGACTAAAAGGACTCTAAAAGCACACTTGGACCTAGAAAAAGACTCAAAACAATCCTATATAGTTAAAACCCTATAAAATACAGACACATCAACCTTATTGCTCAAGCAATGGCACTTCACATAAATTAAAATGACCAACATCTCGATCAACCCGCCTTGGATACTGAAACGAGGATGAAGGTGAACTTTTCAGACTCGTCTACCTTGTTCTAACAGCTGTAAATTTAGTTTTGAAGCAACAACCTTGACGCTCTTGCTTCTTCTAAATGGTTGGGTAGGTCTATGTGGATTCCCTTGCGCGTTTCCAAGCTAGCTCTCAATACATTTACTCTCTCTATGGGTTGGGAGAACTACCCCAGGTGTTTCTGTCATTCTGATCTTCGCCTTGGTTGCTTGATTTTTGTTAAAGCTTTAGATGATTATTTCTTGATTCTTTGTGACTTTCTCTCTATCTCTTCTCCATGTTCAGGCATTTGCACGCAGTAGCAAAAGTCTCAACCTTTTAGGAAAGTTGAGTATCAATGAGAAAGTTGCGCTTTCTGGTTTTGAATCTTTTAGGTAGTTTGCAGTTACGGTGAATCTGTAAAACCGGAATGATAGAATGAGCTGCGAGTGGTAACAAATTTTGGATTATTTTCCTTTTGTTTCTTGTTAAATAAAGTATAGGTTAAAACTGTCGCTGGTAAACTTGAAAAACAGAGAGAATCGATGGCTTTTATTGATATAGCAAATTAACGAGACTGAATGATGAGAACAAAAAGCTTGTTCTTCTCTTATTCATGAACGGCCTTAAATAGCCAAATACACAAAAACAACTGCCTCCTACATTATCGGAGGTCTTTTGCAAACACGAACACAATCAACTAAGTCAAAACTCCTTATACATCGGAGCCTTATTCTAACACTTCATGACTAAGTCTAAACGACTAAGTCTAAACAACTTAACAAATTCCTTCCCTAAACTGATACTCACCACTGTATCAGTTTACTTTGGAACCTCAACAACCCCGAGCCTCTCCTTCAACTTCTTGAAAGTGTCTAACTTCAGTGGTTTAGTCATAATGTCTGCCAACTGATCTTGAGTTCCACAGTGCATCAACTTCACTTTGCCTTCTTTGGTTAAATCTCTCAAGTATTGAAATTGTACCTCAATATGCTTACTACGCCCGTGATGAACTGGATTCTTTGATAGTTGAATCGCTGAACTGTTGTCACACTTGATCGTAATGCACTCTTCCTGACTTTCACTGATCTCACTAATCACCCTCATCATTCAAATCCCTTGCATTGCACATGAGACAGCTGCAATGTATTCTGCTTCAGTAGTCGACAAAGCCACAATGGGTTGCTTCTTAGAACTCCAAGAAACAGCTCCTCCGGCCATGAGAAATACAAAACCAGAGGTGCTTTTCCGATCATCCAAATCACCAGCATAGTCACTATCCGTAAAAGCCTGAAACTCACTCACTCCACGCTTATACATAATGCCAAGCTCCATAGTTTCTTTGACATACCTCGGTATTCTCTTCACCACTGCGAGGTGTGCTTCAGTTGGTGTCTCCATATACCGACTTGCAAGCCCCACTACAAATGCCAAGTCAGGTCGAGTAACTGTGAGGTACATTAAGCTCCCTAAAATCTGTTTGTAAAGTGTGGCGTCGATGACTGCTCTGCCTCCTGTCTTTGAAAGTTTTATTCCCGGAACTATTGGATTGCTCACCCCATTGCTTGAAACCATGTCGAATATTTCAAGGACCTCTCTCGCAAATTTCTTCTGACATATGTAGATACCTTCTTCCCTCTGCAAAACCTCTACTCCGAGAAAGTATCTCATATTCCCCAGATCAGTCATGTCGAATGTCTTCTTCATCGACTCCTTGAACTCAGTGATCATTCTTTCACAATTACCAGTAAAGATCAGATCATCAACGTATAGACTAACAATGAGAATCTGACCTTGTTCTGTTTTCACAAACAGAGTATGCTCGAAGTCACACTTTCCAAAGCCTTCCCGAATGAAGTAGCTTTCGATCTTGCTGAACCACGCCCTTGGTGCTTACTTTAAACTGTATAGAGCTTTCCTTAGCTTGTAAGCTTTCTCTTCATCTCCTTTCTTCTTAAAACCTTCTGGATGGTCTACATAGACAGTTTCATGTAATTCTCCATGTAAGAACGCACTCTTTACATCAAGTTGGTAGATGGTCCATTTTCTTTCGGCTGCTTTAGCAATGATCATCCGAATTGTATCCCATCTAGCTACTGGAGCATAAACTTCATTGTAGTCGATCCTAAACCTCTGAGCATACCCCTTTGCGACCAATCTAGCTTTGAACTTATCAATCTCACCATCTTCATTGTACTTAGTCTTGTACACCCATTTGACACCAATGGTTTTGACTCCTTTAGGTACCTCTGTCAGCTCCCAGGTCTCATTCTTTTCAATGGACTCCAGCTCTGCTATCATCCCTTTTCTCCATTCGGGAAACCTTACTGCTTTGTCATAGTTCACAGAATCACCAACTGCAGTACCAACCTGATGAGCGTGATCCTCGATCCAATGAGCATACGCTTCTTCTTCTGTCTCGATGAAATGGGCATACACTTCTTCTTCTGAACGAGCAACCCCACACTCATAGTCTTGCAAGTAGGTGGGAGCTGATATTTCTCGTACTGGCCTTCCCTGCGGTTCGAGATTGTTACCAGCAGCTACTTGTGGTGTTTCTTCTTCCGATTCTGGTCCTGCTTCATCACCCTCTTGCAAGTACTCTTCTTCTCCCATAATGATTTCTCCATCATTTTCCCAGGTGAGAGCAGCAGCAGCGGAATCAGAAAGAGTTGAGCTATCCGCATTCTTCCTTCCCCAATCCCAATTCTCAGTTTCCTCAAAGATCACATCTCTGCTTACTGTGATCTTCTTGGAAATGGGATTGTACATGCGATATCCTTTTGATTCCTCACTGATGCCAAGAAAAACACACTTACAGATCTTATCGTCGAGTTTTGTACGTTTTGCTTCTGGGATGTGAACGTGACCGATGCATCCAAAAACTCTGAAGTGTTTCACATTCGGTTTGAAGCCACTCCACACTTCTTCAGGTGTTTGATCTTGTAATGCATTAGTAGGGCTGCGATTCAGAACATGCGTTATCCATTTGACTCCTTCTGCCCAAAAAACTTTAGGCATTTGTCTCTCTGATAGTGTGCTTCGAACAAGGTTCATGATAGTTTGGTTTCTTCTTTCAGCAACTCCATTTTGCTGAGGCGTGTAGGCAGCCATTAGTTGACGCTTAATGCCTTCAGACTTGCAGAAATCTTCAAACTCCTTGGAGCATAACTCTCCACCTCGGTCTGTTCTTAAACAGCATATTGACAGACCTGACTCCTTCTCCACACTTGCTTTGTAGTTTCTGAACGCTTGAAATGTTTCTGACTTCTCTGAAATCAGATAACTCCACATCTTCCTACTGTAATCATCAATAAAAGTAAGCAGATACCTCTTCTGTCCCATGGAAACTGGAGTGATTGGTCCGCATATATCTGAGTGTATCAGCTGCAACACTTTCGAGGCTCTCCATGAATTTTTCTTTGGGAATGATTCTCGCTTCTGCTTCCCGACGAGACAGTTTTCACATACTCTTTCGCATGATTCAATATGTGGGAGACCTTCCACCATTCCCTTTGAACTCAAAGTTTTTAAACTTTTATAGTTCAAGTGAGCAAACCTGCAGTGCCAGAGATGTGGTTTGCACTCATCGGAGTCTCATCGATGAGTCCTCTTGATGGATGATAGATTTTGCAGACACCTTCTTGAATCAGAATCGCCAAATTTCTATTCTGCAATTGTCCGAGACTCAACAGGTTGTTGCTTAGCTCCGGGACGTAGTAGACGTCTTGTATCAGCTGAGTTAACTCATTCACCCTCATTTTGACACTTCCTTTACCTTGAACCATCATACGTGCGCCATTTCCAAGTTTTACTGAGTGTCGAAAACTCTCATCCAGCTCGCCAAACCATTTCTTTGCACCAGTCATGTGGTTTCTGCAACCACTGTCTAAGAACCACAAACTCTCCATTGTGGACTCTTTCTCTTCTACATACGTCATCAACAAGAGTTCATCCTCCTTGTTGAACTCTACAAAGTTCGCTTGTCTCTCAACACCCGGGCATTCAAACTGGAAATGTCCCTATTTATGACATTTGTAACATTCCACCAATGCCTTGTTAAACGATCCTGCTCTTCCACGTCCTCTACCACGGCCTCGAAATGATCCTCCTCTACCTCTTGATCCACTCCAGTCGTTGGCTTTATGAGTCACTTTTAACACTTGCTCATCTTTTATGATCCCCTTAGCATGCCTTGTGAGTTTCTGTTCATGACACTGTAATGAGCTTTGGAGCGCATCCACAGAAAGACTACTTATGTCTTTGGATTCTTCAATCGAACAAACTACATATGTGAACTTCTCTGAGAGTGTCCGTAAGATCTTCTCCACAATCTTGGATTCTTGAATCTCTTCTCCAAGATTTCCCATGTCTGTTACAACTAGCAATACTCTTGAGAAGTACTCTGTAATGCTCTATGTTTCCTTCATCTCCAAGACTTCAAACTCCCTTCTCAAGCGTTGAAGTTGTGCTCGTCTCACACGCTCATCACCTTGAAACTTGGTTTTCAGAGAATCCCACAGTTGCTTGGCCGTGTCCTTCTGAATTATCTGTTTCAGAACTGACTTGTCGATTGCTTGAAACAAATAGTTCTTCACCTTCAAGTCAGTCGGCTTCTTATCTGCCAACTCTTGTCTCTGTGCTCCATTGAGGATCACCCCACTAGCCGGCTCAATGTAGCCTCTCTCGATCAGATCCCACCACTCCTTGGATCTCAAGAGATTCTCCATTAGCATACTCCAATGCTCAAAGTCACCATCAAATTTTGGAATTCCAAGCATGCTCTGACTCTCTCCTGACATCGTGTTTCACTCACCCTTTTAAACTCTCTCTCTCACAAAATTCTCACCACTCAGATCTAGCTCTGATACGAATATGATTTAGCAAATTAACGAGACTGAATGATGAGAACAAAAAACTTGTTCTTCTTTTATTCATGAACGGCCTTAAATAGCCAAATACACAAAAACAACTGCCTCCTACATTATCGGAGGTCTTTTGCAAACACGAACACAATCAACTAAGTCACAACTCCTTATACATCTGGAGCCTTATTCTAACTCTTCATGACTAAGTCTAAACGACTAAGTCTAAACAACTCAACATTTATGACAGTTTAATGTGTGTTAATAGTTACGCTTGTTAAAACTAAGACACCATGGTTTCTGTTTGATATAAGTTATAACAAGTTAACATTTATGTGTTTGGATCATCAGGCGATTCCTTTGTCTTTCATCATCGAACTCCTTGCTGACCCATTGCCAAACACAGCGAAGCTCCAAGGCACTGGAGGAAAAGATTGGACAGTGAGCATGACGAAAATTCGTGACGGTGTGTATTTTATAGATGGATGGTCAAAGTTTGCACAGGACCATGAACTTGTGGACAGAGAGTTCTTAACATTCGTGTATGAATGTACGATGGTAACCGAACCTTTGAAGTTAGTGTGTTTGGTCGTTTGGGGTTGTAAAGAGACCAGAGCTGAAGCAGAGACAAGAAAGCTTTCTGGTTCTAGTTTTGATTCTGAAGAAGACGAAGAACCTTCAATAGATGTTGATTATGACCTTAGCTTAGGTGAAGATGAAGAAATCAGCCAGATTCTTCATCCACTTGAGGAGGAAGAGACTGAATCTGCTGCTGCTGCAGGTGTGATAATCTTTTTTCAAAGTGATTTAAACATCATCGTTAATCCAAAAAACTAGTTTGTTTTGTTTCAGTTTTTGAAGGGAACGTCGACATTAAAGCGCTAACTAATCCACACTTTCCAACTACCTCAAGAAGGGGATTTATGAACTGGTAAAATTGACAAAAGACTAAAGATTCAGTTACTTTGTCTCTTTACTTTCAATATGGTTTTTACATGTTGTGGTGGTTTCGTTTTGTGCCTGGTAATTCCGTCAAGTACATTGATGAAGAAGGGACCTTGGTAGGGCTTAGAATGAAGCTGAATATGTTTTAAGCCAACTACAAGTTATATCCTTGTGTCCCTTGATATTTTTTCTTTTCTATGGGTTGATATCATTTTGCGGTTGTATAAACTGAACAAAATGAATAGTATGGTTCATCTAAATTATTGACCTTACAAACTTTGAATACTCTATGTTTTTGACGTACGAGTTGATTTGAGTCACAAACGCCGTTGTTTTCTCCAAGCTTTAAACAAAAAGATGAGAAGAAATCTCAAAACGTTTCAGAGGAGAGGAAGAGAGTGTGACTACCTAACCACTGCTGTAAGAAGAAGCTTGGGCAGAAATTGTAAAGGGAACAACGCAAAGCCAAAACAAGAGTAATTAAATATCCATCCTTTGGGTTGGCTAAGACACAAAATTTTGTCATAAGCCCAACTCTATTACTACATTAGGTTACTATTAAATCCTTTAACAAATAAAACTGGCCTATATAGCATATGCTTTATCTTTTCTAAATGTTTAGATCCGTAAGACCAAAGCCACGTGGCATATCACAAGATAAGTAGAGAAAACCCACATGAATCCGAATCCTTCGTCCACCTCACAATCCGAATATCCCGATCCTCTTCCTCCCTCGACCAAAACAAAAACCATTCCCATCTATTTTTTTTTCCCTTCAAAACAACACAGCAAACAAAAAAAAAAATGGCAGCAACTGCCGCAACAACGTCTTCGTCTCACCTTCTTATCTCAAGCTCACGCCACGTGGCGCCATCATCTCAGACTTCAATCCTCTTCCCGAGATCTCTCTTCTCCAACAATGGGAAACGAGTGAGAAACCATCATCATGTTAGTGGTGGAGTGAGGTGTATGGCTGTGGCGGCGGATGCGGAGACCAAAACAGCGGCGAGGAAGAAGAGCGGGTACGAGCTTCAGACGTTGACGAGCTGGTTGCTGAGACAAGAGATGAAAGGAGAGATAGATGCAGAGCTGACTATAGTGATGTCGAGCATATCCATGGCTTGTAAGCAGATTGCTTCACTTGTTCAACGTGCCGGTATCTCTAATCTTACCGGAGTTCAAGGCGCCGTTAATATTCAAGGAGAGGATCAGAAGAAGCTTGACGTCATCTCTAATGAGGTTGGTCGGTCAGACATGCTTTAAGTTAATTAAAATAGACTTTATTTTTGTTAGCTTTTAATATGTAAACTTGTTAATGTAGACCACTTAATTTAAGTTTACTAGACATAAACCATAGTTTAAAGATTGAGTGGTGTGTGGTGTGTGCAGGTGTTTTCAAACTGTTTGAGATCAAGTGGAAGAACTGGGATCATTGCGTCGGAGGAAGAGGACGTGCCAGTAGCGGTGGAGGAGAGTTACTCTGGTAACTACGTCGTTGTGTTTGACCCTCTTGACGGTTCCTCCAACATCGACGCTGCTGTCTCTACCGGTTCCATCTTCGGTATCTACAGCCCCAATGACGAATGTATTGTTGACGACTCCGAAGATATCGCAGCTGTATACTACTCTCTTCCTTTCACTTCCATATATTTTTGTTTAGTTTAGGAAATTAGGAGGTAGAGATACATTGTAAATTGCGTGACCTTTTGTCTTATAATGTTGTTGCAGCTTGGGTCAGAAGAACAAAGGTGTATTGTAAACGTGTGCCAGCCAGGGAACAACTTGCTGGCAGCCGGATACTGTATGTACTCGAGCTCAGTTATCTTCGTTCTTACTCTAGGCAAAGGCGTTTTCTCCTTCACGCTCGATCCTATGTACGGTGAGTTTGTTCTTACGCAAGAAAACATTCAGATCCCGAAAGCCGGCAAAATCTACTCTTTCAACGAAGGGAATTACCAGATGTGGGACGATAAGCTAAAGAAGTACATGGATTCCCTCAAGGACCCTGGTCCAAGTGGGAAGCCTTACTCCGCAAGGTACATTGGAAGTTTGGTCGGAGACTTTCACAGGACTTTGTTGTACGGTGGGATTTACGGTTATCCTCGTGACGCAAAGAGCAAAAATGGAAAGCTTAGGCTTTTGTATGAGTGTGCACCAATGAGTTTCATTGTTGAACAAGCCGGTGGAAAAGGGTCTGATGGACACCAGAGAGTACTAGATATCCAACCGACCGAGGTAACTTAAATCAAATAGATTTCTGGTTCGATTAGATTCTTTTGCCTACCCTACTGCTAAGCTTACCTCTAAGATTGGTGTCAACAGAACAGACTAATCTTATGTTTGTAATACCTGACACAGATACATCAGAGGGTGCCACTGTACATTGGAAGCACAGAGGAAGTGGAGAAGCTAGAGAAGTACTTGGCTTGACTCTTGTACCAAACATAAGCCATTTAATATCTATTGTAAGCCAATTTCTGACTACATGATACATGCAACTAGATGCATAAATGGTGAAAAGTCCTATTTTGTTGTCGATATGAATAGAGAGAAACCAGCTGTTATACTATAGAGCCAAAACGAACAAGTTTAATTTATACAACTTACATGTACTAATAGTTAATAAGGAGCGATCAAATGAGATAGAATTTTCATATTTCACAGATCATTTAAAAAACTAATAGCATAGTTAGGCAAAAAGCAGAGGATCTTGCACTGGTGGTCTTCAAAAATTAACAGCTTAGTCTTCAAAATCAGTCATCTGTAATGTCACTCTCTGCCTTCAACACTTGGCTGTGTGAAGAGAAGAATGGCTTGAGTTAGAGAGAGGATCAATACATCTTAAAAATCTCGAGTATGATCACATCATTGGGAGAATGAGTAAGCAAAAGTACCAGGACTCGAGATATGATTGCATTGTGTTAATGAGTTTGCAATGGTCTTGGCATCATTTCCTGCAAATGAAGCATCAATAATGAGTGAAAAGGGCAAAATGTATATCTGTAATCAAATGCAGACCAGAAAATACTCACCTTGATTGTTCATGTCTTTCCCTTGAGTCACTTCAGTCACAGTTGATGTATATTCCAAAAAGGCCTGGTCAGACTCGAGATAAACACCCCCTGATTCAGGAGACGACCTGTGATGTAGAATAGCGTATAAGAAGACATCACAAGATAATAGCCAATTACAAAAAAGATGATCCTACAAAACTAACCACCTACCCTGAAACAGTTTCAATGGGTGCATTTGAGGCCTGTGGCAAGCAATGATTTGTACTTCCTTCACAACCAAGATCAAAATCAACTAGTAGCTCCGAGAGGCTGTAGTTTTCACCCAAGAAATTAGAAAAGTCCATGTCAAATAAATCAATTTCTGGCTCAGACCCGGATGGAGAAGCTGAAACCAAATCTGCAGTGGCAGGTGCCTCTAAGCACATTAGTGTATCAGCGTCATCAAAATTGAGCTTTCCTTTCACATGGTCTCTCTTATTTGACATCTTCAGGTTAGACTTGACCGGTGAAGAAGAAGAAATCAGATGACTTCTTTCCACTGAATAAGAAGTAATCTGCTTGAGAGGACTAATTGTGAACTTCTCCTTCATAACAATTGTGCAGTTTGTAGGAGTAACTTCTTTCTGTGGACTGTTGGACTTATCAATGCCAGGAGAAGCATGTTTTTGTGGTGTCCTGAGGCATGCTGAACTAGAAGGAATCGACGCCTTATTGAACAAACACTTCGCTACACTTGACCCATGACCAACCAATTCATTAGTTGCAGAGCTTTTGGCTAAAGTTACTGTTTCAGATGGAGTTTGGGATGAGAAATTGTTAGCTGCTTTATCAGTTTGTGTGATCTTGTTAGTCCCTGGTCCAAGAAAAAAAGACACAATTAAGTTTAAGATTCAAAGGCAAGTACATCAAATTTAAATAGAACCTGTAGGCATAGAAACATACCATTTGCTGTTGAGTTTTCTTGAGCTCTAGTAATACGAGCTTTCCTAGTTACAGGAGGAGCTCCTAAAGAAGCTTGAGAAGCCTTTCTTTTCCCGGTTATAGACTGAGTAGTCGAAGGTGTGGAAAAATTCCCAAAATCTACTCTTTTGTTACCAAGCAGTGACACTGACATAACATTTGGAGTGTTGTTGTATTGAGTTAAGCCTGAAAACAATGTGGAGCACATAACAAGATCAATATCAAAACCAAGCTAACCTAGTAATCAATCATTCCAAATTACAACCAGCTAAACAAAAACAAACAAAATCTGCAAACCTGAAGAAGAAGAGACAGTTTGACTTTTCTGTAGAGAAGCCGGAGCTGCTGTAGCCGGAGGAGGAGGGGAAGGAGGAGGAGGAGGAGCGGTGAGGGAGGCGTTGTAAGAATTCATCACATTCTGCATCCCCTGCAACAGATTATGAACCCTAACCTTCTCCTGATCCAATCTCACTCTCTCCTGATCAATGGTCACTCTCTGCTCCTTTAGAGATACGTAATCGTTCAACATATCATCAAGAGTCATCAAACTATTCGGAACCTGCAATTATCAAAAAAAAAAAATCCCCAAATAAATTAAAAACCCAATTTTTTCAAACAGATTAAAACAAAATCAAGAACTTTAGGGTTTTTTTTATAGGTTTACGTACATGGCGAAGTGGGGAGTTAGAGATGAGAGAGGAAGCTTCAGATCTAAAGAGGGTTCGGGTTTCAGTGAATCGATTGTCGAAGAGGTAGCGATCGACGATGAAAGCAATTTGAGTTGGGGTAACTTCACCTTTCCCAATGATACGCGATCCTTTGGATCTGCTCGATCTACCCATGACTGCTTTTTTTTCTCTGAATAAAATTGAAAACCCTAATTTAGATTAGACGACGGAGATGATGAAAGGCTAATTAAAGAGAGAGAGCGAAGCTGAAAAGACCTGAAGAAAAGTATTATAGTAGAAAAACATAGCAGCGGGAGATTTTCAAAACGCTCCTTCCTGAACGGTGTCGTTTTCTTAAAAATTTCGCCGGGAGATTGTGTTTGGCGGCAGCTTGAAATGTTTTTAGTATTCTTCTGGATAATCTAAATATTAAATTAAATCATACTTGATTTATTTATTTTTTTACAGTATTAGATATCTCATGTTATGTGCTCGCTCGCTTCAATAATTACATTTTTTTGTTATTATTTTATAAAACTAATATTACGGTCTTGCTCTGGATTTTAAAAATGTTTTTGGTTTTAAATTTTCAAAAATCTACTTTAAGGCCAATCAAGATTATTTAAAAATATTAGGGAATTCAGATTTTATTGGGTTTTGCCAATCTTAAAAAAAAAAAACACAAAATCTATTTTTACTAGTTTTCACTTTTAATCGTTTCTTTTTTTTTTTTTTCTTTTTTAATAAAAAACTAGTAAAATAGCTACAAATCATCTTATAAACCACTTAAAAACTTGTAAACGTTCATAGTCTACATGTTTTGGTTTATGATCCATAGAAATAAAATGGCTACAAATCATCTTATAAAACTGGATAGAAAATTGAAAAAAAAAAATTAAATAATAAGAAACTGAATCAAACAAAGAAATGGCTATAGATCATCTTATAAAACAAGAGGGAATCAAAATTTTAACATGAATACAATTCTAATAAAATCCATTTCAGGGTAAATGAAAATATATATATAAAAAAAAGCATTTTTGGGGTGACAACAAAATCAAATTGTAAAGCAAAAAAAAAAAAAAAAAATCAGATGTTTTTAAGTTTTTAACAGAAACGAGGGGGGAAGGACAAAAAGTAAACACTTTTCACATTGTCCAAGTGCTTAACCAGTTAACCCATCCTTCTCTGTCCTTTTCTCTCTCTCTCTCTCTTCCCCACCACCACCATCATCACTTTACTCTCTCTCCTCTCTCTCTCCATCAGGAGATCTCATATTCTCCCCCATTTCAAACCCTAGAATCTCAAAATCACAAATTCCACAACCATCTCCAACTTCATTTATGGCGAGCTTCAGTCTCTCCAGGACACTCCTGGTCCTACTCCTGATTGTCATCTCATTGTGCTCTGTATTCTCGATTCCGGAAGCTACCTCGTTCACTTTCTCGTCCACAAGTTCCAATAAAAATGCGAGCTTTGAGTCCCGAGACATTGCCCTGTTCGGCGACGCTAAGCTCGTCGATAACGGATCTTCGATTCAGCTGACTGATTCTGTGATTCACGGTGGTGGGCGAGTCGTCTACAAGAAACCCATTGGGTCCGTGAAGGATACAGGAATGGAGTATTTTGCAGGATTCTCTACCGTTTTCTCTTTCTCCATGTCTCCTGGTGGTGGTAGACTCGGGTTTGTAGTGTTTTCTGTTAACGGAACATTTGAATTTGATCACTCTCTATTCCAAGTAAAGTTCGATACTTCTGACAAATTCACCCAAACTAGAGATCCGAGTGTCGCGGTGATTGTTGATGGTGCTACGGTTCCTGAGAAGATTCTCAGTTTCAAGATGGCAAACTTGGTGAAGACGGAGAAAGTGTTGTTGTACGCTTGGATTAATTACCAAGCTGGTGGCAAGTTCTTGGAAGTCCGGTTAAGCAAATCTAAAAGCTTTGATTCTGTTCTTCCTCTCATGTTTGATCGGATTGATTTGTCAGCAATGTTGAATGGGGATGAGTTCATGGTTGGTCTCAATTCGTATAGTGGAAATGTTAATCTTCATTCTTGGAGCTTAGAGGTGAGACGCTCCGAGTATGAGCACTCTTGGGCGCCTCTGTTTTTGGTGGAAGAACTTAGAAAACAGGAGGCTGCGAAGAAGAGGAGAAAAGAGAGGATATGGGAGATTGTGACTTGCTTCGTCATGATGTTTGGATTAACAGGGTTTGTCTTCTTTGCTATGATGCATATTTGGGCAGCTTTCAAAAGAAACAATCTTGCTATGGTGATGCAAGAGGAGTGTGGGATCAAGACCAAGGAGTTTGGGTATGAGAAGATGGAGAAAATGGAAGTTGTGATGAGTAAACCTAATGCGAAACAAGAAACTAAGTGAAGTCAAGTTTGTGTGTTTAGGGTATGTCATCTTTTTATGTAATCAAGTAGATTCTTGGGACTGTAATGGTAACTAGTTACCCACGAGGTTCTTCACTGGCTAATGTTAGCGACTTAGCCCCCTTATCTTCATGTGTGTAAGCTTGCAATGTTATTATTACACTTTGGCATTTTTAATTTGATTTGGCATGTGAGAAAAATGTTGGTAGATTCCACATCAAACTTGAGTGCATGGGATACCACTCGTTTCAAGTAGCTGATAAAATTAAACAAATTCCATTTCCTACATATTCAATAATAGATTTGTAACTAATCACGATCAGTTAAAGAACACAATATAGTTTTATCTTCATCTACAAAAAGTTCTTCAACTGAAGATAAGCTTCATTACGATGACTGCTGTGTTAATGAGCATGAGGGGAAGTCTCATGTACTGGCAGGCATGGATAAGACCGATGATTTGGCCTTTAGGAGAGTTTCTTCTACCGGTATGGTGGAGGTCTACTAGCGTCCATCCTCTTGGAACAAGGAAACGGTCTTCGTTGAGGATCGCCAGTGCATTTGCAAAGAGCAGCAGACCTTTTAATAGTGTCCAGAAGCCCATCGTTCTCTGTGATGCAAAAAGAGTTCAATTCAAACTGATCAGAATCAGGGAAAGAGACTGAAACAAAGTTGACTTATTAGGTATAGAAAATACAATGAATGGACGGAAGATAATGGCGCATGCTAGTGTACTGCCTGATGTGATATAAAGCGTCTATCGAAATAGCAGTGACTAGTTTTGTTATTGTTTGGTGTATATACAGGATTGGACTTGTTCCTGCCTTGCAAATAATATCTAGAATCTATACAATGGCAGGACGGTCACCGAGCTAGCATTACAAAGAGCCTTTAAACCTAGGCATAATCTATAGAAACACTTATCAGGATCATGACTCAGGATCAAAAGCACCAAGCTAGGTGAGCACTAGATGAGATTTTCTTACGAAGTTGGTTCAAGAGCAGTAAACTTCAATCATCAATCACAACATCATGAACGATTGAAATTAAAAAAAAAGACACGAATCCTAGGCTCAGCAGTAACAAATTACGCAGGAATTATAAACCTTAAAAGATCTAAAACGTGAGATCAAGACAGTAATTGAAGATCCAAGGTTGATCATTAGAAGCAAGCAGCAGCCAAACTAATCGAACGATTCCCACAAGGAAAACTGAAACCCCAAATCTTTAGCAACCTAGCGAAGTACAATAAAAATAGAATCATCGAGGAGCTGAATCGAGTGCGAGATTACCTTATTCTGGCGATGAGGGCGGCCTGAGAACGAGAGAAATCGAAATCGTCGATGAGATCTTTGTGTAGGGAGGGTTTAATTTGTTTCTTCTTATAAATTCTGTCTGAACTGTTCTTCTTCTTCTTCAGCCGTAAGAAAAAGAAAAATAAAACCCGAACCGGGTTTTCATGGGTTGACCCGGTTCGAATAAAAGTCGGGTCAGGACCCGATATGATTCAAGAAGGATTTGCATAAACCCTGATGACATCGAAGTAAAAAAAACCCTTCTTCCCCAATGGCTTCACTTCTTCTTTTTCCTCACTTTCACCATTTTGATTCTTCTTCACTAGATCGTAGAGAGATACTAGTAGCTCGCAATTCACCAAAACCAAGAAAATTTCTTCTTTCTCCGAGAGCTTCATTCAATGGCGGAGCAGCAGCCGAAACCGCCGCTAAACCAAGTCGCAAAGGGAGGAAGAAGAAGCAACAAACGGCCTCGACGGTGATTGAGAAAGAAGACACCGAGGAGACTGAACCTGAATTGAATCCGGAGTTAGAGGATTACGACGACGGGATCGAGTTTCCGTACGACGATCCGCCTCTCGTATGCTGTTTCGGGGCAGTACAGAAGGAGTTTGTTCCGGTGGTGAGAGTCCATGATAACCCTATGCATCCTGATATTTACTCGCAGTGGAAGATGCTGCAGTGGGATCCGCCGGAGTTTGGTAGAGCTCCTGGAGGTCCGCCGTCGAATGTGGCGATCTCTCATGTTCGGTTAGGTGGGAGAGCGGCGTTTATGGGAAAAGTTGGTGGAGATGATTTCGGGGATGAGCTGGTTTTGATGATGAACCAGGAGAGAGTTCAGACGAGAGCTGTAAAATTCGATGAGAATTCGAAAACTGCTTGTACTCGTGTTAAGATCAAGTTTGAAGACGGGAAAATGAAGGCGGAGACGGTTAAAGAGCCGCCTGAGGACTCGCTTCTTGCTTCAGAACTCAATTTATCTGTGCTTAAAGAGGTAGAAAAGATTGGCTTTTTACTGATAGCTCGAGCTTGGTTTCTTATGAAAATGTCTCTGTCTTGAGCATGTTCTTTGTTTGTGTGAATATTCCTGTACTACCCCTTGTTGGTCCCGAGGTATATGATTTGGATCATGAAACAGAGCAACTCAGCTTGGCTTTTAAAGCATTTTTGTGTTTGTTACTTGTGCTTGTGATGCAGGCGAGGATTTTTCATTTCAATTCAGAAGTGTTGACGTCTCCTACAATGCAATCAACACTTTTTAGGGCTATACAGTGGTCTAAAAAGTTTGGAGGGCTTATTTTCTTTGACTTGAATCTGCCGTTACCGCTATGGAGATCGCGGAATGAGACTAGGAAGTTGATCAAGAAAGCATGGAATGAAGCAGACATCATTGAAGTTTCACAGCAAGAGCTTGAGTTTCTGCTTGATGAAGATTACTATGAGAGGAGAAGAAACTACACACCACAGTACTTTGCTGAGGATTTTGATCAGACGAAGAACCGAAGAGACTATTACCATTACACACCAGAGGAAATCAAGCCATTGTGGCATGACAAGCTGAAGCTATTGGTTGTGACTGATGGAACGCTCCGGCTTCATTACTATACTCCTACTTTTGATGGAGTTGTGGTTGGAACAGAAGATGTGCTTATCACTCCTTTCACCTGTGATAGGACAGGTTCTGGTGATGCTGTTGTTGCAGCGATAATGAGAAAGCTAACAACTTGTCCTGAAATGTTTGAGGACCAAGATGTGTTGGAGCGACAGCTTAGGTTTGCAGTTGCTGCTGGGATCATAGCGCAGTGGACAATTGGTGCAGTAAGAGGTTTCCCTACTGAAAGCGCAGCGCAAAATTTGAAAGAACAAGTATATGTTCCATCAATGTGGTAGAATAGAAGATGAAGAACTCAACTTGTACTAAAATGTTTTTTGAACAATGTTTGAGAGAAATGTATACACTGTTTCAAATTTGTAACCCAATGTAGAATCAATTTTTGAGTTCACTGATAACAACAACCATGTGAATGGATGATGATGAGTAGCTGCTTCCCTATAGATTTTTGGTTTTGTTCTGTTCAGCTTCACAAAAGTGTTCTAAGTGATCCAAGTCTTGATGCTTCTCCAGTTCTCCTGCAATCAATTAATTATGTGAGAAAACCATCATAAAGCTCTGTGACAACCATCATAAAGCTTTCAGTTAAATCTTGCCTTCATGCAATAAATACTTTTTGACCAAATTCACAAGTGTCAACAACTTTTTTATTTTTATAAAAATTTACTTTAAATGTTAAGATTTGTTTTGCCAAAAGTTAACTGGTTATTCTTAAATATGGAAAATCAATTAATGTTATAAAAAAAGACCAGAAGTTATATATAGCCTTTTGTTGAGATCCAAAAAAATTAAGAACATTTTAATCTCTCAAAACTCTTTGAGTATACAAAGAAAAAAAAACTATGGGAAGTACAAAAAACATATTCTTGATAGCGTGGCATCCACATACGAGATTTTTTGGTCTCAACAATTCCTGAATTACGTGATTTTGAAGAAGGGGTGGTCCAAAGAAGGCTGACTTAAGTTGTTGACTGCAAAAGTGATATCTGGCCGGGTGATAGTGAGATAAAGCAACCTCCCAATAAGCTCTCTATAAGATGTAGCTCGAACAGAATCAAGAGGAATGCCCATGTCCTTTGTGTAATGAATATTGGGATTCATAGGAACACTGCAAGGTTTGCAAGCCAACAACCCTGTTGAAGCCAATATGTCTAGGGCATATTTTCGTTGACAAACAGAGATGCCACTGCTATTATGAGCTATTTCCAATCCCAAGAAATTTTTTGGAGCGCCCATATCCTTTATCTTGAAAGCAGCATGCAAAACAGTCTTAAGCTCCTGTAGATCACTATCATTGTTAGAAGCAATCATGATGTCATCAACGTAGACTAAAAGAGCAATAAACCGAGTTCCTCGTTGCTTGACAAACAGAGTGTTGTCACCAGGACACTGAGAGAATCCGGCTTTGAGAATCACTCCAGAAAACAGTGGTACCATTGGCGAGAAGCCTGCTTTAAACCATAGAGAGACTTATGGAGCCGACAAACCGCATTAGGAGGAAGTTGTGCACCACTTGGAAGAGTATATCCTTGAGGAAGACTCATGTAGATCTCCTCATCTAAGCTCCCATAAAGAAAAGCATTAGTCACGTCCATCTGTGTTAGTGTCCATCCATGTATAGCTGCTAAACCCAAAACAAGTTTAACACTAGCAAGCTTAGCAACAGGAGAAAAAGTATCAATGTAATCAATCCCCTCCATTTGAGTATAGCCTTTGGCTACTAATCTCGCTTTATAACGATCAATCGATCCATCTGGGTTATATTTGATAGTATAAACCCATTTACACCCTATCACTGTCTTACCAGGGGGTAAAGATACAACACTCCAAGTCCCAAGTTGCTGAAGAGCAACGATCTCTACATCCATAGCCTTGGGAAAATGAGGATGAGCCATGGCCTGCTTAAAATTCTGTGGCTCCGATTCAATTGAGCATGACAGAACAAAAAATTGATAGGAAGGACTTAATTTGGAATAGGTAAGAACAGAATCAAGAGGATAAACAACAAGAGGATCTGAAGATGAGAGATTATCAGAAAGCTGAGTAAGATTGCAGAATGCAACAATAGAAGAAGTAGAAGAACATGCGTAGAAAGATCAATAGAAGTCAAATTAGAAAAAGAAGTATTTGTGAGATTGCAATGATAGTCAGATAAGTAACCTGGAGCTTTATCCTGGCGTCGTGGCCTGTCATTGTGTTGCGCAACCTGTCCTGTGGCAACTGTAACAGTCTCATCCGGTGTGGCAACAACACTAGAGGATGACGACGGTAAAGATGATGATGATGCAGAAGCAGGAACAGATAATGGCAACGAATTTGTATCATCAACAAGTTCAATCTCAGTGGAAACAGGTAAAGGTAAAACCATTTTACTAAACAAATCAGTGGTAGGAAGGGAAGGTGTTACATTTTTGTAAGGAAAAATATGCTCATGGAAAACAATGTTACGAGTGATATGAACAACATTAGTTTCTAGATTAAGGACCTTATAACCTTTGTAGCTAGACAGATAACCAAGGAAGATACATGGTTCTGCTCTAGGGGTAAATTTGTTGTGATCCTTAGCTAGAGTAGAAGCATAGCATAAACAACCAAAAGACCTCAAGAAACTGTAATCTGGTTTTTGCTTGAAAATTTTTTCATAAGGTGAAATTTTGTCTAAAACCAAAGAAGGTGTTCTATTAATCAAGAATACAGCAGTATGAATGCAATCAGACCAGTAACAAAGAGGAACATTAGATTGAAACAGAAGTGCACAAGCAACATTAAGAAGATGCTGATGCTTTCTTTCTACAACCGAATTCTGTTGTGGTGTATAAGGACATGAAAAATGATGTAGCATACCATGATCTTTAACCAGTTGAGTAAAGCCAACTTCAGGAGCATTGTCACTACGAACTATCTTAATGACAAAATTATATTGTGTTTGAACATGTTGAATAAAAGACGGAAAAATAGAAAGAACATCATTTTTATTCCTCATCATATAAATCCAGGTGATTCGAGTACAATCATCTACAATAGTAAGAAAATACCGATAACCTTCTATAGATTCCACAGAAAATGGTCCCCAAGTATCTATATGAATGAGATCAAATGGTAAAGCAGAAAGTTTACTATGTGAAACGAATGGTAATTTCTTTTGCTTAGCTAATGGACATATATCACAATGATCATGAGAAGAAGAACTAGAGATAGACATAGGTAAGGTACCCGACATATATTGTAACTTGACAGAAGATGGGTGACCTAAGCGTTGATGCCAGACACGACCATCGACTTGCAAGGATCCAAAGAAAGATGCTGAAACAGAATTCGCAGATGCTGAAATGTCATGATGCTCCAATATGTAAAGACAATGAATTAGCACACCTCTACCAATCATCAAGTCCCGAGTATGGTCCTGAATATAACAAGAATCAGTATAGAAATGTGCAGAACAATTATCATGTCTAACTAAAGAGCTCACACTTATCAAGTTGAATTTAAAAGTTGGAACATAAAGAACATCATGCAAAATCAAAGTTTTTGTTATTTGTACAGTGCCTATATGAGTAATAGCAACTCTAGTGCCATTAGGAAGGGAGACTGTTACACCTGTCACAGGAAAAGTCTCACTAAACAAAGAAAGGTCAGAACACACATGGCTAGTCGCACCTGTATCAATTATCCAGCTACCACTGGGTAGAACAGAATAAAGAGAGGAAAGGCACTGATGTTGAAAGGTGAAAATTTGATTTTCAAAACGAAGACTAGAAGAAGGAAACTCAATTGTAACGTTACCAGAAGAAGATGTCGCAGCCATGGCACCATGCTCAGTTATCGTAGCAGACGGATAAGAAGATGGCTGCTCTGAAGCCTTGGTCTGGGTGCTGAGTTGATGAATCAAACTCTGAATCTGGTCAGAAGTGAAACTGCTCAGATCAAGAGTAGTGGCAGTCTGTGCTGGGACAGGCATATAAGAAGCAGAATTCATCACTGCATTTGCAACTGCACCAGGTTGAGCATATTGTGTCTGCTGATATTGATTTTGAGCTTGTTGAAATTGAGCTTGTGTAGGAAACTGAGGACATTGTCCTGTTGGAAAAGATGCACGAGGTGGAGCAGACTGTGATAACACTTGCTGCACTGGAGGTCGTTGAGCATTCCTATGACCAGGTGGATATCCATGAAGCTTAAAACACTTCTGAATAGTGTGACCAACCCGGTTGCAATGAGTACAATAAGGCTTCTGGTGGGGGCGGAAAGCAGCATATGCAGTATTGTCAGTAGGTCTTGAAAAGTAACCATTAGTAGAAGGGGACACAAGGTTATATCCACCATTATCAGAAGGACCAGAAGCTAGAAAAGCCACATTATCAATCTTTGTAGCAGGTTGAATATTCTTCTGCCTCTCGTCTTCAGTTACCATGTGAAAGACCTCTCCAATCGATAGCATGGGTTTCAACATCAAGATATGCCTGCGTGTGGGCTGATAAGCTTCATTTAACCCCATTAAAAACTTCGTAACTCTGCTACGCTGCTGCAATTTCTCCCACATAAGAGCAGCATTGCACTCGCACTTCCCACAAGTACAAACATGAACATCAATATAATTTTTCAACTCTTCCCACAAAGTTACTAACGCTGTATAATAGGTAGTAACATCCATAGAACCCTGCTGTAAAGTGCTCAACCGTTGCTCAATCTCAAAGACCCTAGGTGCATCATCTTGCCTAAAACGAGACATAAGATCTAACCAAATCGCAGATGCAGTAGGCATATAAAGTAAACTCTGACCTATGTGCTTAGAGACTGAACTCATTAACCAAGTAATCACCATATCATTACATCGTGACCAAGAACCTGCATCAGGATGATCATCGGGAGGTTTAGGGATTGTACCATCGATGAAGCCCAACTTATTCCTGACATTAAGAGCCATGCGCACAGATCGACACCAAGAATGAAACTCTGAGCCAGTAGTGAGCCGATCCGAAACCAAAACCATCCCAGCATGATCTGATGAATGAAGGAAGTACGTATTCTCGTACTGATCAGTAGGTCGACGCGGTTCTGAGATCGGATTAGGAGCAACAGGACGATTTTGCGAATTTGAAGCCATTAGAAAAATGAAAGATGAATTTGATCAAGAGAATCAAAGATTATAGAAAGATTGAGCTGGGAGTTAAACAAATCGAAGAGAACCAGCACCAATCAATGTCAATCAAAGAGTGCGAACAAAGAACAAGGACACGAGCCCGGAAAAGAAAAATTTAATCACAGCGATATAAAGCTGGAGAACAAAATCGAAGATCAGCAGAGTGATAGGAGCACTCATGGCTGTAAACTCAATGAACAAAGAGCGAGCTCGAGAGGAATGAGAAGAATCAATGGCAGAAGCTTTCGTCAGTGTATCGCTCTGCTACCATATTAAGTTTGTGGATAAGATACTAACTGAACAAACTGATTTTCTCATTAGTCAGTAAATGTGTGTTTACAGTTGTTTATATACAACATTATGATTAAGTAAAAGGAAGCTTAATCCTATATGAACTATACAATAGATATAAACCAGTTAATTAAACCCGGTTTAGCATCCTAATATTATTTACAGAGAATGCCACTGACATTAAATATTTAATTAAATTCATTTTTAATAAAAACTAATTGTTATACATAGTAATTGTAAGAGGAGCATATGCCATAAATTTTGGTTTAATTGTTATAAATAAATTCGAAATGTATTTATAGAAACTAATTAGTTCTACCTAAATTATTAAATAAAATAAATATATATTTTTATATTTTATCACCATTTCAAAAAAATGAATATTTCTATGTTAAACTTAATAAAAATTAAAATATTATGAATCTTTAGATTTATAAATGTTAAAAATCTCATAAAACAGGATTTATTTCAAAATGGGTTATAGCAACATTAGCATAAATTTTAAATATTATTAATCAAATGCTAGAACATGGGTTAAATTTTAATTAATGTATAAATATAAGCGATAAAGATTTAAAATATGCAAAACATTAGTCATATACTCATATATATATATATAGTTAACCTACTAATCAAATTATATTTTTCTTTTCTAAAATAAAATATAGCTCCGCGGGGTAAAATCTAGTTACATTAAATTATTAAATCAATGTATAAATTCAAGTTTTTCAATTTAACAATCAAATTGCTTTAGTTATGTTTTGGTACTACCATTATATAATACGGTGAAATAATACATCTTCATTAGCATGCAATGATTACATATATATTAGATTAAATCCCACCTACAGTAAAACCTCTATAAATTAACAAAGTCAGGACCATAAAATTTTATTATATTATAGATGTTTTAATTTATCGATAAATTAATAATTATTAATTTATAGAGAGACTTTCCTAATTTAGTAAAAAAATATTAAAAATAAGATTTAATCTTTATAACTAATATTTTTATAAAATAAATTACAAATTAAAATAAAAATTATTATGTTTTGAAGATAGTACTCAAAGATTTTTATATAGTAAAAATATTAGAAATGAACTCTAATAAAAGTTAATGTGTAGATATATACATATATTTAGATACTTTTATATAATTATTAATTTATATCATTGATGGGACCATATATTTACAAAAGAGTTTCAAAAAAATTGTTATTTATTTATATTATCGAATAGTGTCCAAAATTACACTAGTCCCAACTTGGGACCGGAAAATTTATTAATTTATTGAGATTATTAATTTACCGAGTATTAATTTATAGAGGTTCTACTATATATGTTAATTTCTAACAAATTCTTAATATTAAAATTTGAAAATTAAGTCAAATCATCCATGTAATTATATAGAATAATATTGAATATGCTATCAATCATTCATCGATTGAAATAAAGAAAACTACATTAATTTTTTATTTTGATTCTCATAATTTTCTTATATTATATTAATTACTAATTTTAACACATCAAATTTTGTATACTTTAAAAAATTTCTGTATAAATTTATTATTACTATATGCTTATAGAAAATAATAATTGCAATTAAAAATTGCATATATTTTCATTATTAATTGCACATATTTTCCTTATTAATTGCACATATTTTTCTTATTAATTGCACATATTTTTTTTTATTAAATTTAGTAATTTAATAGATAACTTCCTTATTAGATTTAATCATATAATATGTTACTTTTGGTTTTACATACTTTCCAAAATATTAATTGTAATCTTTTTTTATAAGAGTTTTTTTAACTTTTCAATAAGTTGAAAATATTCACATCTGTCTGAATATTATCAATATATTTGACACATGTCGTGATTATATGAATTACTAATTTGAAAACTAAACTTTATATAATAAGATATATATATATACCCATATATTTTTTATAAAATAATTTATTTTTCTTAGTTGTCTCCATACTCCGTACTAATGGTTTTTTGCTGATTCAAATAAAAAGTTAGAACCATGATACTCATGATCTAGAAGATTATCTTACTTCTTTTTTCTTACAATCGATCATTACAAGATATTGCTTTTCCTGAAGTTGGAGTTATTATCAACTTGTAATGAAGTTAAATAATAATATGAACGGTTGAAAATATTCTAGCATATATGAAAATATTCTAGCATTTATATAATTATATTTTGATATACTCCAACTTCAGGGAAAGTTATATACCACCAAAAGAATATCTTACTTCTTTTTTCTTACAATCGATCATTACAAGATATTGCTTTCCTTGTAATATGGTTAGACCACTTGGACGTATTAATGGAAAACGTTGATTTCGTATATACTATATACGAATCATACAAACTTATATAAAGTATATCAAAATATAATTCTATAAATCATATCTACCTAAAATTTCAAAATTCTTCCAAAACTATAATTTGTAATCAAATCTGGAAATTAGTCATTTGCTCATAGTTATATGAGCTTCATATAAGATGTTTTAACTTTGTTTGGATTATCTTTAACAAATACGTACCTGGATGCTTAAGAGTGGAGTTGAGACTCCTTGTTGAGTATAGAGAAGTGCTAAAATGGGAACCAAGAATGAAGTCAGAACAAACGAAGTCATCATCTTCTCTTTGTCTCCAAAGTTTAAAAGAGAATCGATGTTGAGATTGTATTTTTTTTTTTCTTTTCAAAATTCATGTTGCCGTTGTTGGTGCATTTCCTCTTTTTATTGCCCTATAGTTTCCATTTACTCTCTCCTTCGTTTTAAATAAATTTTGCTTATAGTGTTTCTCTTTTTCTTTTCTTTTTTAATAATCGATCACATGCACTATACTCCAAAAACCTTAATTTATATTTTACCAAATTATCAATTTATGTCTCTCAAATTAATTACGTTAGGAAATATAGGATACCTCTCGAAAAAGTTTTCAAGGCTATATAGTTAAATATATATTTTATTATATAAAATTGGGTTTGGAAAGTTAGTCATTAACAAGATTTTGATATGTGTCAAGTTATCAATTTTGGATTTTGACATGTGTAAAAGTTAATATTTAATAGGAGAAATATGATTATAACAAAAATAAAATATTTTATTATAAAAAATATTAATAATGTAAAAATATAATTATCAAAAAATACAGAATTTATAAAAAAATACAAAGGTTTTTAAATAATAAGAAAGAGATTATATAATAAGATAGATCGTCTCATAATTAAATAATTTATTCAAAAACAATGATTTAAACTTTATTTAATTAGATTTTTTTTTAATGGGAAGTTAAATTTTTCTTGTATATATATATATATATATATATATATATGTTAGATATATTGAATGTTACGTCTGTTTTCTGATAACCAATCCTTCAGAAGTTATTTTTTTCTTTTGTAATTATAATTATAGTATGCCATACCACCACTTGGCTGTTATAGTGAAGAGTTAAAAAGATGATATTCAAAAAAGAAGCGTTAAAAAGATTAAAATTAAAAGTTTTCTTCGATACTACTGTGGAAAGACATTTCTATATATAGAGTAATTAAACACCACCAGTTGGGGGCCTATAAATATAGCAAGATATAATACATAGAAAACTTTGAACAACAAATTATCCTCTTTTATGAATGACAAAATAACAACAGACTGCAGTTTACTTTCATGAATGACAAAATAATTAAACCTTCTATTTTGGGATTAAATGGACGGACCTCGTTGTTGTTACTCAAATTAACCTACTCTACTAGATTAAGATTCGTGCTAGCGCACACGGGTTGAAATTTATTTTATTTCTATTGTAATATTTATATAAAATATAATTTTTATGATTATTTTTTAAAATTTGTTTTAGGATAAAATATTATGCAATAAAATCATATGCTAAATATGATGGCTAGAAAAAAAAATATATTTTGTAAGTTTTATATTATTAATGATTCTAGATAAGTACCCATGCTATAACACTGGTTAAATTTTATTTTATACAAAATTTTGTATATTTTATTTTATACAAAATTTTAAATTTTTTAATATGTTGTATTAGTTTATGTATGTGAAGTTATTTCAACAATGTATTTTCTACATCATGATCTGAATGTGATTATAAAAAATAATTTTGTAAGTTTGGTTATTATATTATGAGTAATTTAATATATTTTTCTACTTTTTGTTTTAATTTAATATATTGTTCTACTTTTTGTTTTAATATACTTGGTTTCTTAAAATTCTTTCATATTATAGTGACATATTATTAACATTGCTATAACAAATTAATTTAGAGTGTTTATAGTTTTTAACTTTTATATCAAGTTTCAATATTTTAAAAATATTTCAAAATAAATTATTTAAAGTTTATTATATTATATAAAATTATAAAATTCATCAAAAAATATGAAATTGAATTTAAATATTTAAATTTTGACCTGTTACTCTGTAATATTTTTAAATCAATAGATATTATTTTTAAAGAATAACATTACTAAAGGTTGAATATTTTATAGATTGAAAATTTTATATTTGTTTTTAAAAATTCAACTTATGGTATATCCGGAAATGAAACTATTTTTTAACTATAATAAATAATATGATAATTTATTTGTTCACAAAATAGACTCATATATAAAAATAAGAGGTGAAGTATAATGATAATTAACAAATTAATATGTTAAGTTAGATATCAAAAGATTTTAATATGGATGAATAATTTAATAAAAAAAATTAATATGAAAAGTTAGATGATATCAAATGATTCTTAAGAATATTCTCTTTAAGATTTTTGGAAATAAATTATAGTTGTACTCACTATTTAACTTGTAACCAACTTATTAAAATTATATAGCCTACAAAACAATGTTGTGTACTTCCGTTTTATTATAAAGGGGATTATATAGATAAACTAGTAGAAATTAGAATATACATAAAATATTATAGAAAATTGCATTTGTAAAAACACACACTCATAACATATGGTTTGACGGACCAACCTATAAAAGATTATATTTGTATAAAAATATACACTTATAATAATACACATTTACATTTTATATTTGACGAAAGCAATCTGTAAAAAAAAATACATTTGTAAAAAATTAGAAAATCACAATGTACTTTTTTACGAAACAACCCATAAAATATTGCATTTGTTAAAATATATATATGTAAGAAATACACAATCATAATGTATATTTTAATGGAACAACCCACTAAAAGATTGTATGCATAAAAATATGCATTTCTAAAAAATACAGTCACAAATATATTTTGACAGACTAACCCGTAAAAAATTGCATTCATAAAAATATCAATCTTAACCCGTTCTACCGTATTATTGTGAGTTTTGCAAACCAACCTGTGAATTTTTATAAAGAAAATCCTATATTCTAAATCCTATATATATATATATATATATTAGATTGTTAGATTTGATTAACTTTTCAAAAATATGATGTTGAGAAGTAAATTTTAAAGATATTATAGATATTGTAAATCCTTATAATATAGCAGAATTTTCAATCCAAAAAATATATCAACTTATATTTTCGGATCATGTTGTAATAATGTAGTGTTATAACATATATTTGGTCATTGTTTGTTGTTAAAGTAATATTACAAAGCCTATATATTATGTAATCCAAATGAGGTAGTTTTCAAATTTCAATACGAACAATAGAAAATATTATGATTAATAGTTGATTGCCATTGGAATACTATTTTTTTTTTTTGGCAACACGTATAGTAGAAAAATAAATAATGTGTTTAATACATGACTTTAGTTGGTCAAAGACAAAAAAAAAGCCATGAAATTTTTTTTAAAAAAATTATAGGAAATTATAATATCAGTTGGAATTTATGCTTGCCAAGTGTTTTGATACATGTTCCATTTTTATGTATTGATTATCTCCCATTGTATATGATGTTGAGTCGAAAAAACCCATGTGAGCTAGAATTCATGCTTGCCAATTTTTATTCAAATATATATGATTTAGATAAGTACTAAAATAGTGGGCACAAAGTTAATATGTGAAACAAAGAAATATTCAATATTTTATCCATCTCTAAGAACATATAATCATGATCATGAATCTCATACATCTTAGCAAGAGAAAATTATATACATTGATAAGAGGACAAAAAGATTCTTCTTAAATATTTGTTATCATATTAAACTTGAAAAAATTTAGTTAAAAAAGAGTATGCCAATACTAACCATACAAAAACAAATCAGGCAAAATATTAAAGCATAATTTCTTGAACATGGCAATCATTATTGATATGTTTGCGGTTTTTAGAATTAGCTGCACAACAGATTACATGATTAGTATACTCACAAATAAAAGACATGAAATATGAATGTTCTTATAACAAAAACATAAACAATGACGCATTTGTTTGGCTTGATAATGAGATGTTTTGATACAAAGATTCTCATAAGAAACTATGGAGATGTGTGAGATTTATTTTGCGAATAAGATTATATATATAGAGAGGTCATAGACAATTAGGTTAGTTTTGATTTCGAATCAAAAATATATCATTGGCTATAATTAAGAAACAAATTAAATTAGAATATATGTGTAATATATTATGTATAAATTTTTTAAATTAAATGTTTTCC
Source organism: Camelina hispida (assembly GCA_023657505.1). Classification (NCBI taxonomy): domain Eukaryota; kingdom Viridiplantae; phylum Streptophyta; class Magnoliopsida; order Brassicales; family Brassicaceae; genus Camelina; species Camelina hispida. The sequence goes on from CP094632.1 coordinate 29,881,164, forward strand.
CATATGTAGTAATTCGAATTTATAAGCGTAGTTTTGTTTAGGAAAATTCTAAAAATCTGAAATAAATGATGATTTGGTAATATCAAATTTGATTATCATTTCCATAAATATCTCAAATAATGTAGTCAAATTAAAATATGTTTATTATAAATACAATTTCAAATTTAATCGCTTGATTTTTTATGGTAATAACTTTAAACGGTTTCCCTAAATATTAGCAAGATATAATACATAGAAAACTTTGAACAACAAATTATCCTCTTTTATGAATGACAAAATAACAACAGACTGCAGTTTACTTTCATGAATGACAAAATAATTAGACCTTCTATTTTGGGATTAAATGGACGGACCTCGTTGTTGTTACTCAAATTAACCTACTCTATTATATAGATAAATATATATATATATATATATATATATATATATATATTAACTAAAACTGGTTTGGAACATCCTAAATTGGTAACTTGCGAACCAAACTTCAACAACTTGTGATGTAGTGAACACGTCTGCATTCATGCATGTAGTGTTTAGTTTTATAATGCTTATTTTTTTTTTTTAATGCTAGCCGTATTTTATAATGTTTATTAGAAGAACACTATTACACTTGCTTTTCTTGTAATATGGTTAGGACCACTTGGACGTATTAATGAAGCGGTTGGTGCGAGATTCAGCACCCCCAACATACCGAGCTAAACCAGAAATATTAATTGAGTATTTAACCGGGAATCCGGTTAAGTGATCAATTAGGTCATCAGGAGTTAATTCGAATGAGACGAAGTCTTGGAGAAGAAGAAACCGACTCCACTTCGGTGCGGCGTGGCCGACTCAGGCAATAAGGCAGTTTTCCATGTTTCACTTCGTCAATTAAGGAAAGTAAATATTCTAGGTGTCCCGATTCACATGTATAAATAAGGGATGAATCCTCCATTGTAAATCATCCAGAATAAAATACAATAATCGAGTTCTCTTAGCAATAAACCCTAATTCTTTCGAGTTCTTCTTCTTTGCCTCTAATTTTAAGGTTTAGATCTATTTTCTAGAGAGATAGCTCTACTGAATTTGTTTCCCTCCTTAAACAAATTCATTGTGGAAACCTAGTTTCTACAATTGGCGCCGTCTGTGGGGAGGCAAATCGTCTCTAGAAAAATTCTCTCTAAGAAAGTCTCCTTAGAAGTACAACGCTTGACTGGCCGGATCGCCGCTCTGAACCGTTTCATCGCACGCTCAACGGATAAGTGCCTCCCCTTTTACCAACTTCTTCGCGGGAACAAGGATTTCCATTGGGACGAGGAATGCGAGACCGCTTTTCGACAGTTGAAGGAATATTTGACCTGTCATCCAGTATTGGTCAAACCGGAGGACGGCGAAACATTGTATCTCTACGTCTCGGTCTCCAGTTCGGCTGTTAGCGGAGTACTAGTCCGGGATGATCGCGGCGACCAGAAACCCATTTTCTACACAAGCAAAGCACTAAACGATGCAGAATCGCGATACCCCACGCTGGAAAAATTGGCCCTTGCAGTAATCGTTGCGGCACGCAAACTGCGACCCTACTTTCAGTCGCATTCTATCGTCGTTTTTACGGATCAACCACTCCGAACCGTCCTTCATAGCCCCCTCCAGTCCGGACGCATGGCAAAGTGGGCGGTCGAACTCAGCGAGTACGACATCGAATACCGTTCTCGCCCAAGCTTGAAGTCACAAGTCCTGGCTGACTTCATCACCGAACTGTCTCCCGAGCTTGACAATCCCACTCCCGAGATGGAGCAATGGACAATGTTCGTCGACGGATCGTCAACAAATCAAGGATCCGGAGTCGGGCTCATACTCCGATCCCCCACCGGAGAGATTCTCGAGCAGGCGCTAAAGCTCAATTTCAAAGCGTCGAACAACGAAACCGAGTACGAAGCCGTTCTCGCAGGACTCCGGCTAGCACGGGGACTTGGCGTCAAACACCTACAGGTCTTCTGTGACTCCCAACTTGTAGTTAGCCAGTTCAGCGGCGAATTCGACGCCAAGAACAAGCGAATGGGAGCATATCGACAGTTGGTCCGCACGATGTCCGGCGAATTTACGTCTTTCTCTTTGACAAAGGTCCCGCGGAACGAGAACGCGTCAGCCGACGCACTCGCAGCCCTGGCAAACCGCTCCGACCCCGAGTTACGGCGTACCATTCCCATCGAATGCATCGAGGCTCCCAGCATCGACCCGGACAGCCAGATCGCCCTCATAAACGACGATCCAATCCCGATGGAAGTCGACGAGCCAATAGAAGATATGGCGGACGTCGTCGAACCCCCGGAGGATTGGCAGACCGAGATCAAGCTTTACATCTCTGATGGCACCGTCCCGGCGGACCGATGGGCAGCTCGACGACTAAAGGCTCGGAGTGCCAGGTACATCCTATTGGATGGGGAGCTATTTCGCCGAAGCGCTTCGGGAGTGTTCCTTACCTGTGTTACTCGGGACGAGGCCGAACGCATCATGATGGAAGTACATGAGGGGGAAGGTGGCAATCATTCCGGCGGACGCGCACTTGCTCTCAAAATCAAAAAGGACGGACACTATTGGCCCACCATGATGGCCGACTGCGAAACTTTCGCGGCCAAATGCGAAGCCTGTCAGCGCCATGGGCCCATGCGACACGTCCCGCCTGAACTATTAAACACCGTCACTGCTCCGTATCCCTTTATGCGCTGGGCCATGGATGCTATCGGACCTCTGCCGGCATCCAAATCCAAAATGTATGTCCTGGTGCTAACCGATTACTTCACCAAGTGGGTGGAGGCGGAGTCTTTCACAAGGATTCAATCCTTAGATGTGACCAATTTCATATGGAAGAACATCATATGTCGCCACGGACTCCCATATGAGATCGTCACCGACAACGGTACCCAATTCACCTCGATGATCACCAGACGTTTCCTGTCAAAATGGCAAATCCGTCTCAGCACTTCGACCCCTCGGTACCCGCAAGGTAACGGTCAAGCCGAAGCCACGAACAAGTCGATCGTTGATGGACTCAAGAAACGACTCGGTTGAAGGAAAGGAGCGTGGGCAGATCATTTGGATGGCGTGCTGTGGTCATACCGCACAACCCCGCGGCGAAGCACGGGTCAATCCCCTTTCTCCCTCGCGTATGGTCTCGAAGCACTTGCTCCGGCTGAAGCAGGCGTTCCGACACTCCGCCGCACTATGATGGTCAATAATACAACACTTAACGAAGAGATGTTGATTGACCACAACGATCTCGCCGAGGAATTGCGCGATAAAGCTCTAGTTCGGATGCAACACTACCAAGACGCAGCGGCTCGATATTACAATAAAACTGTTCGTCAGCGGCGTTTCAACGAAGGTGATCTGGTTCTGCGAGAGGTCTTCGAGAACACCAAGGAAGTAAACGCCGGAAAACTCGGCGTTCGATGGGAAGGCCCATACCTAGTGTCAAGAGCAGTTCGTCCAGGCGTTTACGAACTGCTGACCATGACTGGGGAACGGCTCAAAAACTCGTGGAACGCGGCCCACTTGAAACGCTACTACAGCTAAGTCGTTATTACGACTCTATCTAGGAGTTTTCAGGAATCCGAACTCCATTTATCTTTCATTTGTAATACGAACTACGGTTGGCTTGATCTCCACTTCGGGGTACGTAGGCAATTCCTCATCTTTTAAAGATTAAGCGAATGCAGCCAATATACTAATAAAGTTTTATTCATAAATTTCCTCTTATTCAATTCGGCAACGAGCCGGTGTGCAAGGGAAAATATCCAAAGTTCACTTGTGATTGAATCTGCTTTACATTGTTTGATAATTCCAAACAAGTTAAATAACTAAGTTAAGTAGTCCCCATTACATGCTTTGGATGTTTCGACTAAAAAACAGAAAAAAACAACAAAACAGAAAAGAGAAAAGAGACGCAAAGGGAGAACGTCCCTTTGACGACTCGGGGTCCTAGATGAGAAAAGAAAACGACCACCCGAACTAAGAGTTCGGCATGGTCGAACTCCCACGCTCAACGTCTGGGCTGATCCTGCAGACGAAGTGGGGGCCGCGGACCCGATAGATCGTCTCCTAATGGTTCCTCCACCGCTACCTTCTCCAGTTCCGCGCGCCAGAACTGACATCTTTCCCTCAGGGTCTCCAGTTTCTCCCTTGGAACTTCGACGCCTCTCGACACCAAGTCTTCTAAGAAGGAACACGGGCCCTCTGCCAAATGCTTTTCACGAAAAATCGGGCCGGCCGATTCCAGGAAATTGGCATACCGCCTTAACCTTTCGATGTAAGCTCGGTAGGCCCAGATGTCCACAGTGAACAGGTGCGCGGTATCTTCGAGAGGCTGACAGTCGGCCTCCAAGAGAACAGGCATCTCTATACCCGCCACAAGTTCTTGGCACGCCGCGCGTGCGGCATGCAGCCCAGTCATATGCCACTTCTCCAAGAAGAGGCCTTGGGCAATCATCTCGTTCAGGACCTGAATAGTCCCGTCCAAACGATAGAGCCGACAGACTTCGGCCAATCTACGGCGTCTTGCCATAAGGTGGGCCCCCAATCTATAGCGGCGAGCCCGATACCTCCGGAGTTCTTGAAATACGAGACTCCCTTCTACACCCGACATGTCGACAGGAGGGACAGGTGCGCGAACTCGGAACGTCTCCACGCTTTCTTGGGCGGGGGGATCTTCCGGAGCTTCTACTCGTCTGGAACTGCTTGCCGAAGCGGCAAGCACTTCCCGAACTCGTCTCAACCACGCAGATCGAGTAGTCACCATCTTTTTCTGATAATATTTAGGGGAGTTGTGATGATCTTCCCAAACACCCAGTCTTCTATTTATACAGGATTAGGGAGGTAACCGCCGCTGAGTCTACCAATCGGAATGCAGCGTGATTTTCGTGTTTTCCCGAAAAAAATTCTTAAAGACCGTGCAGCGCATTTAATGCGGCGCGTTCATTATTTCCAAAAAGAAAAAGGAAAAATTTTCCTCTTTCAAAAAAAAAAAAAAAAAAAAAAAAAAACGGACCTATATTCATAGGTATACCTTAGCCTGAACCGTGTTAAGGATCTAAGTTCACCCCTCGTTGACGCCCTGGCCAGGTGATCAGCTCGTAGAACTACGAATTATTCTCAGGATAAGCCGAACCCAGAGTCGCACCTGATCTTCCTATGTAGGGGTAAGCCGGACCCAGAGTATTTATTCTGCACCCGCTTTCTGTTTTTGGGGTAAGCCGAACCCAGAGTATTTATTTCGCACCCAAACTTTAGTTCGGACGGAACGGTTAGCCGAACCCAGAGGATATTTTCGCAGTCCGGCATCCGAGCTAAAGCGAAGGAGATAAGCCGAGCCCAGTATCTCGCTCTCCGATTAAACACACGTTATTAACATTTCGTTTCAAATTGATGTTTTCTATCATCACTTAGTAAAAATTGTCTGTTGTAAGCCGGGAGACGTCTCGCCTCTGACACATTTTTTAAAGAGGAAAACAATGATTAAAGCAAATCTTTTATTATTATGAAATTTTATTTCGAGCGAAATTTAAGTTCGCCTGTTACATTGCGGTTAAAATTTTATTCCCAATCAAATAGAATATCTTAATTCCGAGCTGTAGTGCCGTTCGCAGCAATCTCACGAATGCTCGTCTTGACTCGTTTCGGCATCGGCCATAGCAGTTGCAATCCAGTCTTTTCCCAATCTTCGGGGCGAGTCTTCAATGCTCTGGCTTTTTGTTCGCTTTCATCAAGCAGTTCGGTCGTCCTCTTCCTTTTCGCCTTAAGTAGAGCAATCTCGGATTCCAAAGTTCTCAGTCGTCGGTCGATTCTGCCTCTCTTCATATGAAAATACTGAAGGTCTTGAGTCAATTCTTGGTGCATACCCTCGATCTGTAAACACCAAGTAAGCAACAGATCAGTATGAAAGGAACAATTTTCGATAACTTTTATGGTAAATAAGAGGATAGAGGTTACCTGAAAGAAAAAGGCATCGGCCTCGGCAAGCTCGGCATCAGTTGCATGCCGGTTGATGTAGAATGGCTTAACGTTACCAGGGACAAAATCGCCGACCAAGGTCGGATCTGTGTATGTCGACCCACATCCGGATCCACTTTGGCATTCGTTGCAGTATGCAACAAGACATTGTGGCAAATCGGCTATCCTGCCGAACCCATTCTTAATCCAGTCCTTGGGGTGAGACTCCAGCATCTTGAGTTTGAATAGCAGATCTCGCTGTACTTGCTCTGATGCGGCAAGACGATTGGAATACTCTGCATGGCGATCCTCCACCTCGTGAAGGAAATCGATCAACTCGCGTCTCTCTTCCGGTTTAACGCGAGACATCAACATCCAGGGAGCTCTGATGTTCGGGAAGTACGCCATCCCTCTTTCGATAGCTTCGGCATTCGAGAACGTTGGCACATCGTTGCCAACCAGCGGGGACTCTACGCTGCTAATCGAGCTCGGCATTGTCTTTGACCGAAAAAGTTTTCTTGGATGTCTAGTCTGCAGGCAGGTAATCCATAACCGAGCTGGTCCGGGGACATGGTAAGATCGTTCTCATTCAGTTCGAGGACATCGATCGCAGTTACAGTCTCCTCGGCTTCGGCCTTTTTCTCGTCGATCTCCTTTATTAGCTCCTCAGAAATGACAGCCCCATTCTCGATCAGGTATCGTACAGCTCCCTGTACTCCGGTGGCTTGGTTCAGCAGATCCTCTAAAGGGCGAACTTTTGTCTGTTCAACTAGATAGGCTTTGACTTTGTCTAGTCGGGCCTGCGCTTTCTTCGCTGTTCGCTCCACTTTTGCCCATCGGTCCGCCCGAATTCTTTTGACTTCAAAAGCAAGCTGAACTTTCAACTCGTTGCATGATTCCTGCAGTCCGGCCCTCTCTTCTTCTAAAGTAAGTGCTCGGGAGTTCAGTTCGTTAACCTTCAGTTCGGTGTTGGCAATGATGCCATCTTTCTCAGCAACGAGCGCCTCGAGTTCCTTGATCCTCGCATCCTTGGCATCGCTGGCAGCTCGGATTTGCCCTACGCATTCCTTCATTTTTTCGAGCTCCATTCCCGAACTCTTGCTGGTTTTAGCTTGCCTATCATATTTCTGAACCAAGGTGTTCATTTTGGCGGCAGTCTGTGGATTCGAAGAATTCACGTCAGTTTAACGCTTTATTGGAAGAACAAAACTTTAATAGATTTGATAGTAGGACGAACCAGTAGGTGCGATGCAGCGACGTCAAGGAATGCTTGCTTGAATTCCAACTCGTCAGCTGACGGAAGAATTCGGTTGGAAATCTTCAGAGTTCGGAAAAGCTCGCCTGAAGCTTCGCGATTGGTCACTAAGGGATAATCGCCGAAGTAATTATAGGCGAAGTGATTTGTCTTGTCATCTTTTCTCTCGAGGCGGAATCGGTCGGCAGACTCCAATCCGGCTTCGTCAGCCGAAAGTTTGCGACTCGGCAATGGGCGCGCGTCGAGAGCTGGTTCCTCGCAGATTTGTTTCTCTTTGTTCTTCTTCTTCTTCCTCCTTTTGGATCCAACTTCGATTTGAGGAACGTCGTGTACTTCGTTCGAAGGATCGACGTTTTCTAAAGCCAAAGGAGGGTTTTCTTCCTCTGCGATGGTGGGCGGCTCAATGTCCTCTCCGGGTGCTTGAGTAGGATCGGCGACGATTTGATCCGGAATAGGATCGACTTCGGTTGGACCCTGAGATGGGCCGATCTCAGTTTCAATGGCCGCTTGAGTATCTCGGCGGACGATCTGGACATCTTGGGATTCCATCACGCGACATCCAGCAGGTCATCTTAATGCGTTGGCGAAACTAGGAAAGTTTGTTCTGGCTTTTCCCATTGCTGTTTCGACTCGGATACGAGTGATAAAGTCCCACTGACGATTCCTCCCGGATAGCAGAGCGTCTCTAACACGAATGTAGTTCGGAGCTAAGCGCGTTGCACACAATGGACGATCTGGAATCACAGACATCAAAAAGTTAAAACTGGTCAGCGGTACCGAAGTCGATAACAAGTATTAAGAAGTATAACTCTACCAGGATTTTCATTCCACACTCTCCGATGAAAACCCAACGGGTTAGCAAATGAATATTGGTCAACGCGGACGAAGAAGTACTGATTCGTATACTTCTTGAATTTATTGGTGCGTTTACCAACGAGGAAATTGTGAGCTGGTCTCAAGTTCACTTCCCAGCGATTTGGACTCTTCGATTGATTCAAATTTGATAGCTGTTCGAAGGCTTGAACTCGAAGTTCGACTCCGACTTCAGCTGCCAGGGTCAGGGCAGCCATGAAGTTACAAATAGCTCCGGGTACGAACTGAGAGATCGCCATCATCCGTCGTTGGGCGTAGACTGAGATCAATTCTGGAATTGGGAACAGGAGGCGGCACTCGGTGAAGTAACCCTCGTATAAGCATACATACCCTTCCGGGGGGCTCCAGGGGCGTTGATCTTCACGGGGAATCAAAATCGTGACGTTGCTATTAAATAAACCACACGAGTTTAGCGTCTTGCTCACAGTTTCAACCGAACTCACGCTTTTTTCGCCCCCGATCTGCCCTGCGTGATCAAACAAGGGATCGATATCTTCGATCGAGAGTCCTAAGGGTGCGAACCGATGTTCCTCTTCTGAAAATACGTCCGCAGTCAGTTCGGTATTCTCCTCTTCGTGACGAACTGATGAAGGTAAGGCTGGTTCCGCTTGTGAGGAAGAGGCTCCTGTTGTACAGCGAACCAGGCATTGCGGGACTTCGGAGGTCGATCTACTTGATTCCCTGATTTGCGCGGTGCATTCGGAGTTGGGAGTTCTTCGCCTGGAATTACGACGAACTAATTGCTCGGGCGAAGAGGCAGTTTCCGATGTGCTCGCCATGTTTCGAATTCGGAGAGTGTGGAAGAAAAATAACGAAATGAAATGGGAGAGAGATCGGAGCAGATTACCTGTTGCTGATGGCGAAAAATGAGAAATGAGGAGAGCAGAAGCGTATTTATATATAGCTGAGTAGGCGGCAACCCTACGAAAAGTAATGATGACCTATGCGACCCTTCGAATTCCAAGCTAGTGGATGGGACGCAAACGACACGTGTCGACCGGACAATTCGTGGCGCGGCAATTTGAAGATCTGGTTAAAATCAATTAAGTATTTATGGATCAGATCGGATATTTTCTTTCCATAGTTCAGAATATTCGAATTAAATCTTGAATATACTGAACTGGGGGGGACTAATTGTTGGTGCGGGATTCAGCACCCCCAACATACCGAGCTAAACCAGAAATATTAATTGAGTATTTAACCGGGAATCCGGTTAAGTGATCAATTAGGTCATCAGGAGTTAATTCGAATGAGACGAAGTCTTGGAGAAGAAGAAACCGACTCCACTTCGGTGCGGCGTGGCCGACTCAGGCAATAAGGCAGTTTTCCATGTTTCACTTCGTCAATTAAGGAAAGTAAATATTCTAGGTGTCCCGATTCACATGTATAAATAAGGGATGAATCCTCCATTGTAAATCATCCAGAATAAAATACAATAATCGAGTTCTCTTAGCAATAAACCCTAATTCTTTCGAGTTCTTCTTCTTTGCCTCTAATTTTAAGGTTTAGATCTATTTTCTAGAGAGATAGCTCTACTGAATTTGTTTCCCTCCTTAAACAAATTCATTGTGGAAACCTAGTTTCTACAGAAGCGTTAAAAACATGCAAGAAGTTGTGCTCGAACCTATTCTGGAAACATGTTTTCATAAAGCAAATGCCACCGGTTGGGTCTAATTAAACATAGAAGCGTAATAATACATACATATAAAAAACTAAATAAACCTCTCGCTGTCCAATATTTTTGAGTACAGGTTCAGAAAGTTAAAGCTTATTATAGCACTAAAATTAAATGAAAATTTAGTTGACACAAAATAAATACTTGTGAGAGAAAACAGATTAAAGAAGAAGAGCAAATGAGAAAAGAAGCAAACGCTACTAGTTAATAAGTTTTGTTTGGTTTCCAGACTTGCCTAAGTGGTTTTCACATCCTCAGCCGCTTCTGGTTTGATAGCCTATGCATCATCTCTTTTGAACAATTGATATATGCCTGCCAATATAAAACAACAATAAGATACCTCTATGTCTACCTCATTAATCTTAAGGAACTCTATTTTTTTAGCATAAATCTTAGAGGAAATGACTGATTTCTTGTTCATATGCATGTGGATCATGAAACAGAGCACCTCAGCTTGGTTTTCAAGCCTTTTTGTTTTATTTACTTTTGCACGTCTTCTAATTATAGAAAATATGCAGGTTGCAGGTTTTGTAAAGAACAGAAATCAAATAAGAATAACTCTCTTATTATCAGCTCTAGAAAAATCTCTCAAAAACTAAAGCTCTCTTACAATTGTTCTCTCTCAAAAACACTCAAGTTGATCTCACAAACTCTTCTTATATCTCTCTGCATTACTCGCAGCTCTTTATATATAAAAACCAAAGACCAACTAATCCTAATCCTATTTGGTAATCCTAATCTATCTAGGAATCCTAGTCCAAATAGGTTTAGGACAAACTAAGTCTTCAAGTCCTTTTCAAGCTTAATCCAACATTCTCCCCTTTAAGCTTGAACTCTTCTTTCTTCACTTCTTGAACACCAATGAGATCTCTCATTTCCTTGAACTTGATCCTTCGAAGAGATTTTGTCAAAATATCTGCCTTCTGCTCACTCCCTGGAACATGCTCTACCTCGATCAATCCCTTCTCGACACACTCTCTTATAAAATGAAAACGTCTATGTATATGTTTGCTCCGGCCATGAAACACAGGATTCTTTGTCAATGCAATTGCTGATTGATTGTCAAATCGTATTGTAACCTTTTCACATGGAGCTCCTGTTATCTCACTAAGTAGTTCTTGCAACCAGATGGCATGTTTAGCTGCCTCTGTTCCAGCCATGAACTCAGCTTCACATGAGGATAGTGCTATGACATCTTGTTTCTGCAAACACCAGGTTATTGGACTCTCCCCTAAATAGAAAATATGTCCAGAGGTACTCTTGCCATCGTCTGTATCCACATTGTGACTACTGTCACTGTAGCCTATGATCCTTGGTATCTTTGCTCTGCCGAAAACTAAACCAAGAGTTGTAGTCCCTTTTAAGTATCTCAAACATTGTTTCATAGCTGCTCCATGAGAAACTCTTGGACTCTGCATATACCTGCTTAGAACTCCCACACAAAAAGATAAATCAGGTCGCGTATGCAACAAATAGCGAAGACACCCCACGTTCTTCCTGTACATTTTTGCATCGATTTCATCCTCCTCTTCAGCTTTACACAACTTCAGTCCACTCTCCATTGGCGTATGTACTAAATTGCAGTCTCTCATCCCTGCTTCCTCAAGAATTCTTTGTGCATAACGAGTTTGATTTAATGTTATTCCTCCTTGTTGTTGTGAGACCTCAATGCCTAAATAATATGTCAGTTTGCCTAGATCGCTCATCTCAAATTTTGACGACATCTCTTTCTTAAACTCGTTAATTGTCTTTAGACTTGAGCCTGTAACAAATAGATCATCAACATAGACTCCAACAACTAGCAACTGCTCACCAACTTTTTTGCAATAGACTGAAGGCTCCTTTGAACACTTAACAAACCGTAATCCTAGCAAGATTGTGTTTAGTTTGTTATTCCAGGCTCTAGGTGCTTGACGTAATCCATAGAAAGCTTTGTTTAGCTTGTAAACCTTTTCCTCACTTCCAATTTTCTCAAACCCCTCAGGTTGTGAAACATAAACAGTTTCCTTAAGCTCACCATGAAGGAAAGCTGTTTTAACATCAAGATGATGTATCTCCCATCCATGTGCTGCTGCTAAGTCAATAAGTAATCTAATGGTTTCAATCCTTGCCACTGGAGCAAACACTTCATCAAAATCAACTCCATATTGTTGTACATATCCCTTTGCAACCAGTCTTGCCTTGTGTTTGTTGATACTACCATCTGAGTTCTTCTTTAGCTTGAACACCCATTTGAGACCAATTGGTTTTGCTCCAACCGGCAAATCAACAAGATCCCATTTTTTTAACCTTTCAATCGAGCCAACTTCTTCGTCACAAGCGTGTATCCAATGTTTTGAAACCTTTTCTTCTTCAAAACATCTTGGTTCGTTGTTCAAACTTAAGAGCAACATCTCTCCTTCCTGTTCTGCGAGGAGAACATAGTCATCAAGATACTTTGGAGTATGTCTCTCTCTCTGAGATCTTCTTAGTTGAACTGGAGACAAATTTTTAGATATGAGATCATCTCCTCTTATTTCTTTGTTATTTTCTCGGATTTCACTATCATCTTCTTTTGCTGCTCCTCTGTTTTCATCGATCTGTTCTGTTTCAGAGGCTTCATTGTCATCGTCTACTCCATGATTTCCAAACGTACCAGTCATAACTCGGAAGCTTTAATTTCTTCTTCTCATAGCATAATTAAATTCAGCATTCCAGTCCCATCCTTTTGTTTCATCAAAAACAACGTCCCTACTAACAATAATCTTCTTTGTGTGAGGATCGACAAGACGGTAAGCTTTTGATCCAGGTTTTGTCCCTAGATGAACAAGTATGCGAGTTCTGTCATCTAGCTTCTTAAGATGTTGAGAGTCAACCTTTGCATATCCAATGCAGCCAAAAACCCGAATATGATCAACATTTGGTCTCTTGTCTCTAAAGAGTTCATACGGTGTCTTATCCTTGAGAGACCGTGTTACAATTCTGTTTAAGACATATGTTGAATGTCTTACAGCTTCTCCCCACATATAGTTTGGCATGTGCATATGTTTTAAAATGCTTCTCGCCATCTCCATCAATGTCCTGTTACGTCGTTCTACCACACCGTTTTGCTGTGGGGTATAAGGGGCTGTAAGATGTCTCTGAATGCCATTTTCTTCACAGAACAATCTAAATTCATTAGATACAAATTCTCCACCTCTAATCTGTTCTCAAAGTTTGTATCCTACTCTCTGTCTCCTTCTCAATCATTACTTTGAAGCTCTTAAATTTCTGAAAAGCATCTCCCTTTTCTTTTAGCAATATCGTCCACATGTATCGCGAGAAATCATCTATCAGAACGAATATATAACGGTTTCCAGCACTTGTACATGGTGTGATTGGACCACAAAGATCACCATGTATAAGCTCAAGCTTCTTAGTTGCACGATATGATGTTGCTTGTGGGAAGACCCGACGAGTTTGTTTCCCAAGCAAGCATGAACTGCAGAGTTCCTTCTCAAGTGTAGTACTAGGGACTCCATAAACCAGTTTCTTTAAGATCATAGAGTTCAAGGTGTCAAAATTTACATGACCCATCCTTGCGTGCCACTTACCTGCGTCACTTACACATGTTAGATACAAACATGTGTTATCCTTCAAGCCCATTCGAACCTTGTAAAGTCTATTTAGAGATCTCTTTGCCTTCACAAGTAGTTTTCCTTCACGATCCTTCATTGTTAAGTATCCATCTCTCAATCGAATATCACATCCAACTTCTGTAGTCTGACCAAGACTAACTATGTTACTTTTCAATCCCGGAATGTAGTAGACATCAGTCATCTTTCTTGGTTTTCCATTTAGATCAACAAAAGCTATAGTCCCTTTGCCTTTGATATCAATGCGGGAATCGACTCCAAATCGTACTTTTCCTGTGACTGTTAAATCAAGTGCGTCGAAATACCTTCTATCTCCTGACATGTGATTGCTAGCCCCGTTGTCTAGGTACCAAATATTATCATCATCCTTGCTTGTCTCAAATTTGCTAGGCACACATCGTTTTTCATTAAGAAAAACAACTTCATGCAACATTAGGTCATCTGCAATCTTTGTATCTTTCTCTACTTTTTGAGCTTCTTGCAATTTGAGTAAACGATCTGGACAACTGCTTGCATAGTGACCCATCTTGTCACATCTAAAACATGTTATTTGTGAGATATCTCTTCCTCCGCGTCCACGTCCTCTTCCTCTATAGGAGAATCTTCCTCCTCTGCCTCTTCCTCTGTAACTTCCATTATAATCATGTTGATGTTGGTTGGAATAACTTGTTTGTGTGTCGGTATTAGAAACTGTGTTAGCATACATCAGCTTGCTTTGTTCTTCTTGTGGTTCTTCATCATCACAGATTCTTTCTTCATAAGCTTTGAGCCGTCCAACAATTTCAACAAAACTCGTTGTGCTTAAATCAAGTACTTGTTCTAAGGAAGCTACGATATGGATATATTTTTTTCGAGGAAGGGTTTTAAGAAACTTCTTCACCAGTTTGGATTCTTCTATTATTTCTCCTAGTGCAGCTGATTTTGATGATAGTTCTGATATTCTCCCAGAGAAATCATCAATTGTCTCTTTATCTTTCATCTTTGGCCTATCGAAATCAGTCATCAATGTTTGCAGTCTAGCCTCTCGAACACGTTCTGCTCCTACATGTCTGTTTTTAACAGCTAACCATATCTTTTTATCTGTATCAAGCTCCCCTACTTGTAGAATGAGTGCCTCAGGGATTGATTGAAACAATAATGCAATGGCCTTGTCATTCTTCTCTTCTTCGATTGCTTCTGCATCAATTGCTTCCCAGACTTTGTTAACCCTAAGAACAAACTTCATCTTCATTGCCCAAACTGTGTAGTTTGTAGCAGTTAGCATCAGACATGTAATGGAGGAGGATCCTCCTTCTGTTGGTTTTGCTATTACTTTAGCTCCTTCTTCGTCTGCCATTGTTTTCTAGATTTGCTCTGATACCAAATATAGAAAATATGTAGGTTGCAGGTTTTGTAAAGAACAGAAATCAAATAAGAATAACTCTCTTATTATTAGCTCTAGAAAAATCTCTCAAAAACTAAAACCCTCTTACAATTGTTCTCTCTCAAAAACACTCAAGTTGATCTCACAAACTCTTCTTATATCTCTCTGCATTACTCGCAGCTCTTTATATATAAAAACCAAAGACCAACTAATCCTAATCTCTCTAGGAATTCTAGTCCAAATAGGTTTAGGACAAACTAAGTCTTCAAGTCCTTTTCAAGCTTAATCCAACACTAATGTAATCAATTCTTTTAAAGGCAATGCAGTGGTCCAAAAAATTTGTATTGAATTTCCCATCACCGATATGGATATGGCGAAATGAGACTAGGAAATTGTTGCTCACGAAAGCATAGAATGAAGCAAACATCATTGAAGTTTTACAAATTTTAACACATCAATTTTTGTATACTTTAATCACTTTTGTGTATAAGCTTCTTTTTACTATATGTTTATAAACAAATAATAATTGTAATTAAATTGCATATATTTTTTTATTAATTGTATATATTTTTCTTATTAATTGCACATATTTTCCTATTAAAATGAATAATTTAATAGATAACTTTCCTATTAGATTTAATCATATAATAGACTATTTTTGGTTTTATATATTTTTCAAAAATATGAATTGCAATCTTTTTATTTTTAGGATTTTTTATATAATTCTCCTATAACTTTTAAATAAAATTTATATTCACACGTGTCAAAATATTATAGATATACTTTGACACATGTCGCGATTATATAGATTACTAACTTTAAAAACTAATATTTATATATATATATATAATGAAATAATTTTCTTTTCTCAGTTGTCTCCGTAGTCCATACAAATAGTTTTTTGCTGACTCAAATAAAAAGTTAGAGCCATGATACTCATGATCTAGAATAAAACATTCACAAATAGATAGCTTTAATGAATCAAAGTTCATATTAAAATCCTGTCTTTACAATCTATAGAAACATTCTTTATATATAGTCAAGAAAATATGGAAAGTCTTTTTTTTTATAATTCATTTGTAGCCAAACCTATGATTTTGAATACAAAATAAACTTATGAGAATATTTTTTTTATCATGTAACATGTTTTAGTTTAGTTTCTCACTTTGTTTAGATTATCTTATTACCACGTACCTAGATGCCTAAGAGTGGAGTTGAGGCTTCTTGTTGAGTAAAGGAGAAGATGTGCTCGAATCGGCCTAGAGTAGAAACACGTTTCACTAAGATGTGCTCGAATCAGTCTATATTACACCCGAATATTTAAATATAGCAGATTTTATTTGTTATCACTATTGTTATAGTAACTTTTTTTTTTTTTTTTACATTAGGTTGTTGTCAGTACTGCAGTTTACTTTTACGAATGACAAATAATTAGACCTTCGTTTTTGGGATTTAATGGACGGATTCACGGATCCAAAAACTTCTTTTATATGGGGGGGGGGGCACAACTGAATAACTAATAATATTAAGTTTATCTAATATATATATATATATACATATATAAATTCACTTTTCATCCTTTCTATATTTTAATATTTGAAAAATACCAAATTTTTGGAAATTTTGGTCCTGTTAATTTCTAATTTATAAATTTAAAAATGCACAATTACAACTCACTATAAGAATGCAATATATGTAATATAATTTAAATTTAATTATTTAAAAATATCACAAAATAAACTCTAAAATATCAAATGAATTAACTAGAATTAGAAAGATAGAAATAAAACTGAAAGAACATAGTTTGTTTAAATAGAAAAGAATAAAGAAAATGCATATAACCAATAAAGAAAAGAACAATACAGTATTTGGGTTCATCCCTAGGATTGAACATCTTCATTCACCTCCTTATAAAATAAGGAAATAAAATTTATCTACATTATTATAAAACTAAAAACTTAAACCGTTCTTTTATAAATCCAAACCGATATATAATTTCATTCTAATTATAAACTTTAAGCCCTAACCGTATCATTTGTAAACACAAACCAACATATCATTTTGTTCTAATTGTAAAATCTAAACACTAACCACTTTATTTGTAAACCTAAACCGACATATAATTTCGTTTAATTGTAAAATCTAAACACTTACCAATTCATTTGTAAACCCAAACCGACATATAATTTTGTTTAATTGTAAAATCTAAACACTTACCACTTCATTTGTAAACCCAAACCGACATATAATTTTGTTTTAATTGTAAAATCTAAACTCTAATCATCTTATTTGTAAACTCAAACCAACACATAATTTTGTTCTAATTGTAAATTCTAAACCAAGCCAATATTTAAAATTTCTTAATTAAATTATACAAATTTGTTTCCTTAATTTGTTTTGTTTTTAACTAAATTTAAATTAATTTTTTTAATGAAGTAATGTATAAAAGATTTTGATTTGTTGAAAAGGGGGAGGTGATTAGAGTTTAGACAGAAGAAAAAAAAATATTAATACAACTACAGCATTGAACGAACCTGGCAAGAAGCTAGCATGGGGCACTTTGTTGCCAACTGAGCTAAGATATACAGGTAACACAAACTAATTTATAAGAAGGAACATGGAACGCACCTACTCATAGTGTAGATCCGCCACGAACTCACATTAACCTACTATAGTATATATTATATATATAAAGATTCATTAATTAAATTTCGTTCGGAACATCCTAAATAGGTAACTTGCGAACCAAACTTCAACAACTTGTGATGTAGTGGACTGGACACGTCTGTATTCAATGTTAATCGTTAGTTTTACATTGTTTTAAAGATATATATATTCTTTTAAAATGTTAATCGTAGTTTTATAGTGTTTATTAGAATAACACTATTACTTTTTTAACCAAAAACAAAGAACACTATTACAAAGAATTTGTTTTTACAAAACGAGTGGATGTTAATTAGCGTTTACATCAGACATATTTTAGGAACTGAGTTAGATACTTAGATCTTATAATGTTATAAAATATTTTAAGGGAATATGTTAGAAAATATATGGTATTATCAACTATCAAAATGATAAGGACCATTTTGCAACACCGACTGCATATCTGGAGGGTTAAAAAAAACATAAGAGACTATTTACACACTAGAGGAAATAAAGTCATTGTGGCACGACGAGCTGTAGCTATTGATTGTGACTGATGGAACACTTCTGCTTCGTTACTATACTTCTACTTTTGATGGAGTTGTGGTTGTAACAGAAGATGTGCTTGTGACTCTTTTCACCTGTTCAGGTGATGCTGTTGTTTCCAGGGATAATTAGAATGCGAACAACTTGTCCTGAGATGTTTAAGTACCAAGATGTGTTGGAGCGACAGCTCAGGTTTGCAGCCGCAGTGGGCAATTGGTGCAGTTAGAGGTTTCCCTACTGATAGCGAAACAAAAGAGAGCACGTTTATGTTCCATCAGTGTGGTATAATATATATCACGAACTCAGCTTTTATACAAAAAGTTGTAAGCCGTGTGTGAGATGTACACTGATGCAAATTGTAATCCAATGTACAATCAAATTTTGAGTTCACTGATAACAACCATGTAAGATAATGAGGAAGAAGAACAACTGTTTCCCCATCTTTTGTTCTACTCAGGTCACAAAATTCCTCTAGCTGACGCAAGTCTTGACGCTCCTCCTGTATGGTGTGAATCGATTCTACAAGCTGTCTGAATCTTCCAAAAACTCGGGTTACTTCTGTTTCCTATATTGTACAAGAAGGCTATAAACTCAAAGCAAATTGTTCTATGTATCCACTGCAGTATTCTTTGGCATCGGAATCTCCACTGTATTTGATTACTGTATCGCTGCTATCTTAAGGCACTCTTCTTCCAACTCTTTGAATCTGTTCTTAGACCTGATTTTTTCAAGAGCTTCTCAGGATGAGACTTGTTACAGATGCAATCGGGTTGAGGGTTCGCATAGAAGTTCTCCTCTAGCCTGGGAAGAGCAGCAGACAGTCTCGCATATGCCGCTCCAATTCTGTCTTTGTTTAATCTCTTAACCTCTGAAGAAAACTCTTCCCAAGATATGGCACCCTCATCAAAATGATCTATCAGTCTAACAAAATTCAGCCTGAGATAATCGCACAGAACAAATCAGTGAAGAAAAACTACACAATCTCCAAGATGAAAAGCTTCATTCCATGTTACCATACCTGTCTGGATTTATGGACTTCCTAAAACCTTCAAACCGTCTGTGCCCTTGCACCGCCTTAGCCATATTCCCATCATATGTGTACACAAAAACATCACTTTCAAGGGCCACAATGTAGTCCAATGCAGCAAGGCGGTTCTGGTATTGACTGAAAGGCTCTAACTCTTCTTCAGTCGCAAGAGTTGAATGGGAGTATACATTTGGGTACTCTGCACGGAAAGCATCCATACTCTTGCTTCCATAGATTTCACCAGCAACTATATATACAGTTGTGGAGGACGGATAACCCATTCCTTTTAGAAATATAGCTGCTTCCCGCGGAGACATTGGACATCCCCCTTGAATACGTCTCTCTTGGCTATCAATCTCTTTCTCCTTCCAATGTTTGACACTGTACCTCATGATTCTCAGCTCTTCAGCTTCCTCAGTTGTAAGATTGTGGTTGCATCCTGTAAAGGCAAGCATGTCCTTCTCATATCTGCAAATCCAAAATCCATTTGATACAAAAACTAAGATCCAAATTATTTCCCTTGTTTATGATAAAAGAAATGTAGGATTTACCTCAAATGCAGAGCGATATACGGCTCACTGTTGTTTCTTAACCGGTTAACCAAAATCTTTCCTAGCTCCTCGATCTCCTTGGTGTACAGCAGTGCCTGGTAATTAGCACGACATCTCAGTCGCTGGATTGATGGTGGCAAGCCATTGTTAGCAAGCCGTGAGTCAGTAAGCGTGAACTTTAACACCTTGTGACGTTTCAACAGTGGCAGCATTTCGCTTCTGTAGTAACTAGCCTGTATATCAGTTGTGAATTTAAGAATGTACTTCTCATGGTGGAAATCCCTTACATCCATATAGGAGAAGAGATAAAACTCTGAAAGTTAACCAAGAAACCTCATTAATATGAATAAGGCACGGACCTTCGACCAAGAAACAGGGGCCTTGAGAAGAGGCTTCATGGCGGCATACTGAGGAGGCAAGTACTCAACAACGTCAACGTCGTGTTTAAGTACGTTCATGAAGTTTCTCCAGTCAAAAATATCTTTGAACGTGCTGCAGACAAAATAATATTTATTGGCATTCGGCTTATTTTCTTGTAAATATCTTGTGGTATCAGGTCAAAAAGAGTTCCAAGATCTAAGGACAAGACCTCGGGTCAGTCCAGAAAGATTCATGGTCAAGAAGAGGAAGAACAAGAGTTGCATTCATAATCTTGGCAACAGCAACCATGTCACATATCTGCATATGGTCAAAACCAACAAATAATGGTAAAACAAAACAGTTTACCATGGAGAAACCAGAGATCAATACCCCCGTACTAAACTTAAGAAGTAAACTCACCCCAGTTCTCATCTGATTCAATCCTCCATTTGCGTGTACTAAAAGATACCCATTGGTTTGGCGTTGCAGTCCTAGACAAAGACATACACCAAATACTGAAAATTCAGAACTGCAAACTCGCTTAAAGAAGGACTAGGAATTTCAAGATAGCAACATACTTGTATAGTTCTTAGGACGTGCCACACATTGGCGATAATTCCCGCTTTCAGGTTTCTGCCAAATTTCCGGAATCTATGAAAATAGACAACAAAATGATAAGATCCATGACCAAGATCCTCGGAAATGAAGTCAAACAGAAAGATTTAATCTTCCTTACATTGCAAAAACAGAGGAAATGATAAAGAATTAGCTAATCATCAAAACCTGTAAAAGACCTCCGATTACACTGATCACAGAGAACTTCTCGTACTTTAAATCTGTTACTTAATGAATTTAAGTCAAGTTACAAATAACTCAACAAAACAGATTAGACACTAACACAGATTAAAACCACACAAGGGTTACATCTACTCAACGGCAAACTTGGATTTTTTTGGAACTTATCAATTTAATATCGCAGAACCTAAAAAACTAAAAGATTAAAGAGTTTCCATTTTCAAGTCTTCCTATGAAAAGGTTATAAATTCTGCAGAAACTAAGGTCAACTGATATTGTAGGAAAATATGATCCACACATCAAAGCCGCCTAAATCCATTGATTATTATTGCTCGTCAAAGTCTCAAATCCAAAATCAAAAAAGTAAAGTTCCAATACAAAAGAATTTCAGAATATAGCAACACCACCGAGATACTGATTGTCAAAAAAAAGAGCTATCATAATTGCACAATGATAATTCAATTGTGCAATCATTAAAGTTGTTCTGAGAATTCAACTTATCACCCACCCCACTACCTCTTCTTCTTCCCAAAAGGAGACACTAATGCAAACAGAACAATTTCAGATATTTTCTAGAGAACTGTTCAACAAAACCCTCAAACAAGTCAGCAGGAACAAACACAAAAAAAAAACAAACACAGAGGATTGATCCTAAGTACTAGTTGTATCTAATTAAGTAAACAATTGTAGATTTTGAGTATTCCTCAATTGATCACAAAGATTGAATTTTTAAATCCCTAAATGTTTAATGTAAAGTGAAAAAACTCACGGGAAGCTTTTCGAGAAGCCGCATTGGCTGAGAAGAAGCATGGTTCTCGGCAACTTCACGTTGAGCCATAGACAAATCATCACGAAGCGTTCTAACGACGACAAACTCATTCAAACGAGCGTGATCAACGACGCGTACACCACCCATAAGGTAGACCCTAAGGAACACAGACGCAACAACGAGCACCATGAGTAAACCCAAGATCCGACGACCCACGTTTCTCCCCGATCTAAACCCTTGCCCAGTCACAACAACCGTCGATCCACCAACAAACGGAATCCAGAATCTTCTCAGGTAACGAATCGCCGGGTGACTATAGAATCGGTGATGGTGATCGTGATGGTAATGAGATCCAGTAGATGAAGAAGAGTTCTCGGAAGATGGAGACGAGTCTTGGCCACTCGCGTCTCCTCCTCCGTCTAAATCCGTTGATCCGACGACGGGTAAGTTAACTGTATTGCAAAAATCGGATGGATTCGTGGGTCGTTCGGAGATTACGTCTAGAGAATCGGCGACACGGCGGCGAGTCGTGGGTGCAACAGGTACGGGATTAATCGCTCCGGCGACTGACATATCGTCGCCGGTAAACAAAAAAAGGAAAATTCAAGATCAGAAAAAGGGAAAGAGAGAGAGAAAGAAGAGAGAGAGAGAAGAGGTTGAGTTTTTGGAGGGAGGGGGACTAGTTGACCATGTTCTGGTTTGTCTTCACCGTCACCGTGAAAGGAGGGGACGACGAAGCTGAGAGTTTCTTTTTTTTTCTTTTCCTTCAGATTTTATTATATTCGCCAGTGTGTGTAATGTGTATGCGACTGTTATAATTATTATTTTATTTTTTTAAATACTATATAGGTTTTTCATTTTACTGGTTTACATTTTTTTAATGTATGGATAAATTTCTGGAGTTCATCACGTTTGTAGCACATCTCTTTAAATAATTTTTGGATATTAGAGTAAACAATATACGAAGAAGAGTGATTAACGTGTTCTTAGTTAAAGAGAGATAATAGTTAAGCATAGGTTATGTACTTTTGTTAATAAAGAAACTTTATTATTATTATTTTGGCTACATTGATGATGATATAAGAAAGTTATTAGGCAAGTCTTCATCAGATGCTAGAAGAAGGGCGCACACCTTCACTGCCACTGTTACAAAAGCCATCAGAAGATTGGTGGATTAATCAACTTTGTACCAAATTTCTTCTCTTAACCACTCAGATTATAACAATTTGGATAATACGAAGTGAACGAATCAGATTACGGATACAAAAAAGAAAAAGAAGAATAAAATCACAAGTAATAAATTAAAAAAATTCGATAAACCGTGGCGATGTGTCACTGATTTGACTTTTGGAATCAAAATAATAACATACAGTGAATTTATAATATGGATGGATGAGATTTTATTATCAAAACAGGTCACACACGTGTGTATAAAATTACTACAAGTGAAAGCGCCCTTACTCTTTTTTTCTTTTTCTTATATTCATAGCAGAGAGAGAGAGAGAGGACGATCCTTTAACAGAAACACTCAGAGGCCAAGTTGCGTAGCCGTAATCTAGCGTCCTCCTTCCTCGTCACTCTTCCCAAGATCCTCTCTGTTCTTCGATTTTCGTAACCCTAGCCTCTTCCGCCTCCTGATTTCGCGTTTTTCTCACGATCGAAAGAAAATGGTAGCTGATAGCAAATCCGACCTTCCCTTGCCCAAAATTTTCGCCTGCAGTGCCTTCGCTGCTTGCGTCGGCGAGGTAATTGCCGGATTCCCTCATTTTCTCCTTCTCTTTTTACTTTTGATTTTCTTCTTTTCGCAGAGTATATATGCTTCGATTGTATCGTTAAACTTAAAGAACTGTGTGCGCGATCCAGTTTTACGCGGAAATGTATTTCGAATTTCGTTAAAAAGTTCCGATCAGATTGATCTTTAATCTTTCTTGTCTCATCGTATATAGCTAGAGAATCGATTACTTGCTTTTGCTTCAATAGAGAGAGTGATTTGATTGATCTCTCTGCAGTCGGAATATACATATTTTTCAAGAGCTCGTTGTGTACAGTTTAATCGGTCAGATCTGTGAGCGTAATTGATTTTTAGGCGTTTGTATTGCAGTGTTAAGTTATGCTTGGGATATGATTTTGCGAAACATGAATATGATGAGACTTAAGAGTTGTATTCATTAGAGTACTGTATCTGTTTATGCAACGCAACTGTATAATGTTAAATTACTCTCAGAACAAACTTTATCTTCTGTGTTGCACCATTGGTATTGACTGACTTGTTATTTCACCACCTAGATATGCACAATTCCGTTGGATACTGCTAAAGTTAGGCTTCAGCTCCAAAAGTCTGCTCTTGCTGGAGATGTTACTCTGCCTAAATATCGTGGATTGTTGGGAACTGTTGGTACCATTGCTAGGGAAGAAGGTTTACGTTCACTATGGAAAGGTGTTGTACCTGGATTGCATCGTCAATGCCTCTTTGGTGGTCTTAGGATTGGAATGTATGAGCCGGTGGGTTACTCATTCTACTTCTTTCAATGCTCTATAAAACATGCTTAAACTCAGTGTCTTCGTAGTTATTTACTCAAAAGACGTTAACCTATTTTGTTCCCCGCAGGTGAAAAACTTGTATGTTGGAAAAGACTTTGTGGGTGATGTTCCATTGAGCAAGAAAATTCTTGCTGGTTTGACAACAGGTGAGCATAGCGGTTGAAGAAACCCAGGATTTAAGTTACCTTCTTTATCACTTTAACTTGACTGTTGTTGTTGTTGTTGACTAACTCTCAGGTGCACTGGGTATCATGGTAGCAAATCCCACTGATCTTGTGAAGGTTAGGCTTCAGGCTGAAGGAAAACTAGCTGCAGGTGCTCCAAGACGGTATTCTGGAGCGATGAATGCATATTCAACAATTGTGAGACAGGTAGTTATCCTGCCTTAGTTGAGATTGTGAATAAGTTGCTTCAACTATGCTTCATATCTTATATTCTTATTAATCTGGCTCTGACAGGAAGGAGTCCGAGCTCTTTGGACTGGTCTTGGGCCTAACGTAGCAAGAAATGCAATTATCAATGCTGCTGAATTAGCGAGTTACGATCAAGTGAAAGAGGTATGAAACAAATAATTCTCTGTCTCTCTTCTCTAACTGAAGGAGTCTCCTGATATTATAACCAACAATCCTGTTTTTTTTTTTTTTTTTCGTTCAGACAATCTTGAAGATTCCGGGTTTCACTGACAACGTCGTCACACATATTCTATCTGGACTAGGGGCAGGATTCTTTGCTGTCTGCATTGGCTCTCCTGTTGATGTGGTACGATATCTACACATGACATTGAACCTTGAGTTTGTTCGCTGCGTTTCCTGATTGTCTTCTTGAATCTTGTTGTGTGGCAGGTTAAGTCAAGAATGATGGGAGACTCTGGTGCTTACAAAGGCACCATTGACTGCTTCATCAAAACTCTGAAGAGCGATGTAAGCAACTCTGCTTCTGATCCCTCTCTGGAGGTTTTGTTATAAAGATATCCCCAGAAATTGTTTCTTACTCTTAAGTTTTCCTCTACAGGGTCCTATGGCATTTTACAAGGGTTTCATCCCCAACTTTGGACGCCTTGGCTCATGGAACGTCATCATGTTTTTGACCCTCGAACAGGTAACAACTTATATAACTTGTATTGTATCAAAATTCAAATCAATCACGCAAAGTTGTCTCTCTCATCTTCTAATACCGGTTATTAATACTTCAATCCAGGCAAAGAAGTATGTCCGGGAACTTGATTCGTCAAAAAGAAACTGAGACACAAAGTTTTAAGCAGAGAGAATAAGAGCTACATTGTTTTTTCTTTCTTAATTTCGGTGATTGAGAGAGGCCAGAACTTGGTCTAATATTGTTTTCGGAACAGAGTCAGTTTTCAAGTAAAACTGTGAAATAAAAATTTCCGTGGATTACTCATATTTTTGGCTGTACCATTCGAACATTTAATAACAAAACAATACATTTTTCTCCCTTTCTTTCCACAAAACTGAGAAATCAAAAAATAGACAAAAGAAGAAACTCTTGAAGAAGAACGAGGTGACAGCTTCTCAGCACAGTTTCTTATTTTCTGGAAAAGCCAATATCTGGAATCTGAGGTAGAGCTCTTTAGCTTTGTTGCAGATAAACACAACAGATCCATCAATGTAATCTTCATATCTCTCATAGAAAGCTGGAACCGTCATAACCACCAAAACGCCTGCCAAAATAGCCAAGAACACCACCGCAACATGAATCTCCATCTCAAACCATTCCAAGTAATAATATTATAAAATATTTACTTACTGGTGTGGCAAAGTGTCTGAAAATCCATGAGGCTTCCGATCAATGAGATGAGAAACAGAGAGACTGCTACTTTGGCATACAACTCTGAGTCCCTTCCCATTGCAATGTCATACGAAACTTGGAGTAGTTTGTTCACATGGATGCGTAACCATATCGAAGCTTCTTCTGCCATGGCTTCACTTATTTGAAACTCCAATAATGGCGGTGATGGCCTGAAGAGCCAAAGGAAACTGAATTTAGATATATAGTAATATAAATGTAAAATATTAATCACAAAGTGTAAAAAACAAACTTATAATATTTAAATTTACCTGTTGAGAATAGAAGCAGATTTGGACCAGAGGAAGAGAATAGAGAGCAAGAGAAGAAGAACACTTGAAAGAAGAGTAAAGATGGTGTAAGCAAATGCCTCGAACACCATCCATGAAGCTATCGTCACTGTAACTATACCAACACTCACATTCTTCTTCCTCCACAGCATCACATCTGCAACTGCAGATTCATTTTCAAAACATGTTACTTAGAGGTAAAGAAGAGAGATCACTTTACCATTCATGATGATAGGAATCTAGATTTACTTTACCAATGTTCCCTCCCAGAATCTCATGTATTGTCTTCTCTCTGTTAAACAGCTTGTCCGAAGAAGAACCCATTTGAGAAGAAGAAAGATCAGCAAAACTTGGATTCAGATGATCTCAGATCCCAAAAAGTTACCCAGATATTTAGATTTTGCTCTGAATGTCAGAAACAGATCATCATCATGTACAAGAAAATCCTGAAGGCTCAAATCGAAGGAACCTGATGTGTCACAAGTAGAGAAAGTAAAAAAAAAAAAAAAAAAAGGTGCGAAGAGACTAAAGTTGGGTCATCACCATCATCATCAAAGCCATCAACTTTGAATATATATAAATAATTTAATAATTCAAAGGCTATGCTCTGTTAAGGAAAAAGAAGAAGGTGTTTGTTGGCCTCTCTCGATGTATTATTATTTCCAGCCTAAAAGTGTTATCCTTCTTAGTCCAGAGGTTATTTCAAACTGTAAAAAAGTTGGACTAGATGAATGAAATTTACAACACCATTTATTTTTGTCAACTGAAGTAATTTAATTACCTAGAAAATGTTGAAAAAATAATATAATACTGTATTTTCATTTTTAAATTTAAGTTCCAAAAGGTAGAATCTTTTATTCTCAATCAATCTAATAAGATTGTCAGAATGTAAGTTTGGCTTGGGATTAACCAAAAAGAAATCAAGCAAAAAAAAATTCACAAATCGTTTATTCTCTGGTTTCTTTAGATGTAAGGTATTTTTTTCCTCTGTTCTGTATGTAAACTGCTGTTGATATAACTATTGATAACAAACCAAAACAAAGAAACAAATGTGAATATTCCCGACCTCCATCAATAAGACTTGTTCTCTATTTCCTCTGGCTACTTTTTTTCCTCAGTTTCCTTTTGAGAAGTCCCTATAGCGCCGAGATTGGCCCCAGCCGCAGAGGCATCAAGCAAACTCGCTGCAATTGCTGCCTTCAAGTCATCATCTTCCATCTCTGAAAAAGCCTGCACTTCCTCACGTGACAATGCCTGATTTGGTCTTTGTTGATCTACATTGGCATTACTTCTGTTGCTGCTGGCAGATGAACCTTGTACTGAGCTCGTGTTCTTTATTATCCTCTCTGCATCTTCAGGAGAAAGCCACTGCCCGAAGCTGTTGGAGGCTTCAGATGAAGACGACATGGGACATTCCTGTGGGAAGTTTCCTTTCACTATGAAGATACTCCATCCTGAGCCTTTGAGAGAGTCGAGAAACGCAGAGAGGTAGAACTTTGATAAATGTTGCGGGGCAGCGAGGAGGCTGTCAAAGTTATACCATTCGCCATTCACTTTCCTTATGCAAAACCAATGGTCATGCAAGTGGCAGATAAAGGCGCTTTCAAGCTCAGGGTCTATCTGCGCAGGCTCTGCATCTGGACAATTGAGTGGAATCACTTGTAAATCCCACACTTCCAAAGCTTTTTGCAAGACCTGTCAATCAAACCAGAAGCTTTCTCAGTGAATATTATATGCATAGAGAAGATATACTTTGCACAAGTGGTTTCCAAGCAGAATTGACTTGTGTGACAGCAGACTTATCAACAAATTAGTTCTAAAGCGAAGAAACTCAAGATAATACCTAACATATCCAAAACCATGAGTCTCTATATAACAGATACCTTCTAAAGTTCCTCCATATGTTCGCAAAAAGAAGCTAATGATTCGCCAAATGTGTTCAACTCAGGGACGCATAATTCACAATTTACTAATCTCAATTCTACTTTAATCGATCATTAGCACTAAACGTTCATATATTCAATTGGTACCTTAAACTTCAAAAATCGCAGATAACGATTCAAAAGGTTTTCACTTTAGTCTTACCCAGCAACCTAATCAACTGTAAAATTCGAAACCCTAATTATGCCTAAACTTACAAGAACACAACAATAACAAGAGAAAGAGAGCTTGCAATTTCTAAATGTTGGATACGACTCGTGGATTTTGAATTTACATAAAAGAAACAAATCAAGAAATCAAGAAATCGCGATTCGTGTTACCTGGATACTAAAATCGCCGCCGAGGGAAACATTATGCGACACCTCAGAGTAGAAATCGCCGGACGAAAACCCACCGACCGCGGCGCCTTCAAGCATAACCTGACGCTCCTTCCTATCAAGATCTGCAGCGACGGCAGCCAAATCGAATTCGGAGAAGAAAGGTCCCTGCAACACCGTGTTGACGCAGTGTACGGCGCACAGATTCGATTCTTGTACCTCGTGATACAACATCCCTCCGTTGCTCGTTCTTTCCATTGTTTGTCGATCAAGATTTGAAAACAAAAAGACTTAAAAAGATTCGGTTGTGGTGAAATATAAAAAATATTGCAGCGATGCGAAAGTCTCTCAAGAGATTTGATAACGAAGCGATGAAGAAGAAGAAGATGAAGTAATGAGAGGAGAGAGAGAGATCGCAATTTACAAACTTTTTTAACCCTTAAAAAATATTTAAATATTGAGATTTGAGGCCTTTTTTCTTATTTTGCAGACAAGCCCGAAACTGTTTCCAAAAAGGCCCAATATCTATAATCTCCTATGTTTAGGTTTTACTTGCTTCCCAAGTTAGGTTTCTCCAATTTTTTTTTTTTTTTTTTTTTTTTTTTTGCTAAGAATGTAAATATTTCATTAAAATGAAAAACAGTTAAGGTTTACAATCGATGATTATAGACCTAAGTTAATGGTCCCATGGCAAAAAAGATAAAAACATGGAAGCATAAGAAAGTAATCAAAGTTTTCGGTCCATCTACTACGAGAGTAAAATGAAGCGATGACGATTTTGTTGTTCTTCCTAGATGTGTTGCAAAAAGAGAAGGGCGACTGCAAATTGTGACCGCCGGAGTTGCAGAAGACACTTAGCTCTAGAAGACTTTCAAAGGAGGTCCGAAACCGAGATGTCAACGGTAATTAAAGAACTCCAAATCATGGCTCACATTCTCTCCCCTCAAAATGTGAGTGATTCTTCAATCAAATCCATGAGCTTTCCCTGACCGAAACCTCACAAGCCAAATTATGCTAACAGTGTGTGCTCCCTCTACCAAGTTCATTCCCCGAAGTCGGCTAGCGCAGAGCAAGAATAAAATCAATTCACCACCACACCAAAAGCCATTAGCCTTACTAGCAACTCTATAGCACAATCTTAACGCAAGCATGAGGCATCACGCAGAGCATAGCAAACTTCTATCTTGAGACAACAACAAAAGCAAACCACAACAAAACCAGGCCTTGAACGAAACCAAAAGTCTTGGTATGCATGTAACGTTCTCAAATGGTGACGAAAGCTAGTTACCACCGATAACTAAATCATCATCAAATCAAACACTACAGTAGCCACACGAGAGAACAAAAGAGCATCCGTAAAGACAAAAGAACTTGACCTGCCACGAGGAAACACTCTCCTAATAATCCTACCACTGTCCACGAGTAGAAGATGCCAACAGAGAAGTGCTTCTCCCAAAAGTCAAGGCTTGTTAACACAGAAAGCTCGAAATTGAAACAAACAGTAGCCATGCCCTGAAACCTGAGTGAAGGAGAGACGAAAGAGAGGCCGAGGCTTCAATGACTCAAGAACACCACCAGCTAGGCTGGTTCGGACTCGACAGAGCCACTGAAAACCACTCGAATCATTAGTCCAAACACCCGAATCGACACGCACGGAGTGGACAGAAGCAACTGGCTACTGGGATTAGCCGTCCTCGAAGCGGATATTCCCGTCAGAGAGCAGCCCACAACCTCCGGTAGACACGAGTCGAAGCGCAACGGTTAGTCCAAGAGAAGACTTGGAAAATGCGAGTCCTAGGTAGGCGGAGAAGCGAAACCACAGCCCCGCCACCGGAAACGCCAGGAAAAAGGAGATCTGCAAGTAGATCTACAAAACAAAATTTTGCTCCGCCGCTTGAGATGCGAGACGCTAGGGAAGGAAAACGAGCCTCCGCCTTGGTCTATTGCCGTCTACAGGCAATAGAGGCAGAGAGCAAGAACTCCGACCACCGAAAACGGCCGACACGCACGGTGGACCTTCAACACTCGCCGCGAGAAACAGGGCCGAAACCAGACCTCCGATTACTTCAAGTGCACAAATGGAATCAGACAGAGAGAACTTAGAGCCCTCTCACGGCACCGGTCGCAACCGGACACCGGAGAGGCAAGCAATTGACGGTGAGTTTGCTGCTTTTGACGAAGAGAAAGAGAGGAAAGTCGCCCGCGCGTGAGTCCACAGTGCACAATGTTCTCCAAATTTTGCTCTCGATTGTTTCTGACAATCTCAAAATCATTCATTTGTTTGCTATGAGGTGGTCAAAAAGATTTAAACAAAAATGTCATAAAGAGTTACCAATAATAGCAAGAACAAGAGTTAAAAGGATCAAACAAGCGGTTTTATTTGCCAGACATATACACCTAGCTAATTCTCCTACCTTAATCAAAAGATTCATCACCGTTTCAACTTGACCATTTAGCATGTATGTGTTTTACTAGTGGCGTCTTCCATGATTCCATCTCGGACTAAAAATATGTTCCCATCTAATGCGCCTTAACCTTTCTCCTTGGTGTTTCCTCCAAAAAGCAGCAAATTTTTCCTTCCAAGTAACTGTAACACCGGATCGAGTGATCACAACAACATTCTTAGCTTCTTTCAACCATTTCTGTCTCCACAATTCATCGTCTGATGTCAGATAACGCAACTCTGTACAAAGGCAAGCCAACTTTGCAAGACTTTCTCCAGGAAGATACTCTAGTATCTTCAGCTTTAGCTCTCTTGGTAGGCGCATCAAACATGGTGGAGCTTTATCGCTTAGACCAATCAACAACGGGATAACAAGACCATATTTTACCATTCTCCAGAACATGGATACCTCGTGGTAGATGCTCGAAGAGCCGCCTTCTTTGTCAGACTTCATAGGCACAAACACACGCTTATCAAGAACAATCCTGTGCAGACTAGTCCCACTTAGAATTCCGTACACTACAACCATATAACCTAAGCTCTGAAACTTCACAGTAACGTACTCGATTGTATTGGTATCCTTAGAAGTAACTAGCTCAGGAAGCGTATACCTTAAGGATACTGAAGGTAACTCCTTTGAAAAGCTAAACTTATCAGAGCCAGGATTGAACAAGACAAATCCAGATTCTAACATAAACGCATGAACAGACATTGACATTGCCAACGTAGTTAACTCACTGGTATCACCAGCTTTCTCCATCAATATATTTTTCAAGAAGAATGGTTCACTACGTTGTACGGTACAACTTAATTCGATCTAGGGTTCGATGTGCCTCACCTGATTCGGAACAAACTAATTCGATCTCCTGACAGATGCAACAAAAGTAGAATGATAAAGAGAGTAGTAAATAAGATCACCGGAAATGTTACTCTAAGAGATCGGAGAGTATCCTCCGCCGATGGTGCCAAGAGCTCGTCCTTACGATGAAGTAACAGATCAACGGAGAAAGCGCTGATATATTGATCCTTAGCTAAAGATCTTAGGCATCAAATTTTTTCATTTTTATATCATTTTCATATAATTAGATATTGCTACGTCCCAATCTTTTTACTTAATCAAAGAAGCATTTTACATATAAGTGATGTATTCAAAAATACATAAGCAAAGCAAAACCAAAAACAGAACCAACCTAAATCACCAACAACAACTACACCACATATATAAACATTTACAAAGCTCGAAACACTTTTTATACCATATCTTAACAAACACTGTTGACTCCAAATCTCCTTGACATCAGCTCCTTCATCAATGTGCTCGACCTACAGCTTTCTTGTACTTGTAGCGTTTTGATATCCAGAGGTACACTAAGAAGTTGAGGAAACTTAGAGTTGCCAGTAAGTAGAAATAGTAATCAAGATGACCTCGGTTCAAGTTATCCGGTATCCAACCCGGTTTACCGTTCTTCTTCGTTACCTTCATCACAACCGTCACAAGAACCGTGCTTAAGTAGTTCCCTAACGCAACCGTGGTCAACGCCAAAGCAGAGCAGAGACTTCTCATGGCATCAGGAGCTTGATCATAGAAAAACTCAAGTTGTCCTATAAAGGTGAAAACTTCAGCACAACCGATAAGTAGATACTGCGGGATCTGCCAGAATATGGACATAGGGATCTGTTTCTGGTCATATGCATTGTGACTTTTGACGTAATCAAGTCTCACAACCTCAAGTACTCCTGCTGTGATCATAGCAAAGATAGAGATCACAAGACCTATACCCATACGTTGAAGCTGAGTAAAGCCTCGTTCATGGCGTGTGAACTTTCTTGCGAACGGGACAATGAACTGGTCGTATACAGGAGTCCAGAATAGTACACTGACCGTGTCGAAGAGTGAGAGTGAAGCTGATGGGATTTCAAAGTTTGGTCCCATGTGTTGGTCTAATGTGTTTCCTTGTAAGACAAACATTGTGTTCATTTGGCTGTACACTGTGGCAAAGACTATCCCAGAGGCCCAAACTGGAAGAAGTGTGATTATGGACTTGAGTTCTTCAACTTGAGTAACAGAACAAAGTCTCCATGGATTCACTTCCCCATCTTTGATGCTATCAGATTGACTCTCAACAGCGGCCTTGTCGAAGAAACTGAGATATTCAAAACTTTGATTAGAAAACAGAGTTAAAGATTCAAACTTTATAATTGTTTAAGTTTTGTTTCTTACTTTAAGTTATCAGTATGCACGAGTTTCCTGCTACCTTTGATGTTACTCTCATCATCAGCCGTTTCAAAAAGCAGAGACTTGTCCTCTGGTACCTTAACACGTATCTTCCGAAAAGCCGCAACTATAACCTGAAAGATCCGTGTAAGAGGACTCCCTCCAGGTCTCTGAAGCCTGTAGAAACGGCTTCCCAAGAAGAAAAAGAAAACCGCAATGACCATGGCGACAGTTGGAACACCGAAACCCCATCCCCAACCAACGTTCATTTGTATCCAGACAAGAACTGTCGCAGCAATGAGAGCTCCAACATTGATGGAGAAGTAGAACCAGTTAAAGAAAGAGCTTTTCTTGACCTTCTCAGCCTCATCATTCTCATCAAACTGATCAGCTCCAAAGGAAGATACACACGGCTTTATACCGCCTGTTCCAAGCGCAATCATGTAAAGCGCGACAAAGAAAATAGCCGTCTGACCCGAATTCGGATGACATGTGTTGCCATCGCAGTTACCTGGTTTAAGTCCAGGAACTGAAGCTGATAATGTCAAAAGAGTCATACCCTGAAAGATAAAAACGAACCTATTACTTCCACCAAAAGATTCACATTTTGATCAACCGATTATAGTTAAAAACAGAGCAAGTAAAAACTCACGGAGACATAGATGAAAACAAATATAGCAATAGTCCAATATCGTCCAAGATAAGCATCAGCTAGAAAAGCTCCAATCAAAGGAGTTATATAACATGTTCCAGACCAGTTCGTGACGTTATTTGCAGCCGTAGCATTGCCTTGATTAAGACGACTCTCAAGATAATTCACAAGGTTAGTACCCATGCCATAGTAAGCCAACCTTTCACAGCACTCATTTCCTACACAAAATTTTAATAAACACAAAAAAATAAATAAAATTGGGAATTTATTTAGATATTAATAAAATAAACACACAAAAGATTTTAAGGTTTCAACTCTTTTTTAATTTCATTTTTTTCCATAGTGATTCTAGACTTCTAGTAGTACAGTAGTAACTAACAACCCACCAAACTCAAACATTTTCCAAAATAATTTTTAAATGGTCTCTCTATCATTCAACAAGATCCACTTTTTAATCATTACTTTTATTATTTACATATATAAATAGAGTTTGTTTGTGAGTGGACATCATAAAAACAGGACCTGAGCTAATTGCTTCAGCTGGTCCTGATCCTCCTATAAGAGTATAAGGCAATAAAGATGAAGAAGAAAGGTTGGTGAAACGATAAGAAGGTTACCGAGGATGAAGCGGCAAGCTTTCCAATTTCCAGTTTTCTCCTTGTTTGCAGGATTTTTGAGAATATCAACAGTTCCATCTTCCGTATACACATCTTTTTCGTCCATATTCCTATAATAAAAATAAATTAAAATTACTAGCTTTTTCAACAAAGATGTAACAACCAAGCACACACCTAAAGATCCCTTTGAAAGATGTAACAAACCAAACACACACCTAAAGATCCCTTTAACTAAAGCTCAATACTTGAGGTTTGAGCAGCAGCAAACCCTTAAAAAAATCAACTAAGATTTCTAGATTTGGCCAATACATTAAACTAGTAGATTATGAAGATGAAGCAAGTACTTTTTATTCATGGTCTGAATAAAAAGTGTCATGCTCTGTAACATCCAGATGAGCTTAACGGGGTGTAATGAACATAAAAGTTATATAAAAAAAAAAGAGTCACACAAAGAAAGGAACAAGAGTATAAACAAGATTCAAGGAAAAAAAAAAGACAGACCTTTGTCGGAGAGAGAAGTCGATGGTGACGGTGGCAGAGATGGCAGACGAGAAGAGATTTTATCGGACAGACAGAGAGAGAAAAAGGAGTTGCCGAGGAATAACACGGCACTTGTCGTCGGTGTAATGAGTATGAAGCTTATGAAGTATATCCCATAAAAATAAAAAAGGAGCGTAGCGCTGTTCACTTTTCTTTCGATAATTTCAATTTAACGCCTCTTAAGTTTTGTAGTTTTCAGTTAGAGCCAATTTAGTTTTGTCACATTTATTTAATTGTTTTGTTTTTGACTCATAAGTATAAATAGACACATACCGAAGGATGTGGTAGAAAAATAGAACACATATCGAAAATTTTCTTCTCTCCACCAAACTTTTATAGTGGACGTAATAATTGTCTTCATACTAAAAACAAGAAAGGACCAAGGTGTGAAAACAAAAGGTTAGTAGTCATCAAATAAATGAAAATTTGGATTTCTCCTTTAAATATTGTGTTCATACTTCGTAATCGTGTATATCTTAATAATTTTATCTTGAGTTCTTGAGTTCAGCTTTTCCCTGACCAAAAAAAGAAGAAGAATATAGGCTGAGTAAAAACTCCTTTTCTATAGACATACTTTTGGTGAAATTTTATTTAAACTACGCCAATATTCACACAGATTTTTTGCATTTATAATTTACTGTTTATAACTTATAAATGATTGAAATAAATAAAGAAAATTAATGTTGATTTTGTTATATGCAATTGTTAAGTGTTTACACATGTAAGTGTCATATAGAATAGAAAATTAATGCATGGTTTATTTCATTATTTGTTCTTTTTATATTTAACTTTTTAAAGAAAATATAAATAATACAGTATATATGACATGCTGACAGCTGACAGGTCAAAACCCATAATAACTCAACTCAATTTACATTTTGGTGGTCCGGTCTCAAAACTGTTTGATATATATCCAAATCCCAACTCCCTAGATTGAAAACATTTTTCTAAAAGGAATCAGTGGCATTTTTTTCTTTTTTAAATGAGTAAAAAAGTAAGGCTTCAGTTGATAGTTCTGAAAACTACGGTAGTGATTATTTGAAAGCTAATGGTGTTTTGATTTGCTTTCGCTGAAATAAAAGAGATGTAAATTGACAATTGCATTAAAATAACCGTTGATCAAAAAGATTCACCAAGGACGTATATAACTTAAAAAAATGCATGTGAATCGATACAGTTGACATAGTTGGATCCTATTATCTACGACGATTTGTTGACTTGAACTGTTTGATCCAAATGATTAGCTGTTATTTTATTTATGCACTTCTATAAAATACCTAAAAAATATAAATAAACAAAAATTAACTAGCTCGAAACTGAAAAAAAAAAAAAATAATAATAATAACCCATATTAAAATATACTGCTTTTCTGTACCGCTTTGACTATATTACAGTTTGTTTTTAGGTCAAAATAGTGTACTATTTTGATTCTTTTATTTTATTTCATTATAATTCTTATTTATATGTTTATAGTTATACTAGTTCATATTCATACTTCTCCTAACTCTTCTAGTCTACATTTCTTACATACCCGTCCAATCAGTTACCAATATACTTTTGAATTACATTAACTAGTTGTTGGGATGTGACATTTAGAGTTTTAAGACCATGATATTTTTGATGTGGGTTTTGTGCCCTGGACCCGAGTGTCGCAAGTTTGAAAAATTGGGTTGCAAGGTTTTGTCAAACGGAGTGTCGTGGTGAACAACACTTGCTCCGCAAATTTTACCAAAACACTTGAGGTCATGAATGGTGACATAAATGATTTCTCAAAATCATTTTTTAGTAATTTGCGTTTTTGAGTCAGTTTGCGTTTTTCACATTTATTTAACACATGGACCGCAGTTTCGTTATAATTCACCAATTCTCCAGCGGATTTGTTTCCACTGAATAAAAATAACTTTTCTGAATAATTAGTTAGTAATCAATATAAACTGTTAGATAATTGAATTTTTAAATGTGTCTTTTTAAAGATGTGAGTTTTTATGAAAAACAGATTTAAAGAAAAGAATAGAAAATAGTTAAATTGAAATTTGCTATATATATTATACTTAAATATAAACTAATAGTGGGTTTATATTTCATTTGTAAATAGATAAATATACTTTGTATATAACTCAATAAAATTTAAAATATAATTTTTATAAACATATAATATGTAATATATCACCATTTTTAGGTTTCACCATATACTTTGATAATTTTATCTATAATTTGTAATTTTTATGTTTATTGCATTGTAAACCGCAAATAGTTTTTCACCAATCAAACATTATAATTTTGTACAAACCGTTGTGGCACGTTCGCAGTTGAACCGTACCGCACTATAATAACCAAAACCGAGTACGAAAAAATTAGCACTACAGTAAAATGATGAACAACATTTTATTTCTGGGTCATAGATATAGAAGAATTTGTTTATCCGTGTATATATATATGTGTGATTTAAATTCTTCGAATCATCTCGAATATTAGAATAAAGTAATTGTTTAAAGATTGGATTATCTTGTAAGCAAAAAACACAGTGCCGCTGACTTAAAGAGATACTGAGGTCCAATGCATTATTTAACATTGCTTGTAGAATTATGTGTTCACATGTGGTTAAGTTATTAATTAGTAAGTAATCTTTAATTAGTTGTCTGAACTAATTATTAACATCCGTTGATACCTTTTAAAATAATGGTCGAATTAATGGCATGTTTCACATCTTGATTTCGATAGATATTGGTCAACTCACTGTTGATCTTTTTACACTCGGAACTATCGACTTAAAGAAACAGAGCAACAAACAGAATCCGTTTGTAAATTCATAACAAACACAGTTAAAACTCTAAAACAAGCATACTCTCCCCTAACCAGCTGATATTTCGTACCATGTCTACGACCAAAACTGAGCAGAGCACACCTAAAAATACAAGACCAATATGTAACATAGGAGTCCTAAATGAACTAATAAATAAGACTTCAACGTTGATATGAAAGGTTGTTGGGAGGTCCAACTTTAATAGAATAGTATACGAAAATTGTTGTCAGATCTAGAACTGAAAATATAAAGTAAAAGATAAAATACTTAATAAAATATAATCACTTGATAAATCCACAAATCAATGATGTGCAATTATATAGGAATCTGGATCATTAATATTTGATTATTTCACGGGATCATAGAAGTTGACATTTTGATTCCTGTCTATATCACCCATTGATTCTTCAAATCCAAATAAGAAAAACCGAGCTTTCTTTTTTCTTTTTTTTCTGAAATTTTATAATATTTACTGTCCTCGGACATATAAACTGAATCCGATAAAACCGATCTGAACCGATTCGATAAAACCGATTTGGATTGGTTTCGGTTTTACTGTTAAAACCGATCGGATTCTATTTTGATTGTGATTTGTTTTTCGGTTTCAAACCAATCTGGACTGAAATTCGATCGGTTATCCGTCAAACCGAAACACATAAGGATATAGATTACAGATACACCGATACAGACTATACACAATGTTTTGTCTCGACTCGAGTCGATTGTCCTTCTCATTATTCTCATTTAGACTGTGTGTGACTAGCGCTATGTGTGACTGTCCTTCCTCTCCCAAACCTCTTTTGTCTCGACTCTCACTTCTCAACACACAACTTTTGCCGACTCAACGCTGGTCTCAACTCTCAACCCTAGTTTTTTTGCTTTATAAACCCCCAAATCCCCAACTTTTGCCGACTCAACGCTGGAAACACAAGGAGACCTACCTTCGTCTCTGTCAGCCGCATCAAGGAATCAATCGCAGGTATGTATGTTAAGAAATAAGAACTTAAGATGAGATATGTTTACGGTTTCTCTTTCTCTCTTTGAGTTTCGTTTAATAAGTTTCAATGTTAAGACTTAAGATGAGCAAAATTGATGTTTATGTTTAAGATAAGCTTAGTTTACCTCTGCATTGTTTATGGTTGTTGAATGTTGATGTTGATGTTGATGATGATTTATGAAACCTAGAGAAAGAATATTTGATCTTAGGTTGTTGAATGTTGATGATGATTTATGAAACTATTCTTTCTCTGTTATGTTTTGGTATTATCTTGTTGTCTAAGCTCCTTTTGTCTCTGCAAATGTGTTTAACTGTCTTAGCTCCGTTTCTCTCTTTCAAGCTCATATGGTCTGTTTTTTTTCTTTGTTCTGAGTATTGTTGCTACGTTTCTAGTTTCTAGTGTGTTGATGTTAACTGGATATGGTCATCTCTTAACATTGTGCGGTTAACCATTAAAACTACTACAAAGTTCAATATATGGTCTGTTTTTTTTCTTTGTTCTGAGTAGAATTGTAGATTGTTGTCTAATGCGTGTCTCTATTTTTCTTCATTTTGTTTGTTGTAAACTTGTAGATTGTTGTCTAATCTCTAATGTGTGTCTCTCTTTGTCTTCATTATTACAGATGGATTCTTGCTCACATTAACCCAAAAATGATGACAGTGAAAAGGATGGAGAAGAAGTAGAGTCTCACGAAGCTGGTCATGAAACTGGGTCCAAAAGGAAAAAACAAGCAGATGCAGATGGTTCAGCTCCTAAGGTTCAGAAAAAAAAGAAGGCAGCTAGGGTACAAAGGTCATGGGTATGGGATCATTTCACAAGAATCCCCGGGGAAAAAGATAGATGTCGCTGTCATTACTGTACTCTCAATATGGGTTGTGCGACTCAAAATGGAACTTTTTGTCTGAAAAGTCATCTCCGTATCTGCAAGCAGTACAAGACATGGAAGGAAACCAGAAGTGAGACTCAAAATGTTCTCAGTCAGAGTGATGATAACGGTTTGCAGTTGGCCAGAGTTACTGAGGATGTGTTTAGAGAAGCTTCTAATGAGATGTTGGTTCTCGGTGAATTGCCACGTTCATTTATTGAAAGTTTGGCTTGGAAAAACTTCTGCAATAAGGTTAAACTCTATAAACATCACTCTCGGAGAACTGCAACTAGGGATATTGTGGAGGCTTACGTGAAGAAGAAAGCAGAAATGATGGAGGCTATTGGTGCTAATAAGCAAAGGGTTTCTCTAACAACATATATATGGGTTGCACCTACGATTGGAGCTAGCTACATGGCCATCACAGCACATTTTATTGATGCAAGTTGGCGCCTACGCAAGATGATAATTGGATTCAAGCATGTCTCTGACCATACAGGGTCAACTATAAGTTATGTTCTTCTTGACTGTTTGGCTGAATGGGGGATAAAGAAGATTTTCACAATCACTGTTGACAATGCCACTGCCAACACTAATGCTATGAAGAAGTTTAAAGAAGCATTCAGCTTAGTAGGAAATGATGCAATGGTGTTAGGTGGTAAGTTCCTGCATTTACGTTGTTGTGCTCACATTATTAATTTAATTGCGAAAGATGGTTTACATGACCTTAAGGGTAATGTGGAGGCTATTCGGAATAGTGTTCAATATGTTAGAGCTTCTAGTAAAAGGCTTGAAGCGTTTGAGCAGAAAGTTGAGTCAGGAAAGATGACAAGAGGGAGTTTATCATTGGACTGCAAAACAAGATGGAACTCCACTTATCTGATGTTAAAAAGAGCATTGAAGTTCAGATTGGTTTTTGATAGAATGGAGGCTGAAGATAAGCTGTATAATGATTATTTCTATGAAACCGTTGAAGGGAAAAAGAAGATTGGGCCGCCAAGTAAAGATAATTGGGATGAAATTGAAAGGTTAGTAAAGTTTTTAGTCATCTTCTATAACTCTACCATGGTAGTTTCAGCATCATCGACTGTTAGCTCATACAAGTGTTACAATAAAATTGTAACAATAGAGAGGAATCTATTGGCATTGAGCACTAATTCTGATCTGAAGCTTAGCTTAAAGGCAGAGGATATGAGAGATAAGTTCAATAAGTACTGGGATGGATCAAAGAAGCTAAATAAGATGCTGATCATAGCTAGTGTCTTTGATCCGAGGAACAAAATGAAGTTTGCGAGTCTTTGTTTTGATATACTCTATGGTAAAGACAGTGCAGAATCTAAGGAGCTTACTAAAGCAATTAAGGAGATTCTAGAAAATCTGTTTGACGAGTATGCATCATCATCATCTCAGTCGCAAAATGCATCATCATCTCGGAGTGGACAGGAGTCTCAAGGTGATATGTATCAGAAAATGGATTTTGACAATGATATCGGATATCAAAGGGTGGACACTATGTACAACGAGTTGGTTAATGAGAATTGTTTTCAAGATGCAAGTTCAGAGTTGGAGTTATATCTGAAGGAGAAAGTGGAAACTCCAAAGGCTAACCAGCTTGGGATAAAGTTTGATGTCTTGGGATGGTGGAGGATCAACAGTCCTAAGTATCCTATTCTAGCCTCAATAGCAAAGGATGTACTTGCTATGCAAGCGTATTCGGTTGCATCTGAATCAGCTTTTAGCAATAGTAATAGGATTTTATACCCATTTAGGAGTTGTTTGACTCACTACATGATTGGAGTTCTGATGTGCAGTGAGTAGTGGTTAAAGAGTGAGATTCAGTTGAATGAGAAAGGAGTGATTACAACTCAGCAAATGCTTGCTGAGATTGAGTTGCAAGATAGTCTTGAAAAGGTAAGTTGTTCTATTCATTATATCCTCTTTTCAATTGTGCATTTAAGTATTACTTAGTATTAACTTTGTCTTCATTAATCTTTTTTTCAGAGTTTGAGTCGCTATGCAAGCTGTGAAGATGAATGTTGAAGTTTCTGATCTGATAGAAGTCAAAAGAGGTTTGAACAAGTCTCTTACAAACACCCTTTTGAGTCCATTTGAATCAGGTCCCTGCATCTTATTTCTTTTTGTAATCGTTATACATAGGTGAAAGGTGATATTTGGACTGATCAAGAGATGAATGATTGAACTTCTTGAAGATTGAAGAGTGTCTTTGTGTTTGAATGTTTGGAATTGTTTCTGCCTTGGTTATGTTTAATTGTTTTCGAGTTTTCTTCAGTCCTTCTCATTGGAACTGATTTCAGTGTTAATAAGTTGAAACTTGTCAATGTTATTGTGTTTTATGGTTTGAATTTGAATAAGTTGAAACTTGAAGTCTTGGGTTGTCTTTTAATGTTTGTTAGAGCAAGTTTATTGGGGGGTTCATATAAGGGTAGTTCTTAAATTTTTTATGAATTAATTGTGTACTGTTTGGAATATAAGAACCTATGATCTCTTAGATAAATTTTTCTCATTTATTGGTAAGTTCTTATTTTGGGTATCTTATTTTTGAAATATTGTTTTTTAAAATTTAAAAAATTTAAATAGAATAGAAGTGGTATAAATGTGTAAACATTTAAGATTTTATAAAATTAAAAAAGATTCCATTTTTATTAATTTTCAAACATACAAAACATAATAAAAACATTAATACATATTACAACAGAAGTGCAATATATAAATGGAGAGAATGATTAATTTTAATACTGATTAGCTCCAAATATTCTCAACCAAATCATCTTGCAAGCATTTATTTTTTTCCTTTATCACGAATATCCTTTCGATTCTTGAGCATAGTAGCGACACATGAAGACCTGGGTGTTGGAAGTGTCAAACTACTTGTTTCTAAGTTTGATTTAGCAATTAATTGTTGATTTATGTATATTTTAATCACCCGATTTAAATTTAACTGATCGTTTAAACTTGCATTTCTTGGTTGGACTTGGAGTTCTCTGCCTTTCTTGTTCTTGCCTTTTCATCACGTAAACTTCCCCAAAGCTTTGTTTTTAACAATCCAACTTAAACCCTACAACTTCCAGGTCGAAAAGCGTGTTGTCTGCTTCATCATGTAAGCTCATGAGGCGATCAAACAAAAAATATACTCGAATTTGGTAACTTAACTTATCCAGAAATACTCTTTACTCTGTTCAAAGTTCAGACACCCAAGACATATACTTATTCATCAAGAAACAAATTTGCACTTAAAGAAACCGAGACAATCATCAACCACAAAAATACCACATATAAGTCTTTACAAAATGTGGCTACCTCTAACTCACATATTATTCTTTAGCTTCTTAAGTTAAAGCAGAGGACTCTTATTAACGAACATAGAGACCATAACACCAAATAAAAAACAAAACCAAACTTCAAATTCCTAAGAACTTGAGTCATCAAACAATATCAATGAAAGATAGATCATAAGCTGTCTTCTTAATCTCTGCCCTCTCCTTCTCCAGCTGGTTTCTTATGTTTGTGTACTTATCCATCATGTCTTGCCAACCAGTCCAACTTAAACCCAACACTTTTCAGGTATGTCAGAGCACCTTCAAAATCAGACACATCATAAAAGGAGTCTTCATATGGAACTTTGAAGAACCTCTTGGTTAGATCCAGGAGGACTTTCGTGTGAAATCTTCTCATATATTCATTCTTCGTACGGTACTTCTTTGCAGTCTTTGGGTGTAATTCAAAGATACGCCTCGCCAAATCCACCTGCTTAGTGAAAATGGGATGAGTATTGAGTAGAGTAAAACTCATATCTACACATTCAGCAATAAGAAGCTTCCAACAAAAGAAAACCACATCTTGTCCCAAATCGGACAAAAAAGCAGCAATGATGAAAGTTAAACGAAAAGTATTC
Organism: Camelina hispida; assembly: GCA_023657505.1. Lineage (NCBI taxonomy): Eukaryota > Viridiplantae > Streptophyta > Magnoliopsida > Brassicales > Brassicaceae > Camelina > Camelina hispida. Next base: position 29,924,537 of record CP094632.1, read on the forward strand.
TTACCTCTGAAGGAAGAATTTGTAACCCATTGACATCCACCAAATCTATTGGCTCTTCAGGCCTATTCAAAGGTTTCTTGGCCTTTACAGATCCATTTAATACACTAAGAACATCTATCACGGCAATAATCTCGAGTTCATCGTTCACAAGAAATCCAGCATCTTTTGCATGAAAACAAATAATAGACCACAATCATACTGCTAGTTACTAAATTGTCCATTGTAACGATATCATGACTATTCAAGTTATGGTATATATATCTACAAACGCAGAAAAGCTCACAAAACATCTCTTTCACTAACAACCTCACGCAAGGTTTAATATCAAGATCAATGGAAGTTGTCAAGAAATCAGTTCAACAGCTGCAGGCACAAGATGAGGATGGCTCAACAAAATCTGAGACAGAAACTGACCAGCAGGCGACTCCAGCTGAAGCGGTGCGATCGGTTTGGGTGAAGAACCAGAGGAAGCGTCACTAGACGCTGAAGAAGCCTCTAACCACAAAACTTCTCCGAGTTTTAACAGTCGTTGTCAAGCTTTGCAACGCGTTTTGCTGCGAGTAGATAAAACCAACAATTAAAAAAAAGTACCAAGAACAAGAAAATCCTTAAAATATTGGAAAGCTTGACTTTTTTGAAACTTTCAAGATCAAAAATCAGATTTGAACACAACCGGATCGGAATATTTGGTTAATTGAATCAAGAAGAAGAGATTTGAGACATACCCTGAAACGAAGTTGAAGTCTTGAACCAGAACGCGTGAACCCAGGAACACTGGCGGTAAGGAACATAGATCCAGAACCGTTGTCGGAAGTTCTAGGTGGTAAGACGGGAGATCGAACCATCTCCAACTGTTAGTCGATTCTTTCTTTGGCGATTGGCTTCCAAATCGCCTTCGCTACTTATCTCTTTCTCTCAATTCCCTTCGAATCCATACCCTTCCTCTGATTCCAGGTTACTTGATTCAAAACTTTCAAGCTTCTGATTCCAAATTCATCAGTCGTTTCGTCGATTCAATCGCAACTGAGAGAGAGAGAGGAAAAAAGAAATAAATCGAGCAGTAAATTTTTTTTTTCTGTTTTCTATTATTTTTTCGACTAATAGAATGGCGACATGTATCGCCCCTTAAACCATAATTCAGTCTCTTATATAAGAGGAGATCTTACCAATTTTTTCATTTCTGATTAATCTTTTTTAGCCAAAAGACTAAGAGCTCTCTTATAATCCCCCCGATAAACAAGGTCTTAGGTTTATGTCTTGAAGACTTGAACTCCTGAATCTTGATGATCCGATGGAAATGTTTTGGATAATTCGTTTTTACAGTATAATTCGGTTTTAAACCGGTTTTAAAACCGATCTGAATTGTTTTCGGTTTAATGTCGGATTTGAAAAAAAGGAAACCGATCCAAAACCGAATGGATCCGAACCGATCCAATCCGGAAAAGCTGTCGGATCCTAATCAGATTATTTATCTCTCAAACCGAATAATCCGAAATCCGATAAAACCGAACCGATCCGATCCGAAAATCCGAATGCCCAGGGATATTTACTAAATAAATAACGTTTATATACAAAGATGGATAGTTAAGGGGAAATAAATGAAAATTATGAAACATTCTTAGAATTTATTGGCAAGTTTATTTTTGTGTGTATTATTAACTTCAGTTGTAGATATTTCAGAACTCTCTCACATCATGATTTTAGAGAATGACGAAGTTTACATAATTCAGGAAAATGATGTTGATTCTAGACGCTCTCTAGATGCCAGATTAGTTCTCTAAAGAGGAAAGCTAGCTAAAACGTATACTTAAGAGCTGTTTGTGAAGACTAAAGCTCGAGAAAGTAAAGGCTAAAAGGTGATCTAAGTATCACTATCGATGCCAACTTTGTTTTCCATTATCTTTAACTTTTGTAACAACTTTTAAAAAAGTTTTCACTAATCTCACAACAGATCAAACCTGAAGCAAGAGTAGGTCTTATCAGAGATTTGTTCTGATATCAGTTAAACATCAATAAAGTTGATTTGCATTAAAACAATACATATGAAATTTGTTAATGATCATTTGGTCTTTACTACTCATGACGATCACACGAATATAAATCTAATCAAATCCAGAATAGCTGAGTGTATATATGACGCTTGAATTTTCACAACTTCATATATATTCTTTCAGACTTTCCAATTCCATTTATTTTTGACATACTCGACATGAGCTGCATTATTTAGTACGACCACGTACTGATTATAGTTCAGACTTGTACAATAACCAACGGCGTTGATTGCTTTAATATCGGATAACTGATATAATTAATCTTTTTATGCCTCATCTTCACTAGTATTTTGTTTCTTACTTTGTCTGTCTCCTTCATCGGATGGTTGTCGTCTTTCTTGTTTTCTTCCAACCTCCGTTGGCAACAAGAGATATTTTTTACTATCTTCGGACAGTACCTGATCAGATTCGTATTTCACTTCCTGCACAAATAAATTATTAATTAAAACATAAGCAACAATATCATTATTTTAATGTGAAAGTTAATTATGCTTTTTGACATATTGGATGATAGCTTAAGATGTTTGTAATCATACCGGAATTTTTCCAACAAGCATATGAGCCTTGTAGAAAACATCTTTAACTTGGTTTTCATCACCCCAAGCCTCCTCAAACTCGGTTATTAGGTCTTCATTTATAAGCTCTACACCTTTCTCCTTGGCCTTCATCGCGGGCTGCCACGATCTCAAGAACCCTATAAACCCTCTAAGCGAGAGTTTATGCGGGATGTCTAGAGTTATAGGCTTTCCTTCGGACCCCATCCCTATGCTCTCAAATGGAAATGCCAACGTTTTATAACCGTCAAATGCCAAATTCATAATAGGAGTTCTAAAAGGTAGAGTTGAGTCCACAAGGCGCTTCATTATGGGATCGACCTCAGGGGAGATAATGATATCGTTGTACACCCAAACGGCAATTAGGCCTCCTTCTTTGCGAAGAACACGTTTTGCTACGTTGTAAAATGTGGTGAGGTCGAAGAAATGGACAGCTTGTGCAGCAACTATGAGATCAACAGAATTTTCTCCCCCGATTAGAGCCACCATCTCATCTTCTGACATCGTTATTGGAGTGTGATGGTAACTGATTCTTGAGTGTTTAATTGCTCGTTTGAGTTGTGCTTCGTTTATATCGGTAGCCACAACATTCTCGTAATGCTCCACAAGCTGTAAAGATATAGAGAGTTGTCGCTATTGTCAAGACTACAGTATGTATTATAATATGATTAACAAGATTCTATTTTTGCTATTATATACGTACTAGTATATGCTGATTATGCTATATCTATGATTTTATCCACGTGGTGATCTCATATATGGTTCATGAATATTTTTGTGAATTTAGTGAGAAAGTACCAACATAATTGACATGGGACGACAAAAGAGCCCTCCTAAGTGTACATTTTGTTGCTGGGCTTATTTACTTATTAGTATAATCGCCGTATCACAAATCATACTAACTTGGTCTTACAATTATAAGAAGGTTTTAGATTTTTCCAAGATCTAAAGAAAGATGGAATTAGAAAGTTGATAATTAATTACGTACCCCAATAGCAGCCTGGCCGTTACCAGTTCCGACATCCCAAGCAAACTTGTGGTCCTGTGTCCGTGCGGCAATCTTCTTGTACCAATCGATGGGATATCTAGGCCTTGCGTCGAGATAAGCTTTAGCCTCGTTTTCTGATAAGGCAGCCATTTTCCTCTTCCTCTTCTCCTCTCTTCTTGTTTCCTTGCTTTGAATGCTCAACTTCGTTTTATATATACAACTCTTGTTTGTAATAATATATTATGAAAACGTGTTGAATGAAGTCCAAATTGGCGAGAGGTAAAGTTTCACTATAAATAAGTCCTTCCAAAGGAAGCCGTGATCTTTAAGGACTTCTCTGTTTTAGTATATATTTTGGTTGAACAAGACAAAAACAGTGTCAGTATATCAGTAAAACATGTGACGTTCCATGAAATGATAGAGGTAAATCCATGGTTTTTGAACTTTGTTACTCCCTTCATTGTCTCGATCAAAATTTCTTAGTATCTTATTTTGTATATTAGTTTTTCTGTCTGGAAAGATCAATACAATTAGAGTAATTTTTTCTTTCTAAATAAAAATCTAAATGATTTGTTGGAAAGAATAACAATCTTAGTAATTTTTTGGCAATACGTCTTTTACATTCAAGAACAATCAAAGTTTGAGTAAAATTAGATGGACTAGTATGATTTGTGTTCTTCTCTCATCGATAATGATACAATCATACGATTCTTTTAGATGCAATTAGACACCTATTGAATACTACATTGAAAAGGGAAAAAAAGGACTAAATCTCACTAAGTGACAAACTATCAATACAAATAATCTCACTAAGTGACGAACTATCAATTTTAAAATTCATCAAACAAACAAAATATATCTCTATAAAATAATTCGAGGAAACTGTGTTTTGTGAAAAAATAAATAAAAAATCTGGTTTCCACTCATAATGGGCTCGGTTATGGGCTTATCTATTGGGTTAGTTTTACGAAGATAAGTGAGAATATAAATGAGAATTAGATGAGTCTCTGAGTTTTTTTTTTACTCTTTCTTGACGAGAGCAGAGTATCGTTGCTCTGTTCTTGTAACTGTAACTCCGACGAGTTTGTTCTGCGGTGGTGCGTGATTCCGAAGATACATTCGCTAAGTTCTGGTTCACCTTCGATCGCGTTTCTTCATCGCTTTTGAGTTGGAGTACAAGCCGTGAAATCATGAGTGAGATCGTGAGAGTTCAAGAGATCTGTTCCAAGTCAGAACACCTAAAGATAGCCTCCAAGAACTGCTTGAATCAGATTACTATCATATCGAATGTTTCTTCTTCTGATCGCTCGTTTCAATCTAATGGAAGCTTCAAAGACTTCGTCTCTGTGTTATTGGCTCGACGTGATAGTTACCGTATAAGAAGGTTCTCTTTGAAGCTGCGATCAATGGATTTTGATTCAGTTACGTACAATCTTGTCAATGACTGTGTACGCAACGTGTTGAATCGACGTGTTTTGGTTCTTGAACTGGACGTAAATGTCAATGAAGGTTACGCACTGCCATCTGAAGTCTTCACTTGCAAGAAAGTTGAGAAATTGAGACTAGGGTCTGGTTTTGTTATTGAAAACATCCCTAGAAGCGCTTCGCTTCCAGCTCTGAAGACCCTCCTTCTTGATAAAGTTCGGTTCAATGCTACTGCTGGTGTTTGTGCGTTTACAAGGCTTGTTTCTGCTAGCCCTTTGCTTGAGGAGTTAGTCATATACAGGAACGACAGTGAAGATTGGAAATGGTCTCTCATTGTGCGTAGCGAGATCCTTAAGAGACTTACTTTTCGAGGTGGAGGTTGGAGAGATCATAGTGGATGTAGTTATGAGCCTATTAGCTTTGATACTCCGAGTCTTGAATACTTCGAGTGCTTTGATATCGTCCGAGATGAGTATCCAGTTGTTAATCTCAACTCACTTGTTGAAGCTAAGCTAGAACTTCTTGTTTTTCTTGGTGGTGATCACTACGATGCTAAGAATCTGATGAAGGGCTTAAAAAATGTTCGGACTCTGAGCATTGGCGCTGTTGACACAATGCAGGTAAAGGATCTCTATTGTTTCTCTTTAATATATATGTTACTGCAGCTTAACAACTAGAGAGTATCTAGCTAGGAGGAACCATTGAGAGATACGAAAATCATAATCTTGCTAGACATTAGAATGATTTGTTGAAGTTATTATGACTGAATAAAGTTGTGTGTTTAAACTCTGTTCCAGGTGTTTAATACCTTCAAGAAAAAAGTACCAGTGTTTGAAAACCTGTGTCATTTATCAATTAGCACTGAATTAGCTTCTTCCTGTTGGGATGCTGTGCCAATTCTGCTTGAGAAATCTCCAAATCTGAAGACTCTCACCGTTGAGGTATGACCAATGTCACCCCTAAAAGTATATATTGTTTAAACAAAAGAATCAAAAACTCTGACAAAATCTTCCTGTGTTCTTTTTTTTTTCAAGGCTTTGCATTACAATACTCAAGACCGTGGGGATGTGAAATCTGTTTGCAAATGCTTGGATGGCTATTATTTCCTATTGTCATGCCATATTAAGGTTCTAACGATAACAAAGTTCAAGGGAGATATCGGTGAGATGGTGCAAATAAAGCATGTGCTGGAGAAATTGCCGCGTCTTGAGCTGTTGGAACTTCATAGTCAGGAAAGCAGAAATGACTTAAAGCTGAAGATCATGGTGGATCTCCTAATGCTTCCTAGAGCTTCGTCAAAATGTAAAGTCAAGGTCAAGTTTGCTTGAACAAACATCAGTTTGTTCCCCTCAACATGAAACTTCCATATCTTCTGATAAGTGAAACATGAGAACTGCGTTTGTTTAATTAGTGTCTTTCCTTGATAGAACAGCTTTTTTTTTTTGCCATCTCTCACTGGTTGTTGTGCTGTGTCGTTTCTAAAGCTACATTAGGTGAATGTCAAAAAAAAAAAAAAAGCTACATTAGGTCTTTCATAACTCATTTTGTGTTGCATGTTACTTCTTATATACACAGTCAATATTTGACAATTTGGTGAATGGATTATTGATATATATGACTGATGTATATCTTCTGCTCTAATAACATTGTAATTTAGATGATTTTATCAACATATACAAAACGAGTAAAGTCTCTGTATAGGCAACACAACGATTCATTAATTAACCACACTCTAAATGTTACAAAACTCGAACCATCACCCCAATTTAGAAAAAAACTAGACATTCCTAGTAAATAATGTGCAGATAACCAAAACTTTATTTTTCACCTAGTAAATAATGAATTTGTTCATAAGACAAACAAAAAAAACAAAAAAAAAATGGATTTGTTCAAAAAACATAATATAATTCCACGTATAATATGAGTTTTTTATTTCATTAAATATAAAAATTCCAAGTGAAAAGGAAAAAAAAAAAAAAACCGCGGATCCAGAACGTGACCCGGGTTGACCACGTTCTCCTCTTTTTTCCCCCAAATCTAAAACCCTAAATTCTCAATTGCCGTCGCTCTCGTCACACTCTCCGTTCACTCCACCCCCAGCGACAATCCCCGTAGAAATCTCAGTGCCTCCAATGGAGTTTTCATTACAAGACGACGATTTTGGAGGAGATTTTTCCGCTGCTGCAAATGCCTCCAGGGCTTCAGGTCTGAAGCCTCCCACATTAATATAGATTCCTCACAATTTCATGGTTTTGCAGTTTTTCTCATTCTAACTGTATCATTCAGGTAATAAAAGAAGCTTCGGGGATCTCGAAGACGATGAAGATGATATCTTCGGATCAAAAAAGGTAGGCTCTTTTGAATCTCTTATATATATAATATATGTCACACGTTCAATTTTTGCATTGATCAAGTTTGAGATTCAAATTTTTGAAATTATCGCTGTTTAGGGTCGAACTAAAGTAGAGGAAGCAGCACCTGGTGTTGCAACTGGGATGATTTTGTCACTTCGAGAGAGGTTTTTTTAATCAAATCCTTTCGACTTGTTTTTGGGTGCAAAAAGCTTATGAATTTAATGTATAATCCTAACCTTGTTCTGTCCTCTTTCTCTTTGGCAGTCTTCAGAATTGTAAAGATGATCTTGCTTCATGTCAAGTATTGTTATTATTCTCTACTCTTATTTCAGTTTATACTAATTGTTGCTGTTTACAATTGCATCTTTTTTAATTTTTGTATCTAACTGTATGTTATTGGTTAGAATGAGCTTGAATCATCCAAGACAGAGATTCAGAAGTGGAAATCAGCGTTTCAGAACGAGTCCTTTGTTCCTGCTGGAAAATCTCCTGGTTAGTCTCTCCATTACAAATGTTGGTTTGCGTATTTGTTTATGTAATGCTAATCATTGACTACTCAAATTGATTCTGTTTGGTTACAGAACCTAGATTTCTGATTGACTATATTCAAAACCTAAAATCGTCTGAGAGATCTTTGAAAGAACAGGTTGGCATTTGAGCAATAGGTTGTGTATTTTTATCAATATGAAAGGTCTTGATTTTTTTTCAAATATGGTTTGATGGGTTATTTCTATTTTCAGTTAGAAATTGCAAAAAGAAAAGAAGCTTCATGCATTGTACAATATGCAAAACGGGAACAGGAAATGGCAGAGTTGAAGGTAATTAATTCTCCACGAACTCATCGCCTAAATTATATGTTTTCTTGAACATCACAGAGAATTAATGTCTTCTTGGATTTGTAATTCTAGTCAGCTATTCGCGATTTGAAATCTCAACTCAAGCCAGCGTCAATGCAGGTACACTTCTCCACATGTTTTCATTCTGAAATATGTTATATAATTATGGCAACAAAATAAACCATGAAAGTTAGTTGTTGAATTAACTTTAACCTCTAGGTATAGTCCTCTTCTTTTTATGTCATAGTGTTCCTTTGAGAATTGTCATCCTCGACCTTTGATTCATGTAGAGGAAAAAGTCTCCTAGTCCTGTAGTTTCTCTGGTCTGAATATGATATTATGATGATATGCAATGTTCCTTGTAATCCTATTCCTGGCGCCTAATTAAGTCTGAGATATATGGCTATTATGTCAATTCACATTAGTCATCTAGCAGCTCGAAATGATCAGATAGCAGAGTACTTGAAGTATTATTGACTTAACTTTGTAGGCGAGGAGGTTGTTGCTGGATCCAGCAATTCATGAAGAATTTTCACGCCTGAAGGTTTGCACCTACTGTTTTTCTATTTGGCGTTAGACTACTCTATCTTAAGTATGTAATTGTGGTAATAGATTCTTAGATAATCCAAACTTGTTGCTACTAGTCTAAATTCTTCTGAGTTATTAATGGCCTGAAAGAAGATTACTTAATAACTTATATAGCCTGGTGCTGTCTTCATTTGGAGATTCCTGGTAATAAATCAGCTTGTTTGATTTTCTCTTAGGTCGCAAGTACAGTTGCAGATGAAATCTCCCAACATTTTTTCTTATATTTGTTGCAAACTTGCAATGAAAAATGAGTAAATGAAGCTTGACATCATATATCTGTTTAATGCAGAATCTAGTTGGGGAAAAAGACAAGAAGATAAATGAACTCCAGGATCATGTTGCAGCACTTGCTTTTACTACTCAAAGCAAGATGGGAAAAATGCTTATGGCAAAATGCAAAACCCTGCAAGAGGAAAACGAGGAGATTGGGCACCAAGCTGCTGAAGGAAAGGTATAGCTTGTTCTACTCTCAGTCTTCACAATCTGGAATTACTCGGATTATAGAAGCAGTAGTCAGTCGTATTCTTCTATAGAACATGATTTTCTGAAAAGGGCAAGACAATTGATATTTCCCTATGTTCATGTTGTATTTACAGATTCATGAACTAGCGATGAAGCTTACAATGCAGAAGTCTCAAAACGCAGAACTCAGAAGTCAATTTGAAGGTAAGTCACATGTTGATATTAGATTTAGCAAAAGATTCCTTGTACAGATAGAATATGGAATTGAGGTTTTGTGGAATGCAGGACTGTTCAAACACATGGAGGAATTAACAAATGATGTTGAGAGATCAAACGAAACGGTAAATTAATCATCTGTCTTTATCTCTTAATTCCTATTAAGAGTTTTTTTTTTTTTCTTAAGACGGGAGATTGATTATGGGTTTTTGTTGGAAATGGTGACTTTGATGAATCTCTCAGGTAATAATATTGCAAGAGAAATTGGAAGAGAAAGAGAAGGAGATAGAGAGAGTAAAGAAAGGGATGGAAATTGTTGTGCCTGATGTTGTTGTAGTAGGTGACAACAACAATGATGAAGTTGTTGAAATTGATGAAGATGCAAAAGAAATGGATGGTGGAGAATAGAAAATTAGCTTATCAAACAGATGTTTTGTACATTTTGAAAGTTTTAAAAGCACATTTTAATTTCATTTTATATCTCTGCATCTGTTATTGTTTCAGTGCTAATTCTTCATCCTCTTATTAGTATATTTTTCTTTACAAGTTTCCTCCAAAACCATTTATCACATAAGTACAATATAGATATGTCTAAATTTTGGGGGGACAAAAGTGTAATAGTAAATAAATTGGAGTACTCAAATCGAATACTGATAAATAAAAGTAACATTATTACACTTTTTCCCCCAAAAGATAAATAAATCACAGCTTTAGGTCAATTAGTTGTTACGAACGAATTCAAAATCCTAAGGAGCGGGAAAATACAGATTGACGTGTCACAAATCCATCATCATCTTCATTAATCAGATCAAAATAATAGGGTTCATCATCACAAAATCCAGAAACCGTCACAGTTCAAAATTTTTCAAAAAAAAAAAAAAGAAAAAATGGAGAAGTACGAGAAGCTAGAGAAGGTCGGAGAAGGAACGTACGGCAAAGTCTACAAAGCGATGGAGAAAGGAACCGGTAAGCTCGTAGCACTGAAGAAGACTCGTCTCGAGATGGACGAAGAAGGAATCCCACCAACCGCACTTCGTGAGATCTCGCTTCTCCAGATGCTATCTACATCGATCTACGTTGTTCGGTTGCTCTGCGTCGAACACGTTCATCAGCCTTCAACGAAATCCCAATCCCCCAAATCCAATCTCTATCTCGTTTTCGAGTATCTCGACACTGATCTTAAGAAATTCATAGATTCGTATAGGAAAGGACCTAATCCGAAGCCGCTTGAGCCTTTTCTGATTCAGAAATTGATGTTTCAGCTTTGTAAAGGAGTCGCGCATTGTCATAGTCACGGTGTGCTTCACCGTGATTTGAAACCGCAGAATCTTCTTCTGGTGAAGGATAAAGAGCTTCTTAAGATTGCTGATTTGGGTCTTGGTCGTGCTTTTACTGTTCCTCTTAAGTCGTATACGCATGAGATTGTTACTCTTTGGTATAGAGCTCCTGAAGTTCTTCTTGGTTCCACTCATTATTCAACTGCTGTTGATATGTGGTCTGTTGGTTGTATCTTTGGTTAGTCTCTCTGATGATGTTTTTTTGCTGTTCTTTGAATTCGTCTCTCTGCGTTTGTGATTTTTGTATTTATGTTTGTTTTTTGCTATCTTTGAATTTTGCATTAGCTGAGATGGTTAGGAGGCAAGCTCTCTTCCCTGGCGATTCTGAGTTTCAGCAGTTGCTTCATATCTTCAGGTATTTTGAGTTTACCTTCAATTGGTTATTTTGGTTTTGTCCAGTGTCAATGTGAATTGCATCATTGAATGATATAGCTAGCTTACCGATTGATTCTATATAGTTTAGGTTTCATTGATCATAGTTCAATGGATTTAAGGATTCGGAATTCTTGGATAGAGAGACTATGATCTTGCTAATGGTTTCTTTTTTGGTTCATGGAGGTTGCTAGGAACACCAACTGAGCAGCAATGGCCTGGTGTTTCCACTCTGCGTGACTGGCATGTCTACCCTAAGTGGGATCCGCAAGACTTAACTCTTGCTGTTCCTTCTCTTTCACCTCATGGAGTTGATCTTCTCACGGTAATCAACTGACTGATGACCATAGCATATGAATATTGATTGTTGCAGATCAGTTCTAAACTCCTCTTCTTCTTATGCCTAACCTGAAGACTGCTTTGTTAATTCTTTCTGATTGAGCTTTATGTTTTAACAAATGCAGAAATTGCTCAAGTACAATCCAGCCGAAAGAATCTCAGCAAAAACAGCACTTGATCACCCATATTTCGACAGCCTTGACAAGTCTCAGTTCTGAAGCGAAACACTCACAAGTTCATTTGTGAATCTGTTGTCATCGTCTTGGTGAATTTTAAACATTTGTTTTATGTTGAATTCCGACACATCTGTGTCTTCTTATGTTTGGATTAGAGAATCTGTAGTCTTGCAGACGAAACTGGTAAAGCTTGTTTTCTCGAGTGAATGTAAAATACAATGGTGTGGTAGCAATGAGATGATTCCTTAAGATCGTTTATTCTTGTGTAATCATACAAACTTGATGCTCAGCATTCTGAAGATGTCAACTTTGAGAGTTAAATTGAGACCTTGGAGGTGAAAATAAAGGGTCTATTATAGAATTGTCAAACCCAAATGTTACGTACAATGGTATTAGTGTACACAATTGGTATTCTGACACACACACTTTTGCCCACAAATGGTTTACAACACAAGAAGCTGCTCAAAGACACTAAGTTAAAAAGATTGATCGCTACACACAATTGAAGGAAACCAAATAATACAGTAGTAGTAGTAGTAGCAGCAGCAGCTATCGATTATGACGTGATGTGAAATCAATTGGACCACACATGAACAAGGCCGTGTCTGTTTCCTGTGTATATCTCATTGCGTTCCTCGTCATAAAAAAGAGCGGTTATGTCTTCTAAAGCTTCAGCTACCGCATTTCTTCTTTGCTTTGAGTTCTTCCCCGCGCAACTGCTACTGCTCTCTTCTTCTTTTGGAGGTCCACTGCTTGGTGTTATTTTAGCTAAGCATTTCCCGGTCAATATATTGCTGATATTGATTGATCCCGCTGCACCACCCCAAAAAACAACATTAACCAATCTCCATCAACGGGATATGTTAGATTATATACCTTGATGGGTTTATTCTACTTACCATTTCCTTCTATCCACTGATCTTCGGTATCTGCTTTGCAGTACGAGATGATCAGATCTTGATCACTTGTTATGTAGATATTATTTGTGTTACAGTCCGGATGCCATAGAAGATGGTCCTCAAAGGAAGTCACGAGCTCTCCGCGAAAATTCCAAACAGAAACGTTTCGATTCCTGAATGTCAGAAACAACTGGTTCTCATACAGAAATATGAATGCAGACGGTGTCATGAACTCAGCTCTACTAACTTCCATTAGCTCAGCATTTCTTACCTGAGTTTCCAAATCAGAAACCAATCTTTGTTATAAAAAAATGTAAAACCAAAGCTAAAGATTTATTGATTGAATCAGATAAAAATCAACTCACGTCAAGAATTTGAAGATTCTCATTCTCTTGCTTAACAAGTAGTTTCTCATTGAATTGTTCAATGAAATCAACTTTCTTGTTTCGGTGGAGCAAATGATTGAAGGACTTGAGAACTGTGCCATCTTCTATCGACAGAATCTTCAGAGGAACATGACTGATAGCTCTCTTGAAGATCAATAACATTATCCCTGGACTGATGCAGGAAACAAATGGACAGTACAGTTAGAGAAGTTACAAGTCTTTCAACCCAAACTAGTGGACAGAACAGTAACGCAATCCGCTTGCTCAATATTTGCAAACATAAAACAACAAAAAAGGGTCAAACATAGATGGAGGAAAGTTACCTGATCTTAATTTCCTGGACATTTTTATCTGATATAGAATATAGCATGGTATAGTTTTTCAGATCAAAAACCTTGTACACACTGCATGAAAGAGCTATCGGGATCAGAGGATGAAACTTGTAGTCACAAAATTTAGGAAGTTCAGACCAGAAAAGAACCTGTCCTGCGCAGAATAAGTCAGCACCTTTCCATTGACATCATCAAACTCAACAAAACCAGGCCACTTTAATGATTCAGACTCAAAAAGAGCAAACCCTGCATCGGGCTGACCTCTCAGAATATACCTAATATTTGAAAATAACCAGAAACACACATAAGTTTGAATAACCCATAAAGAACAAATATGACCCACAATGGAAGATAACATACTCAATTCTAGTGGATCTGCATTTCAAAGAGCTGAAATTGTCTGAAGCATAAACCGAAACTGTGATGAGAGAATCATTGTTCTTGTTGTAGAACAAGCTCCTGATGACTTCATCTGGACTAACATTCAAAAAGCATATTCTTTTGTTCGTCTCTGCAAATAAAAATTAAGAATCCAAAAGGTTAAACAACTAAACTTACACAAAGCTGAATGAAACAAACGTACTCAAAGTTAGCGCAAATTACCTCTACTGAAAGCTGCGCAGACACCAGAATGAGCAAGGGCAAAGACAATGTCCCTTGCAGCAACAATCTCGATGACTTTTGTTCTTTTCATCAAAAACGGTAATGCAACTAAACAGTGTCCCTTTGGATCGTGTGTATCATATTGCTCCTGAAAATTAATTTAGCAAGAGAACAGCTTAATTAGTAAATTAATCAATGCCAATTAAAAGAATTTAAGTAAACAATGAGAGCAAACCAAACCTATTTCTAGGGTTTGGGAGGGAGATTTTTTCCAAAATCAGAGAAATTAGGGCAAATCCCAAAGATTGAAAATTTAAAACATACCACGAGACGCATGTTGCGAAATCTCTCCTGGGCAGTACTAATAGAGAAAGCTCGATCCTTGCGAGATGAGATTTCTCTACGTTGAAGCTTCTTGACGCTGTTGACGAACCCATCGGGTCGAGACCTTTTCTTAGCCACAACTCTTCTTCCACTACAAGGTCTAGGGCTTGCTGTAATCCTTCTTCCTTCCATCTACTTCCTCCTCCTTCAAAAGCCCTAATATTTTTACAGCAGGTTCCGTTTTTTTTTTTTTTTGTTGGAAACCCTAGAATGATGAGGAAGACAAGGCAAGAGAAGTTAAAGAAGAAAGAAACCCTAAGCTTAGGGGAGGAGAAGAGATGAAGAAGAAGCGAGAGTTGGGTTATCTCCAGGGAGGAAGACGAGAAGTGACGGCTACTACATGGGAGTGTGACGTAAGCAAGATTTGAAGATTCAGATTTGGGATTCAATGTTTGAAAGAGCTCTTCTTTGTTTCAAAAAATCTCAATTTCGAGCATGAACCAGACGAAATCGAACCACATCTGAATTATTTTCGCGTAGATCGAAGACAAAGTTAAGTTAGAAAAATTGAATATATTAAAACGTTGCGTTTTAAACAAAGTTGGAAGAAATTAGCTTTTATGGGCTTATTAAGGCCCAATACAACCTTGGAGAAGGACAATCCATTTATTTCACTTTTTATATTCTTCGTCGAAAGTTGAATGTTAATTGATCTTAAGAATTGGTTATCCAAATGCACATACACTTTATACACCTTTTGGTGAAAAATTATAGTGACATTCAAAATTTTTTTTTTTTTTTATGTTTTAGAAAATGATTGCAAAATCCATTCAAATTTTTGGAATATTTTTGACTCTTACGCTAAATCATGTGATTACAAAAAGAAAAAAAAAAACAGATGTCGCAAATTCACTGCAAAAGAAAGTCAAATCATGACACTCACCTTATTATTTTAATCATCTCCCTTCTTCCCAGATCCCACACCTCAAGCTGAACTAATTAATGCAAATAGATCTTTGGAACAATATAAATATGGTCAATCTTTTGAAACATTGTATACGTACGAAAAGTCAAGTCAAATTTTCAGCAGAATTGTCATAAACTTACCTCTTCAATCATGTGATTTTAAACTATTTTAAACAGACGACACAAATTCACTTACAAAAGAGGTCGATAAATAAAACAAATACTAATAAAGACATGATTATTATAGTAAGCGAGCCAGATATAACGCGGGCCAAACACACAAAAGCCAGTCTCGTGTAAACGAAGAAATGGACCCAGAAAATGACACACGGTGACTTAGATCATTCGAGTTTGTTTACGTAATAAACCCACACGATATTAGGCAAAAGCGACGGATAACGCAGGAAGCATGGTCGCTCCATGTGATTTACTATCAATGATATCAACCCCGTAACCTCACCTTATTATTTTACTATCAATCTCCCCTTCTTCTCCCACCTCCACATAGCTGAACTAATTAATGCAAATCTTTGAAACGATATATATATATAGAAAAATTCTCGGGTTCACCCACCCCTAATTAACCAATCAAAATACAACAAAACGCCATGTTATAATCATATTTATAAAATAAATCAAAATTAAAATAAAAAGACAAAACAAATAAAGGAAACAAATTCTGTAGATTTTTTAATAAGGAAATTATGTCGGTTTAGGTTTATAAAAAAATGATTAGAGTGTAGATTTTACAATTAAAAACAAATATATGTCGGTTTGGGTTTATAAAAGAGTGATTAGGGTTTAGATTTTATAATTAAACAAAATTATATGTCGGTTTGGGTTTACAAATTGGTGGTTAGGGTTTAGATTTTATAATTAAACGAAATTATATGTCGGTTTGGGTTTATAAAAAAGTGGTTAGGGTTTAGGATTTAGATTTTACAATCAAACAAATTTATATATCGGTTTGGGTTTATAAAAGAGTGGTTAGGGTTTAGATTTTACAATTGAAGAAAATTATATGTCGGTTTAGGTTTATAAAAAAAAGTAATTTGAATTTTGATATTATAATTAAAAACTATAATATAATATTTAGAATTAACAATTATAAAATTAATTGATATACAGATTTTGTTTCTTTAATTAATTATTTTGTTTCCTTAGTTAATAAGGGGTGAATAAGAGTGGTTCACCCCTAGGGGTGAACCCAAGAATTGTTCATATATATATATATATGGGTCAATCAATACAAATTTTGTTTAATAAAAGTTCAACCAACAACCATTTTTCTAAGAAGAGCTGTCTATACGTGGAGTGTAAACGGTCTTACGCTGTTTAAATGGCAATTAATGAGGTTGACTGTATTTGTACATTTTGTCCGTGTTTAAGCTATTCCTTGTTAGTCCAAATTCTAAAGTTTTTAGTTGAAAAAAATCTTTAAAACTAACTATAAATACATTAGCTTTTCTTTGTGATTAATAATACTTCAACTATTGTTTTATTGTTTTTGCTATTCATAATTTATAAGTAATTAAAATTGCATAGAATGCCATATAATAGTATATATTTATCATTTTGCAACTAATTTCTTTTCAAGAATTTGGAGTAAGATATGTTGTTTTAAAGAAGTTTTTTTATGAATTTAGAATCGTATAACAAATAGAATTTGGAGTCTCAAATTTTACCAAATTCTAAAACTTGAAGCAAGTTATACACACCAACAAAAAAAGTATCTTATAAAAATGTAATTTCTTCCCAACTTATGAATAATCAAATCTATATATTTTTAATCATTTATGTTTAAACGTTTTAAGTAATTGGAACTTTCTTAATTCTGATTATTTTATGGTATTTACTGCCAAAAAAGGCCTTTAAAAATCCCTTTATAATAAAAGGGAAGTACACAACATTGTTTTGGTAGACTTTATAATTTTAATAAATGGTTACAAATAGGTTATACATAAATTATAAATTAATTCATATATTAATTATAACAAATAAAACCTTAATTATAACAGAAAATCTTAAATGGGTTATTCCAAATTGATAGTTCATGATATTCCAAACTTTATTTTCGGAAGATCACGTATATGGTTCCAAATATGTAGAATCACAATATAACCAATTTATTTTCCACAGATTTTATTGATAAATCACATCGATAAAAAATTTATTAAAGGAATAAAAATATACTCTCAATCATAAAAAAAAGAATCAAATCTCGCTAACTTAACAAGATTAATCGTGATCTTCGGGATCGTATTCAGAAATTAAAAATTAAACCTTAATGCTAGATTAGGACCGTGCTAGAACACGGGTTGAAATTACTTTTATCCCCTTTATAATAAAAGGGAAGTACACAACATTGTTTTGGTAAATTTATAATTTGAGTAAATGGTTACAAATAGGTTATACATAGATTATAAATTAATTCATATATTAATTATAACAAATAAAACCTTAATTGTAACAGAAAATCTTAAATGGGTTATTCCAAATTGATAGTTCATGATATTCCAAACTTTATTTTCAGAAGATCACGTATATGGTTCCAAATATCTATAATCACATTATAACCAATTTATTTTCCACAGATTTTATTGATAAATCACATCGATAAAAAATTTATTAAAGGGATAAATATATACTCTCAATCATAAAAAAGAATGAAATATCGCTAATTTAACAAGATTAATTGTGATCTTCGAGATCGTATTCAGAAATTAAAAATTTAACCTTAATGCTAGATTAGGACCGTGCTAGAACACGGGTTGAAATTACTTTTATTTATATTATAATTTTAGAATAAAATATAATTTACATGATTGATTTTAAAAGTTTTTAAAGTCCTAATCTAGCATTAATCATGATCTTTGGAATCGTATTGTATTCTAAAATTATAATATAAATGAAAATAATTTCTACCCGTGCTCTAGCACGGGTCCTAATCTAGTACTTTAGCATTTAGAAATACTCCCATTAAAACTCGTGGCATATTTAGAAATATTTTAAAGCGAAAATATTTTTATTTAAATCAAATTTCTAAAAAACGGATGTGTTACTTATTTATATGAGTCGTGTCAGAAAAATTAGTTACAGAAAAAAGAGGGTCTCTCACATTTAAGGAAAATAAAAACCTCTGAGGAATAAAAAAAAAAGCGTAACAGAGAAGACGAAGACGAAGAAGCAAAAGTATGAGTGGTTCTGTATCAATCAAATCCGATGATAAAAAGGAAGAGAAGCCAGCAGCTGCCATGTTACCACAACCTCCCAAACCAACCGCTTCTTCCATGGAAACGCAATCCGCCGGTAAAAATAAATCGCGGCGGAAACGCAACTGCAAAATCTGCGTCTGTTTCAGTATCCTCTTGTTCCTCCTCATCTGTATAATCATAATCATCTTAGCTTTCACTCTCTTCAAACCAAAACGTCCAGTCACAACCATGGATTCCATCTCCGTTGAACGTCTCCGAGCCTCCGTCAACCCACTCCTCCTCAAAGTCTTCCTAAACCTAACGCTAAACGTCGATCTCTCGCTTAAAAACCCTAACCGAGTCGGGTTCAGCTACGATTCGTCATCGGCGCTGCTTAACTACAGAGGGCAGCTCATCGGTGAAGCTCCACTCCCGGCGAGCCGAGTCGCGCCGCGGAAAACGCATCTTTTGAATCTGACGCTGACGCTAATGGCGGATCGGTTGTTATCTGAGTCGGAGCTTTTGTCTGATGTCATGGCTGGCGTCATACCGCTCAACGCGTTTGTTAAAGTCTCTGGTAAAGTAAGCGTTCTCAAAATCTTCAAGATTAAAGTTCAGTCGTCTTCTTCGTGTGATCTCATCGTCTCTGTTTCGGATCGTAATGTCACGAGTCAGAACTGTAAATATTCAACTAAGTTATAATTAAACAAACAGCTCTTGTATTGTGGATCTACAATACTACACTTTTAGTCTTCTTGTTTTGTCTTTTTTTTTTTTTTTTTTTTTTTTGGTATATTGAATTTGGTACACTATGATTGATGTATGTATGTATTATTTGCTTTTAATCAATAGAGATTTGCTTTTGCTTTTTTTTTCTTTACATTTTAAAATTCTTGCTGAGATCTTATAATTGATTCAGCAATATTAGTAATACGTTTTAGTCAATGGTGTCAACGTACATGTAGTAGCTATTTTTTCAACTTTTTATAAGTTACATAAAGAAAAAGTCAGGTAAAGGATATCAGAAATCAGATGATACTTAATTACTACAAATCATATAATGTAGGCAGTTTGTAAGGAAGTAGTTGGGAGCTCAAATCGCATTTAAAACACTATCTTCTTTACTTTAGCTAGATCCATCTATATTTCTACAAGTGTGGCTTGAAGCTCTCCAAATAATAATACAAGAAATAAAGATCCACACATATATTTTATAGTTTATTGTCATGGCCAGGCGTATGCGTAAATCATCCAAACGGTGCGATTGCTGCACACCTTGGTGTATCTTCTTGACCATTCTAATCCTCGCCTTCGTCATTGCCATAATCTTGGTTTTGGAGGTTTACAAACCGAAAATCCCTATTACGCAGATCTAAATCAGCCACGAGTCATAGGCCGTCGTATATCCTCTTAGTTTCAAGGGAAGACATTAGTTGTATACAGAGAAACAAGTTGGTGATGTTGATTCTTCCCTCAGGTACATTTCCGGCTAAAGGTTCTTTGATTCTATCTTGTCCACTTACTTTTCGGATTGATAAGTTTGTTTCAGACATAAGTAGCATTAAGCAAGATATACTGGGGACGGAAGAATGTGTTGGGAACAAAGACAAAGATCCCAAGGGAAGTCAAGCTGTTGGGAATCTCCAATACACACTTAGTTAGTTGCTTTACATGATTGTAAAATCACTATGGACTTCCCTTATAATGTATAAAATTGTAGAACCAAGAATGTAAACTGAGCACTAAGTTGTAAGATTGAATTCTGTCTTTTGGTAAACATGTACGGCAAAAGGATTGATTTTTTATGTCTTATAACTGCATCTGAATATTACTGAATCTTGATTGAAATTTCTTAAAGAGACTAGAGAAACTACAACGATCTTTACCAGAACGAGAGAAAGAACAAAAGCATTCATCTATTTGCTCATAGTCTCAACTCTAAAGAAAGCATTTTTAACAATTGAATCTCACAAAACAAAAACAAAACGATCTCATATCTGCATCAACAACTGTTTCTTAGATATTACATAGCAAAAGTCGAACAATTTCAAAAGAAAGAGAGATATTATTTGACCTTAGACAAGCTCAATGTAAGCCATTGGAGCATTATCACCTCTCCTTGGAAGAGTTCTGATGATCCTCGTGTATCCTCCATTCCTCTCACCATATCTATCAGGAACCTCAGCAAACAGAGCATGAACGATCTGCTTCTCGTAGATATAACCCAAAGCTTGTCTTCTCTTATGCAACGAACCGTCTTTAGCCAATGTAATCATCTTGTCAACGAACTTCCTCATAGCACTGGCTCTAGCTCGAGTCGTCTTGATTCTCCCATGCTTAAGAAGCTGCGTCGTGAGTCCTCTCAGAAGAGCTTTACGCTGGTCCGGTGGTCTGTTCAGCTTCGGAACACGTCGTCCGTGTCTCATCGCGTAAACACGACCACCACCGTCAACAATTTTGAATCCATTCTCAAAACTTTGCCAATCTGCGTTTGCGAAATTCCCCAAAATAAACCCTAACGATTCAATTGAAAACGATAATGTCTATGTGGAGGTTTGAAATGTTTGTTTACCTGGAAGTCCAATTGAGAGGAGAGGGTTGACCGGAGAGAGACCGGAGAACGAAGGGAGTGAAGGAGAAGAGATTGGGAGGCGGAGAGTGACCGGACGGCGAGAAGATGATGAAGGTAATCGGAATGATGACGGAGACGGAAGAGCTGATTTGAGAGAACTCATGCTCCAAACTCTGCTAACGGAATCTGTAGGTGTCGCTGCCATTGCCATGGACACTGGAATCGCCATTAGAGTGTGATTCTCTCTGCAACAAAGGTGTTGGTTTTGCTGGAGTCGAATGGATAAGGAGGGATAGAGAAGAAGAGAGGACTTTGTTTATCAGAAACCTTTTAATGGGCCTTAATGGGCCTTAAACGGTAACTCTTACACAATAGACTTTTGGCATTTGGTCTTGGTCTTTGGGCTATATGGTGATGATGTACTGTTAAGAATTATTTATACGCTGCTTGCTAAAAACATATACACAGTACAATAATGTAGTTTACATTGTCTTCTTCCACTATACATATAAAGACAAAGAGAGGTATCGATTCATCGGAAGTATACAAATGGTAGGATACAAATAGAAGTTTTTTAAGTGCAAATACTTCTCCATTAATGAATGAATGCTATCATACAAATATAGAGACAAGTGTGAAGTAGACTCTTTATAATTTTTTTAACAAAAAAAAAAAAAGTAGGCTCTTTAACTTTCCACTCCGTTAATTAACTAATATAACGGGAAAAATGTCATAAAAAGCCTCAACTTATCATTTTCGTTGAATCAAAGCCTCAACTTTGTATATGGTGAATTAAACATCCAACTTTTTGTTGACTTACATTTTAAATATCAAACTTTTGTTGACTCGGCCAATTTGAGCACAACGTTAAGTCACTAAACGGACAGAACAAACGCGGTTAAGTTTCTGTCAATTTCACCGTTAGCTGTAAAACGAATCGTTTTAAGCAAAACAAAAACCCCCAAATCGTGAGTCAATTCTCAAATTCGAAGAACCCTAAAATTTGAAAACCCCCAAATTTCTCTCTATTTCTTCTCGATTCGTCTCTATTTCTTCTCACTTTCATCAAATTTTGATTTATTCTTCCTATTACTATGAGTTCTAGCTCGGAGACATCAATGATAATCGGTGATCGTGGATTGCCCTTGAAGTGTGTATGTGGTGAAAGGGTAGCAAAATTTACATCAAAACTCAAGATAATCCTGGCCGACCGTTCTTCCGTTGCATCAGTAAACGAGATGCAAGCTCATGGACAAGCAAGAGAGATGTAAGCTTACTCGTCGTTTTTTTTTATGTTGTTTATGTGTGTTACGGTAATGGTAATGTTGTTTGTTTATGCATTAGGGTCACTTATTTAAGTGGGTGGAGGATGCTATCTATGAGGAAGTTGAAGATGCATTACCAAAACTAGGAATCATGGCAAACGAGATTGTTAAAGCCAAAGCTGAGATAAATGAGCTCAATGTTGCTATGCAAGAGTTGAAGGAAGATGCAATGCAAAGGAAAAGAGACATAGGCAAGCTTAAACTGTTGTGGAAAATGTGTTTTCTGTGGCTTTGTGTAATAACAATTTTCATTGTTTACCTTATGGTTGGTAATGTAAAACAACCCAAGTTTGTTCTCGGTTATTAGTGTTGTTTACTTGTATGTTGGTTTTTATGTTTGGTAATGAAATCAGTTTTGTTTCTTTGAAAGAGTTAGAGATGGTTCATTCATAATAAAAGACATAGTTATTGTTCATTCAACAAAAGATAACAAAACAACAAAAGAGATATCATTCATGGTTTGATGACAAAAGAGTCATAACTCATTGTCTAAAAACCGCAAAAGAAGTTTAGTTGCTGGTCCTAAAACACACCAAAACATTCCAAATCATACATCCTAACTTGAGCATTGAAACCATGGTGTCCAGCCTCCTGATGCTTGTTGCGTCTGTGGTGCTTGTTGTTCCCATTGTGTTGCTGGCGGCATTGGTGTTGGTGTCCTACGTGCTCGCCGTTGTCGTCCTTGAGAGGGTTGTGTTGCTGGCGGCATTGGTGTTGTTTGCGGTTGTGGTGCTGGCATATGTGACCCTTGAGAGGGTTGTGATCCTTGTTGAGGTTCCCATTGTGATTCTCCTTCTGACTGTGCTTGTCCTTGTCCAAACAAGGCATTCCTTGGTTCCTAGTTCAAGAGATAAGAGATGGTAATGATTATGACATTACTTGTTGTGTTAACAATAATAAAATGAGAATTTTCTAAATTTAACAAACCTGGTTTTTCCTTGGTCGACCTCTTGGCCTTTTAGGTTGATCTGCAACACTCGGGTTTGTACAAGATATCTATTGTGACATTCTTGTTTGCAGTTTGTACATGTCATGACTCTACCTTGTCGTGATAATCTGGTGGTGCTTGAAGAGGCAGTTTCAAATCTTCCCTTCCTCCTCGCATGATTAGGAGGTCTACCACGATTGCCTTTTCTCCATGGTGGTGGCAAAACTCCTAATCTATTCATCCTAGGCCACTCCGTCTGACCTTGAACAGGTTTAATACCATCTTCATAAGTTTTCTGCCACATTTTTGTTGTGTACCAGTCGCTGACATAATCTTCAACCTTCTGTTTTTTGCTATGATAACAGAAGCAGCATGGACGCATGGGATTCCAGTCATCTGCCACTTAATGCATCCACATGTTCGATCATTCATATCTACACAGTAAGTATCATCATGTAACTCTAATAGGGAAGCAAAAGCACCTGGATTATATCTCTGCAATGCTGCCATATTCGCATTATATTTTCCAATGGTGTAGCTGCGAGCAATCCTCCAAAACAGACACTGTAGTTCCATATCATGACTATCCCTCTTCCAGTTCTCCATAATATGCTTAGCACACTGACGATGTTCTGCTTGGGGAGAATGTTATGGATAGCTTTCACAAGACCCTGCAAAATAAATATGAACACAATATACAAACACAATATATAAGCTTAGATAAAATTCTCCATAATATACGAACACAAAAACATATATAAAAGAAATATACTTACCGATTGCTTGTCAGATATTATAGCAATTTTGCTTCCATCCTCAAGACCCAAACTAGAAGAGAGCAACCTCATAAACCAGTCCCAATTTTCATCATTCTCAATCTCAACCACTGCCCAAGCAACTGGTACTATCCTATTGTCACCATCTCTTCCAACTGCAGCTAATAGATGCCCCTTTATATCCCATTTCAAGAAAGCACCATCTATTCCTAATATGGGTCTACATGTTTGCTTCCATGCATCTTTTTGTGATTTAAAACACACAAATAAACGATAAAACCGCTGCAAGCTTCCTATTGTTGGCCCTGGAATAGTCTCAATCTCAAAGATTGTTCCTTCATTTGATCGCACAATTTCAGCTTGATAGTCCCAAACCCGTGAAAAGTGTTCTTCATGACCAGCACTCGCTTCTCCTAAGTCTTGATTTTGCCTTTGAGCACTGTTCTTCACTAACCTCCAGATTGTACTCTCTCTTAATCTCTGCTTTCATCTCATGTGAGGTAATCTTTGGGTTCTTTCTTAATCTCTCTGAAAATAACCAAGCTATTGTTCCTCGCTTCAACATGTGACTATAACCAGACCTCACACATCTATGCGGACCCTCATACCGATTAATCTGCATCTTCTGTGTCTTCTTATCGTAAGCACAATAACATCTCCATAGACACTTACCATTCTCATCAACATAAGTACATTTTGCCCCAATCTTCATAGCTTGCGATCTATACAACTTAATGTCATATCTAGTTTTAAGAGAGTACCTCAAGACAGCAAGCTTGAAATCATTTGGAGAACTAAACGTTTTCCCCAAATGCAGCAGCTCTTCAGGATCTTCAGGTTCGACATGATTATTATCGCCTTCAACATTATCTTCATCTTCACTATCTGATAGACGATCTGGAATCTTCTCCTCTTCCCAAATATCATCACCACTATCTGCATCGGTCAAGTCTTCCTCATCTCTCGCATCCTCTCCAAACTTCTTTCCCATGTCTTCACAAAAAACTTCTTCTAAACCAAGACAGTTTCTATCTACCTCGCCTGTAGCTTCATACCCAACACCATCGCAATCTTCGTCGCCTACAACATCACAGTCATCTTCACTAACGTTCTCACGATTTTTATCACTAGCGGCATCACCGGCGAAGACTACAAGAGCATTCCCTACACCATGAGTCGATTCGGGAGCAGCCAAGCCAGGAGCAGTCGATTCGGGATCAGCCAAGTCGGGAGCAGTCGATTCTTGAGCAACCAAGTCGGGAGCAGTGGATTGGACTTTGTCAGATGTCGATTCGACATCAACCCTCTTTCGTTTAGGTCGACGCTTTGGGAGCTTCTTTTTCTTCCCCATTACTTAACAATTTAGAAGAAGAGATGAAATTAAAGAATCGAAGAAGAAATTGAGATGAATCGAGAAGAAATAGAGAGAAATTTGGGGATTTTCAAATTTTAGGGTTCTTAGAAATTGAGAATTGATTCACGATTTGGGGGTTTTTGTTTTGCTTAAAACGATTCGTTTTACAGCTAACGGTGAAATTAACAGAAACTTAACCGCGTTTGTTCTGTCCGTTTGGTGACTTAACATTGTGCTCAAATTGGCCGAGTCAACAAAAGTTTGATATTTAAATTGTAAGTCAACAAAAAGTTGGATGTTTAATTCACCATATACAAAGTTGAGGCTTTGATTCAACGAAAATGATAAGTTGAGGCTTTTTATAAAATTTTTCCCCTAACATAACTAGTTAATTGATGAGTATTAATATCATTTAAATTGAACAGAAAGAGTATAAAAAATAATTAGATTAGGACCTACGGTATACGGTACACTATGGAGTATGTTTTTTTTGTTTTCTTGTCAATTTTAGTGATTTAGTATATAATTTGTGGTATACTGCACAACAATTTTTTTTTATACAATCTTAATTAAATCATTTTGATTTGACATATTTTATATTGATGTTGTTAAACTAGTAAAATAAAGATTTAACCCATATTGAAGTATCATATTAATAATATTTTACTTTTAGTATTATCAATTCAATTATGTAATATAATTCGTTTGTACTATTTTAAAAATTTAATATGTTTAAATATTCATAATTGAAAACCTTTTATTAACTGTAGATATATAGTTATAAATTATAAACTTCTTAAAATTATATAATTTACTATATACGGTAAATTTACTATATATGTATGTTGAACACACACTTTTTATATTAATTGAGTAATATATTGTTGATTTAAAAATTCAAATCACAATATATGCATGAAGAAATATACATTTTAATTAAATTTATGTGTTAAAGTATGATGATTCACTACATTTAAATTTTTTAAATAAAAAAAGATTATAAGAGAATAATTTTTTTATATGGAATAAATCTTCTAATATCTATATTAATTATAGAATATTATATATATGGATATTTAAAATATTTTAATTCTGTATGGTTATAAAGATAGTAGAGAGAATTAACTAAATTTATTTGGATATAAACATAAGCATTAAATGATAATCAATGGTAAATGTTTCCATAAATATATTTTTGAGAAAAAAATGTTACAAAAATACTAGTATAAATAATACTAATAGAATTATGTTGTATTATTTAGGGAAAAAATATAATTACGTTGTATTTTTATTATTGTATAACATCATACTACATGATAATAATAAATTTTTTTTTTCCAAACATGATGTTTGTGAAGATTTCTCTCAGCAAATTTCATGAAAAATACGGTGGGGTAGCAAGTGAGTGAGCAACCCAATTAGAATTAGGCAGGCAATTAGCGAAGTAACACTAAAAGGGTAGAAAAGACTTTTTGGAATATGAACTTGGAGAAAGACATTCAGCTTTTTACGCTGAGATACTTTCATATTGAGCCGTGTGTGTTTGTGTTCCGAAGAGAATTATTTTTATAAAAGAGTAGTTGGAAGTGAAAAAGGGGAAAAACAAGATCGTAAAAAGCGTGGATGGTTTCTTATAGGGTTCACTGCCATACATGCCAAAGCCAAGCCAAGCCATGCTATTATTATAACGTGGCCATGGGGGCTAGTGTATTGACGTACAAAAGTCTAAAAATTGTCAGTCAAACAGGTCCAAAACTTTGTAATAAAAATTATATAATAATAGTAATTTTTTCATTTAGAAAAAAAAAAGGACAAAAGGGAAAAGAAGAGGATGCAGATGAAAGCAAAATGTCAAACACTAGTTTCAGATTTTATAGGGAACTGGGGTTTGACAGTTGGTGTAATGGCTTCATCAAAACATGTGCTGCTCTCTCTCTCTCTTTTCTTCCTTTTTCTTCTTTTGTTATTTACTGTTTTAGCTCTACGTCTTGTCCAATTGCTCTTATGTAAAATGCCCTTTTATTTCTTTTATATATTAAGGGACTTGGCTTTTTTCATTTTTTAAAAATAAAATAATACTTCTTCTAGTTTTTTCATCTGTTTCAATTAGGACGGTTTAAGGAAAACCACATTTCTAATTTTAGCACAAAATAGCAAGTTGGCTATACTATTGGCCAGCACTGCCCATCTTAGTAACCAATCAAGCACATCGTACCACAAAAAAAAGTCTTTCGATTGTGTAAGAGACTTCTTCGTCCACATCTCTCAATACCAAACCTAAAATGACTAGTGGTACAACCTGACTCCAAATCTAATTACTTAGTTTGTGAATCCAAAGTCATGTGTAATACAGACAGTATAATCAGTCATGTGTAATACATACAGTATAAGTCATGTATGTTTCGTATATTTTTATTAAAATGTTTTGTAGTTTCGAACGCTAGTCCGCTTGGACCTCCTAATAAGTACAAGAAATGGTTTGGAGGAGATACGATTCTTGTGGACACTATTTTACGGGACGAAGCATGGAACCTCGTTAGTCTATTCTTCATGTGTATTGAATTATTTGAGTTTCCACTTACTCCACCGCAATTGTTGTACTGCTGCTAACCATAATTTTTTTCTTTGTATATAAAAGTATATATATATACTGTATATAGCCAACCGGTTCCACGAAATTGAGCTCTCTCTATTATTCTTTTATTCTATAGCAAACAAAATATTATCTTCTTGTGGTGTTAGTTTGAGAGAGAGAGAGGGAGAGAGGTCAAGAAGAAAAGAGAGTGAGAGATGGATCGGCAAAAGGAAGACGTCAAACACGCAACGACGAACAATTCCGATCACGCACCTAATCTCTTCCCAATTTTTATTATTTTCCCAACTCAGTCCCCCCTCATCAATTAATTAACCCACCCAATAAATTAAAAGACAGAGACAGAGAGAGAGCGAAAGAGAGAGAGAGAGAGAGAAGAGTTAATATGAATAGAGATGTAAAGAGTCATTAAATGTAACGAAGCGACATTCACAATAATTCGAAAGGTGGAAGACGATTTAGATACGGCCAGGGAGCCTTTTTCACTACACTGTCCTCCTCGTCCACCTCAATATACCAAAACCAAAACCCCTTTTTCCGGGATTCATCCTCCAACTCACTTAGTTCCAAATTCACCCTCACTGAGTTTTTTCCCTTTTTCTTCATCGGAGATCGTGAAGAACATCAAGTAAATTAAGCATCCCCATAGATTTTTTAAAAAGAAAAGATACTAGCTTTTCCAACTAAAAAGCCCTCTTCTGTTTGGAAATTTTCGATTTTGGATTATCTTCTACTCCCCCTATTATTTTGTTTCTATTTATAACCATGCAATCCCACGACCAACCCTTCAATCTCCATGGCGGATTCCGGCGATTTCAACGGTGGTCAACCTCCTCATAGTCCTTTAAGAACCACTTCTTCCGGTAGTAGTAGTAGCAACAACAACCGTAGTGGTGCTCCTCCTCAACCTCCTCCTTTAGTGATGGTGAGGAAACGATTAGCTTCCGAGATGTCTTCTAACCCTGACTACAACAACCCCTCTCGCCCTCCTCGCCGTGCCTCTCACCTCCTCGACTCCAACTACAATACTGTTCCACAACAACAACAACAACAACAACAACAACAACAACAACAACAACAACAACAGCCGTCTCTTACCGCGGCGACGGCTGTTGCTTCTGAGACAAACCCACCTCTCTCTGTCTGTGGCTTCTCTGGTCTTCCTGTTTTCCCTTCAGACCGTGGTGGTGGTCGGAATGCTATGTCCGTACAGCCAATGGAACAAGACTCTTCGTCCTCTTCTGCTTCACCTACGGTTTGGGTTGACGCCATTATCAGAGACCTTATCCACTCCTCAACCTCAGTCTCAATCCCTCAACTTATCCAAAACGTTAGAGACATTATCTTCCCTTGTAACCCAAATCTTGGAGCTCTTCTTGAATATAGACTCCGATCTCTCATGCTTCTTGATCCTTCCTCCTCCTCCGACCCTTCTCCTCAATCTTTTGAACCTCTCTATCAGATCTCCAACAACCCTTCTCCTGTAACTCAACAACAACAACAACAACAACAACAACAACAGCAACAACAACAGCAACACCAACATCAACAGCAGCAGCAACAACATAAGACTCCTCCTCCACCTCCGATTCAGCAACAAGATAGGAGAATTCTTCCACCGATGCACCACCGCAACCAGAGACGGTGACCACCACCACAGCCACCGTCACAAACACGGCGGAGGCGTTAAGAGAGAGGAAAGAAGAGATTAAGAGACAGAAGCAAGATGAAGAAGGTTTACACCTTCTCACATTGCTGCTACAGTGTGCTGAAGCTGTCTCTGCTGATAACCTCGAAGAAGCAAACAAGCTTCTTCTCGAGATCTCTCAATTGTCAACTCCTTACGGAACCTCAGCACAGAGAGTAGCTGCTTACTTCTCCGAAGCTATGTCAGCGAGATTACTCAACTCGTGTCTAGGGATTTACGCGGCTTTGCCTTCACGGTGGATGCCTCAAACGCATAGCTTGAAGATGGTCTCTGCGTTTCAGGTGTTTAATGGGATAAGTCCTTTAGTGAAATTCTCACACTTTACAGCGAATCAGGCGATTCAAGAAGCGTTTGAGAAAGAAGACAGTGTACACATCATTGATTTAGACATCATGCAGGGACTTCAATGGCCTGGTCTATTCCACATTCTTGCTTCTAGACCTGGAGGACCTCCTCACGTGCGTCTCACGGGACTTGGTACTTCTATGGAAGCTCTTCAGGCTACTGGGAAACGTCTCTCGGATTTCGCGGATAAGCTTGGTCTGCCTTTTGAGTTCTGCCCTTTAGCTGAGAAAGTTGGAAACTTGGACACTGAGAGACTCAATGTGAGGAAAAGAGAAGCTGTGGCTGTTCACTGGCTTCAACATTCTCTTTATGATGTTACTGGCTCTGATGCACATACCCTCTGGTTACTCCAAAGGTAATAATAAAACACTCACTACCTTTGTAATCACTCTTAGACTATTAGTAGTTTAAGATTATTGTAGAGAGATGTTCTAAAAAGTGGTTTTTTTGGGGTTAATGATTGGGGAATGAACAGATTAGCTCCTAAAGTTGTGACAGTAGTTGAACAAGACCTGAGCCATGCTGGTTCCTTCTTAGGAAGATTTGTGGAAGCAATACATTACTACTCAGCGCTGTTTGATTCATTGGGAGCAAGCTACGGCGAAGAGAGTGAAGAGAGACATGTGGTGGAGCAGCAGCTATTATCGAAAGAGATAAGGAACGTATTGGCCGTGGGAGGACCGTCTAGGAGCGGGGAAGTGAAGTTTGAGAGCTGGAGGGAGAAAATGCAACAATGTGGGTTTAAAGGTATATCTTTAGCTGGCAACGCAGCTACGCAAGCGACACTTCTGTTGGGAATGTTTCCTTCGGATGGTTACACTTTGGTTGATGATAATGGTACGCTTAAGCTTGGATGGAAAGATCTTTCTTTACTCACTGCTTCAGCTTGGACGCCTCGTTCTTAGAGTTTTTTTTTTTTCTCTCTTTGTCACAAAACAATGCCCATAAATATAGATTTTACCTTGGGTTTACTTTTTTTTTTCTTCTTTTGGTTATGTATCAAAAAGAGATGATTCTTACTTAAGTTGTTTTCTCACTCTGTATTGGTTACCTCACTGGTGGAATACATAGAAGTTGATCTAGAATATTATAACAAGTTGATATGGAAGCAAGCAAATGACAATAATACATCAAAAATAAAAATGAAAACACGTATATACAGTAAGTATTATGTCATAGGGATAAAGTGAAAACAGTGCATATTTACTTGATGTATCACATGCAAATTTCTCTAAAGCTGCAGAATAGTTTTGAAAGTTATCCACTTTGTTTGTTGTAAAAACCGGTGAAATTATACTTTGATGCCTAAGTGATGCATGTATTATATATATAGTCTACACAAAATAAACAAATATTTGAAATTGATGAAACATCGATAAAAAGAAATTGGTTGGTTAAAAATTTCTGATTATATTGTTTTTAAAATCACTCTTTAGGTTATTGACCAGGTTTAATCAACCATTTGATATCATGTGACAACACCACAATGGCTTCGCCCGTGTAAGTGTTTTCGCATATAAACAATTTGCTAAAATTTAGATAATTTACTTGAATTCAGGATGCCGAACAGACACACACTCGTGTGTATGCTCTCTGCCCTCTGGAGCAAAAAGTTCAGAACTCTGTATCAGTAGTGGTGGAGAATTCAAATCTAACTAAAACGTTATACCAAAAGTGGTGATATTGTATGAATGAATGGGTCAAATTCGCAATTTAAATTGTTAATTACGTACCTTAAAAAGTAAAAAACGTTTAACATACTTACCTTTTCTCCATATTTATGGATTTGCCATAAATAATACCAATAACTCTAAAAAAAAAAAAAAAAAAAAAACCAATAACTCTACTTTTTTTGTAAATATGCACGCCTTTTCATATCTCATCATCTTCAACAACGCGAAACCCTAATCTGGTTAAAGTTCTCTGATTCGGCCAAGTCCACCGCTCTGAATACGTCTCTTGCGAAAAAAATCAATCCATCGCTGTTAAATTTTTCTACACCCAGTGTTCAATTTTTCTTTCTCTTGAGTTCTCTCACGGGTACTGCTCGCAACCAATCCGTCCGATTATACGGCTAACTTCATCGCTCGAGTTCTCTCGCTATCGATCGTTTCGTCACCTGTTTCAGGCTTGTCTCTCACTCTCATATCTGGTTCTTCGGTTCTCTGATTTTGTGCTCTATATTATCAATTGATTTCTTATTCCTAGTCTTTGTTCCGCTGTTATCACAGCTAAGCGCAATCTTCCGCTCGCTGGTGTCTTTTGGGTCCGGAGTCGTCGTGCTACTTTCAGTTCATCGGGGTTGAGCGTGGTAGGTATGCTCATCTTTCATTACCTATTTCCGTGGATGTGAGCAGTTACGATTTGATTGTATATCATTTTTGCAACGTTGAAGACTCAAATTATAGGGAATTTAGGTTGAGCAAATGTTGTTGTTCCATGGCCCTATCTGTATCTGGTTCTCCCAGTTGATTAGCAAAGTATGCGTAATAAAATAGTTGAGGCCTGATTGTTAGTTAAATGTGGAATGATCTGTATGGTTGTAAACATTCTTATTGTGCTTTTCCTACTTCCTAGCCAATGCTCTTCTTCTACTTAGTGAGAATATATAGCTAGTTCTAAATGATCTGTCTGATTTCGATATGTATGTCTCTGTCCACCTTATAAAGTTTAATTTTGCCATGACAGACCTTATAAAGTTAAATTCTGCCATGGCTTTATTGTAGTAATCTGTTTCGTGGTGAATGAATCCAATTTCGAAATAAGATGGGATCAGTTGTGGGATTTCTTGATTATATATGCATTAACAGAAACCTGTTTGTTTTTGCGTGTATTTCAGACAAGAGCTTTAAACATTAATATTTTGAATTCTCTGACCGTCAAAGATTTGCTCGGTGTGCTGGCACGAAATGGATCCTGGTCGATATGGTCGTCAGCAAGAATGGGATAATAACAGTGTAATTGTGGTTTTCTCCTTACATATATGGGATGAATAGACAAGAAATTTTTAGGGATGTTGTGAATGTCAATTTTTACGGCCCTCATCCGTGGAGTGAGTGACGTGGAGAGTGAGCATGTGGATGGGATTTGGCTAACGTAATATCAGTCATGATGTTTGTTGCTGACATAGCTTATTCTCTTCAATTCACAGGCTCCGGAGGGTTATGGTACTGAGCATGATCCAAATAATCGGTTAGTGCTACTTGAATTGACTATATTGATGTATTTTTTAGTTCTCATGGGAGAAACGTCATATTAATTTGAACTACTATCACTAAATAGCATTTTATGTACTTTATTATGTTTGGTTTACCTGTGCTTAAATTTTCATGATACTTCATTTCTTTATGCCTTTTATGTACCACCAATGCTACATTTCTCTTACAGTTTTGGCGTATCATATGATGAGGGATATCCTGATGAAAGGTTGATGCGGGATGATGATGGCTACAGTTATCCACCTGGACAGAATACTCTGGGTGCGCTGCCTCAATCTAGAAGGCGAAACTATGAAGAAAATTATCCTCGTGAACTTCGCAGGCAAGAAAAGCCGTACATGGATTCAAATTATGCTGCTGAGTATTATCATGATAGTGAAGTTGCGAGCCGAAATGGATACTACCGTGATGAAAGGTCGTCACGGTATGATGGCCGCGATGACTATTCTGGTAGTGATTATGCCCATAGATCTAGAAGTTACCATCATAGTAGAGAAGCTAGCCGGGAGAAAAGTTATGATTATGCTCGCCGTAGTTATGATTCTGATTATGAAAGGGGCAGTGTTAGAGATGGCAATCGAAAGAGTCGGGATCCGCAGGATAGAGGACGGGACTCACGAGATAGATTATGGGACTCACGTGATAGGGACTGGGACAAACGATGTTTCAGCCGTGAAAGAGATGAGAGTCCTCATAAGAGATATGAGAGATCACAATCTCGATCTACTGGACGTGGTGAGTTCTCTAGATCAAGATCTCCTAGGGGTCGTAGCCATGGGCGGAGTTACCGGGAGGACAGCTACGAGGGCGATCACTGGCATGAAAGTGAGAGGCGAAGAGAATACGAAGATAGACATGACCAGGATCATTTTTCTGCTGTATATAATATTCTCCCATCCCTGGTTTAAATTATTTTGTTGTGAAGACATTTTAAAAAACCGTTCCTATATTTTTATGATTTTTGCTAGACCCCATCCGCCACTGTTCTTGTGAAGGGTCTCTCAATGAAATCAACAGAAGAGGATCTATACCAGATTCTGGTAATCTCTTCTTTATTTTTTGAGTTTGTATATTCTGAGGGTTGAACAGTTTTATTTTGCATGACTTCATTATTCCCTTATGCATGACTAGGCTGAATGGGGTCCATTGCATGATGTCCGTGTGATTCGGGAGCAAAGTTCTGGGATTTCTCGTGGATTTGCTTTTATAGATTTCCCCACGGTGGTATTGCTTTCAACTAAGCTGTTAATTCCTTGTGATTTATTCAATCCAGTATGTGCAATTATGTATGTTTGTCTGAGCAGGATGCCGCACACATCATGATGGACAGAATTGAGACTGATGGTATAGTTTTGGATGGAAGGAAGCTAATGTTCCATTACAGGTCTTTTCTTATATCTGGAGATCCTACAGGAATCATAGATTCATTACATTCAATTAAAAGTTCCTTGATCTTTTTAATATCAGACTCTCAGTTAGCTGTATAGTATTCTTACACTGAATTTTGGTGTTGCAGCAGCCAACCTAGTGGTAGGGCTGGTGTGTCCCGTAGGCAGGAACATTCTTCTAGGCGCAGTTATGGTGGAAATCGAAGCATGATGGTTCCCACAGATTGGATGTGTATAATCTGTGGCTGTATCAATTTTGCGCGGCGAACCTCCTGCTTTCAGGTTGGTTCATTCTTCCAAAGAAAGTTTTGCAAATTTCATAGTCAGGACAAGAGTAGAAACCCATCTTTAAACTACAGATAAAATTGCAGGAAGAAACTGCTCATCGTTGTTTTCATGAGTTGGTGATGACAATACTAAAATAGATAGAACTGATCAGACCCTCAGGAGAAATCTGTATTGTATAGAGTTATTCAGTTCTTTTTTGGTGACGAATATGTTTACATACATACGTCGGTAGTAATGGTATTCAAGATTTTATCTTATGTAAACACGTTGGTGACATACGAAGAACGTATTTGGTTGCATTTACAGTAATATGTTTGTTAGTATATACAGTTTTCATAATTTTAATGTCAGTAAGAGAACTTATATAACATCCTTGGACTGATATTTATTGATGGGTTCAGATTTATCTCTCCTTCTATTTGTTTAAACTCCTTTTAAGTGTTTATTAATAGTTCGATGGTGGTCACTTGTTCTATAGTCCTTCTTTGCAATGCAGCTGTCTGTGTCTTGTTTAGATTAGTTACAGGCTGAAACAATTCATGGCCTCTTTCTCCTTACGCAGTGTAATGAACCAAAGACCAAGGATTCTCCTGCAGCTGATGTAGGTTTATCAAACTCAGCATCAGGAAAACGAACTTCGGAGACAGGTTCATTTTATTTATAAGATGTTTTAGTTTTCTTGTTGGGTCAGAAGACAGTTGAAAGTGTATAAGGTTTTAGTTCTTTGCACTTTTATACATGCCATTTATACCTAAGAAATATTCTTCTCTTCCAGGTCCAACTCATGTCTTAGTTGTACGTGGGTTGGATGAAGATGCTGATGAGGAAATGATTCGGTATGAATTTTCCAAACATGCTCCTATCAAGGTCGACAAAAACCCTTTTGAATTTGTTATATAATAGGATATGTATTTTTTACGTCAGTTGACCTGGTTTTTCTCTTTCATCCATTGTGTAGGATCTTCGTCTTGTGAGAGACAAATTTACACATGTCTCACGAGGATTTGCATTTGTGCATTTTTGCTCGGTAAGATCTCAAAGCCATGTCATTTGTTGCACTTACTAGTCTCAGTGTTTTAATCCTCAAATCTCTCTTCTGTTTATCTTTTCCCTTGCTAATAAAATTTAATTGCAAGTGTACCTCTTGATCAAGGAGTTATTAGATGGTGCAGGAATTTGTAACCCAGTTTAGATGATCATTAGCACCTGTTTTTGATATATATATATATTTAATATTCTAAGTGTCAGGAACAAACTCTTTAGTATATATATTCTGCTAGTGTTGTGGGTAGTCTTTGCATTATTCGGAGATGGGCTCGCTCAATAATTTCTTTTTTTCGTGCTATCTTTATAATCGTTAACCACTTCTTGCATGGACCTTAAAAGCTTGTGTAGACGTATAGTAGATTATTTCCCGAGGTCGCAGATTCTCTTACCAGTTCAATATTTTGCTGGTGATCAGATTTGGTAGTAGAATTGCTTTGGCATATCCAAATAGATATTTCCCCAATCTATGTAGGTATCTGAGTATTTTTTATTCTACCTACCAAATTAAACAGAAAAACATGATTAACGTGTAGGTTGAGGATGCGACCAAGGCACTTGAAGCAACAAACGGAACAGCTCTTGAAAAGAATGGTAAAATTCTTAGAGTTGCATATGCAAAGAGTGTGCATGGTTCTGGAACTGGTATAGCAGCACCCTCTCACTCCAGCAACCTTGCTGCTGCTGCAATTGAAGCTGCAGCATTTTCTCAGCAGGTACTTAAAGATTGTTTTTATCCGGTTTCCCTCTCTGCATTGGCTGGTCAGACATTGATTATTAATTTTTCTTAGTAGCACCCGGTGGCTTTTCTTGAAGATTTTCATTCTTTTGAGTCGTCTTGATAATGTGCACTGCCACTCATTTTTGTTATTATTAGTATGACGGTGTCGGATGGGCTCCAAAGGAATACAATCCTAATGAGAATCAAACCACTGGAGAGCAGGCCCAGGGAGTTGGGGAAATTGAATCCCAGAAAGGGGCTTCCGCTCCACAGTCTGGCTATGTGTGGGATGAAGCATCTGGTTATTACTATGATGCTGCTTCTGGATACTACTATGATGGAAATTCAGGTTTGCACTTATTTATATTACTTTATCTGTTTGAAATGGTTGCATAGTTGGTTGAAATTCAGGTTTACATGAATTGTTTGAAAGTGCCTTGTTAGAGGTTTGAAATTGCCTTACGTAGATTTATTCATTCAGAGGATAGTTCCTTGGCAAATATAAGTGTCCACCTTTGGGTTGTTCAAACTATATCAGGGTTGCTATTCTTTTTATGACAATGAAGTTCTTATACTTTGTACGCATCAAACTAGCAACGTGGAGATATAAGCTTTATGCCTTAACTAGACTCTATAGTATGGCTGTAGAGATTAGGCAAGTATTATCTGATACAGTTGGTTATGGCTGCTGTAGGACTTCCAATGGATGTTTGTCACTTTTGACTTTTATGTATTACTGAGTAAAGAGGACCTTATATATATATGCCTTGAAAATCCGTATCTGATAGAGCTTAAGGATGAAATGTTTAACGGTTCTGGTTATCAATAGTCCTCTCTACTTGGTGTGTGGTGGTGAACAACTTGGTTTTGCTGGTGTGAGAAGAAGGTAGTATTTTTTAATAATCATATGCTTCTAAATATGCAGGTCTTTATTATGACAGCAATAGTGGGCTTTGGTACTCGTATGACCAGCAAACACAACAATATGTTCCTTGTCCTGATCAGAATAATGAGAGTAAATTAACTGAAAATCAACCAGAATCTGCCAAGATGGAGAAATCCAGTCAACAAAAAGTTATTATTTCAGCGGCTGCTACCCCTAATGTAGAAAAGGCTTTGTCCTTACCAGATGCGGTTCAGGCGGCTGCAGCAGCAGCAATTGCATCAGAGAAGAGAGAGAAAGAGAGAGTGAAGGAGATAAAACTTGCATCAAAGAGTAGCATACTGGCTAGCAAGAAAAAAATGAGTAACGTTTTAACAATGTGGAAGCAGCGGAGCCATGAACCCCAAATACAGCGTC
Source organism: Camelina hispida (assembly GCA_023657505.1). Classification (NCBI taxonomy): domain Eukaryota; kingdom Viridiplantae; phylum Streptophyta; class Magnoliopsida; order Brassicales; family Brassicaceae; genus Camelina; species Camelina hispida. The sequence goes on from CP094632.1 coordinate 29,962,499, forward strand.
CCTCTCCCTCACTTGGGAACAATCCACCTACAGTTTCCGCTGAAGCAAGGTCTTCCTTCTCCGCTGGACAATCCAAGAGCAAGCTGAAATCTGATGTAAATATTGCAGAGGAGAGAAGTACCTCCAATCATGGAGTTTCTGCACTGACAACTACAGAGAGCTCAAGCAGCAGTACGACAGCAGGAACTTTGATGGGGGTGATGAGAGGTTCCTTTGGAGGATCTCAGAGAGGAGTTTCTTCAGCTAATGTACAAACGCCCCCAATTATACCTTCTGCGTCTCCAGCTTCGGTTCCGGTTTCTGGAAGTGGGAAAAGAAGAAGGTTCTCTGAAACGCCGACTGCAGTGCCTACTCACAGAGAACAGCCTCAGACATCATACCGAGACCGAGCTGCAGAAAGAAGAAACTTATATGGTTCATCAAGTACAAATGAAAATGACGGTATTGATTCAAGTAAGCGCCCTTGACTGTTTGACTTCTCTTTTCCTCGGTAGACTTTTCCTAAAAAAATAGTAACATAATTGGGAAAATTGTGTGTTTGAATGAAGATGAGGATATAATGGGCTTGAGAAAAGGTTCATTGGATCCAACACCTTTTCCTCCTGGTGTGGGTGGACGTGGGATTACAACAACCACGGAAGTCAATAGTTTCGATGTAATTACAGAAGAGAGGGCAATAGACGAGAGTAACGTGGGAAACAGAATGCTGAGGAACATGGGGTGGCACGAAGGATCGGTAACTTAAAAAAACTAGTTACTTGTTTTATCGGTAACGTTATATGTTAATGGTGATTGTTGGGTATGTGCTCAGGGTTTGGGAAAAGACGGGAGTGGAATGAAAGAACCGGTGCAAGCGCAAGGCGTTGATAGGAGAGCAGGACTTGGAAGTCAGCAGAAGAAGGTTGATGCTGAGTTTGAGGTTCAGCCTGGTGACACTTACAGAACTCTTCTCCAAAAGAAAGCACTTGCAAGGTTTCGTGACATGTCTGACAATAATTGACTGTTTTGTGGGTGTGAAGTGAGTTGGAAATTCGAATCGTCTGTTGTGTTTTAAACTGTGAAAGTAATTTTGAAAATGTTCGTTAAGTCTTTTGAATGAATGAAAAAGAGACGTTGACCAAAAATGAATGAATGAGAGACAGATTAAGCACCATAGCACTTGTCCTGCTTGAGTCGATCCATCAAAACAAATCATATAAACGTGTAGACAGCAACGACCTTGTATAAGTTTTATCTTAATGGATGTGGACACAACAACGACCTGAGGAGTGAAAACTACAGTATCCTATCCTGGATACACCATACTTACCATAATAATTGAAATGCTTACAAAGCTTTTGACAAAACTGTTATTTTTAACCACCATAATCGTTAGTTAAAAGGTTACGACAATACTTAAAAACATGTTAAATTAGTTAGTCTTGTGTTTCCGGAAACAGATTGGTTAAATACGTTTGTTAGAACCATTGTTTGTAATGGCTGTGGTGTGGGGTTTTGTTGCTGCCGGCTATTTCCGGATAAATGCCTCAAAAGATCTTTCAATGAATCCACCGTGATTTACGTTGTCATAACGTGGGACAGAAATAATAGGTTTTCCTCTGTTTATTTAGTTATATACCTAACCCTATATATATATATACTTCTGTATCCAAAATTACTCTTGAAACCTATACCAATTTATTTTAAAATAAGTTGGTAGTGCCAACTTTTTCTATCAAGGTTTTTCACAATGAAGAAATGTGAGTTTATGATTGATTCAAGTAAAACGTAAGTAATTTGGAAAAGGGAGGACGGATATGTAATGACTGATTTATTGTTTTGAAATTTTGTTGACAGGGTTAATAACAGGAGCAGTTGTAATAGTTCTGATTGGATTAGGGGTATGGGCTTATGTTGCCATTACACCTCCACCTCCTAAGAGATGCGGAACTCCCGGTGGACCGCCCATTACCGCCGCTAGGATCCGTCTCAGTGATGGCCGTTATTTGGCCTACGAAGAACATGGAGTTAGTAGACAAAATGCCACTTTCAAGATCATCTATATTCACGCATTCTCCACGTTTAGGCGCGATGCTGTTATCGCCAGCCGTGTTCGCCCTGTAATTATTTTGATTTCTTCCTTATTTACTATACATCTTTTGCTTAAAGACTTAGACTGTTTGTCTTCATTTACATTAACCGTTTGCATTCCATGTTTTTTTAGGGTTTTCTTGAGAAAAACGGCATCTACGTGGTGTCATATGATCGACCTGGTTATGGAGAGAGCGATCCTGACCCGAGTCGCAATGAAAAGACTTTAGCTCATGACGTTGAACAACTCGCTGACCAATTACAACTTGGTTCCAAGTTTTACGTGGTTGGATACTCAATGGGAGGTCAAGCTACTTGGGGTGTTCTCAAGTACATTCCCCACAGGCTCGCTGGAGCGACATTGCTTTGTCCTGTAATCAACTCATGGTGGCCGAGTTTCCCGGATAGTTTGACATGGGAGCTATGGAACAAGCAATCTAAAACCGAAAGGTTTGCTATGCTCGTAACTCATCACACTCCATGGCTACTCTATTGGTGGAACACTCAAAAGCTATTCCCACCTTCAGCTGTGATGGAATCAAGCCCCAAGATATTCTCTCCCCAAGATCTTTCATTACTGCCCAAACTCGCCGTAAGGGTGCCTTACAAGAACCAAACGACGCAACAAGGGACACACGAATCATTAGACCGAGACCTGATAGTTGGATTTGGGAAATGGAGTTTTGATCCGATGAAGATCGATAATCCGTTCCCAAAGGGTGAAGGTTCAATACATATGTGGCAAGGGGATGATGATCGGCTCGTCCCAATACAACTACAAAGGATCATTGCTCAGAAACTAAGCTGGATCAAGTATCATGAGATTCCAGGTGCTGGTCATTTTTTTCCGATGGCGGATGGTATGGCAGAAACTGTATTAAAAGAACTCTTGCCTATCCCTCAAGCATCTTAAATTCATGCACTTTGACATCATTGTTTAGACTCGTTACAAAAAAAGTTGTACATTTTGTCCACCCCACCTTACCCAATACCCACTGTTCCTCTAGTATTGTGTATAAAATTTCTTTTCACTTTTGCATTTTTATCTGTTGCAGCGTAGTAAAAAGATTTACTCTGGTAAAACGAACCAACACATTTCTTTTATTTTGTCCAAAGAAAAAAAAAAGAATTTCTTTTATTTGGAAACAATAAGAAAGCTAGCAGTAGATAACAACGAAGCTGCACCTATTCTGCCACAGATATCGTTTCTTAAACTTGCAGTTAAAGGAAGAAAATGCTCACTTAGGAAGGCCAGTTTCAGGATCGAGAAGGGCTTGAGTTTGGTCGTGAAGCACGATGGGACCTTTTCCAGGTCTAGTGCAGATAAAATAGCTGACTTCTCCTTTTTGATCCTGATATCCAATGTTGTCTTTAATTTCAGGTGGAGGTTGGAGATTCTCGACGCCAGTTGCTCCATCTAATCCTGCTTCTTTTAGAATCGAATTATCTCCCACTACGTAACTGGTAAACAAAGAAACCAAAATCATTACAAACAGCTTTTTTTAACCGCAGTTAACGGATCACACAGTTTCAATCTCTCACCTCTTCATATCAGTGTCTGACTTAGGGGGAAATAGTATAGAAGCCCCTGGAGCAATTGAACTGCAACCTTTCTGTTGCGTGCAATCAGTACAGCATTTGGACCAGCATCAAATGTGTAAGCAACCTGTCCAGATTTCAGTTTTTTAAGTTAACAGTTGTTTATATACTTGAAAACACACAAAAAATATTCTCATCCTTGAGCAAATACTCTGATATAAATATCTATGCTGGTAAATAAACTAGAAGTAAAATCTTCCTAAGTAAAATAATGGTCAAAAGGTCGAGCAAGAATTTTAGTACGACTTACCTGTGGTGTCCCTTCAGAACGGTTCCACTTTTCAACTAAGCTAATTATTCTGGAAAAGCAGATAACAGTTTAATAAAGAAGGGTTTGATAGCTAAATGAAGCAGCATATATCTGTCAGAGTAGAGAAATACCTGTGGGAGGTGTCATTCATGTAGAAAATGGGTGGAGACGTATCCAGACAAACAGCATGAAACTGATTACTGTCTGTACATGTCAATTGTGTAAAGGATGCAAAATCTCGATTTTTTATAGCTTCCTCCATTTGCAGAATCCGTTTTGGCACAACTTCCTACAGACAAAAGAATAAACAAAAAATGAGGTTTAAGAGGTAATACAGATTCTCATCAAATATTAAGAAGAGAACGTACTTTCGCCCTATGCTGTAAAAGCAAACTCGTCTCAACACTTTCACGCATTCCTGAGGTACTACTTGTTTCCTTCTGCTGTGAACTAACCTGGGAGTTGAATAAGCTAAAAAGACTTACGAAGCATATAAACATATAAGACAGGGTATGAACGAAAAAATAAGCAAGCGCTAGAATTTCACAGATTATTGATATTCGAACTTGTCTTATTCATGAGAATGTAGAAGAGGCTGCCTGTATCAATCCAGAATCAGCTAACATCACACGTTCAAATAGAGCAACTCAATATTGTGGCATGAAAATACTTTTTCATATATCTCACTCAATGAAAGTGGTGTTTTGAGAGAATATGTTACGTATGATTAACTTGAAAATGGCATGATGTGGAAAATGGGAGAATCAGAGCAATTCGGCGACCAAGTCTAAAAGTCGCTTGACAAAAGATTGTATAAAATTCATACCACAGCAATGATGATAACAAGATCATCCCAGTGCTTCTCATCTGCCAGTTGAACTGCAACGCTGTCACTTCCATCATCTTTGCTTCCCATTTCCCACTTGACAAATCCACCAAATAAACTACGGCAAGCACTTCCTGAACCTTGCCTACATGAGGGAATAAAAATAAAACCATATCTACGAGTACCACTTAATTTCTAGAGGAATGTCAAGAGTTCACATTATTCAACAATTAAACTGATGCATTAGTAAAGATCATCGTATAAATTGGTCAAAATTTTGGCATGTACATAATCATTCTTCAAATTTGTAGTACCTGGCTATGGCAGAAAGATGGCTTGGATCTTCATCTACATTCATCAACTTTGCAAGAGAAAAAACTGTAGGAAAAGAGCAGTTTGACATAAACTACAAGCCATTTTCAAGCTCATGCATCAATTTTGAAAAATCTAAGAAAATTCCAATTCCATTACAGGAAAGACGAAGAGCAAGAATCATGTAGTTCCTTCAATATAAGACTGAAATATTTCAAACACCATTTGCTTTTTCTATCTTTCAGGTTTAAGCAACCCACAAGGAAACATAACAAAAAAAAAAAAAGAAAAGGAAGAATACCTAGACAAGCAAAACCAGCAGCTGAAGAAGCTAAGCCAGCAGTAGGGAAGTTGTTATGAGAAGCAATGTGTAGATGAAGTTTCTCCCAATCTTTCTTCCCTATCTTGATTCCTTTCTCCTTGTCTTCAACATCACCCGCACGGCTCCTAATCTCCCTCAAACAATTCTGGTACCTACTTCCAGCAAGAGATATTTCCTATACTAACCATGAAACAACAACAACAAAACGCCGATGAACTCAACCAAAAGGACTCATCCAAATTATTACAAACTTATCAAATTTGATTCAAAGTTAATCCATATCTAACTCAGAACTGACAAAATCCAAAGCTACAAGAAAGATCGTAGTAGAGAAATCGAAGCGAGAGTACCTTGCCATTGAGCCACATTCGATCCCGATCAAATGCAGGACTAACGGCAACAGTGGTGACCGTACAGAGGTGATCAGGATCAAGAGTTACGCTGATGCTATCGTTAACGGGGAGAATCCGAACCTCATCTCTCTTTCCCCAATACTTAATCACAGCGATGTTCGTCGGAGTTTGCGCCGTCACAATAAACACCCATTTCTCCGTCGCCATGTAAAGCTCAAAACGTCGTCTTGAGGAGAGAGATCTGAAGCTTCGAAGTTGTTAAATCCAAAGGAAATTAAAAAAAATAAACGACGGAGGATTCGAAAAATAGTAACGTAATTTGCACAAAATTTAAAAAAAAGGTATTACTTTATTCAAAATTTGGAGACTTTCTTCACTAACTTCAACTCTTGTGTGGAGTATCAAATTGTATAACTTTTGCCATTTTCGTGACAACATCACCAAATCTTAACCTATAAAGTTTTAGAATAAAAATGGTGTTAGGTAGGACTTTAACCAATAACTAGATTTTAAAGTAAAATAAAAATCTAAATTTTCGTAGATTAAATAATTATATATATCTTAGATAAGGGCCCTTTGATGTTAAAGGTTTTTAAATTTTGTAAAATTAATTAAACTTAACAAAATATATTAAAAATTTTGTACGTTATATATAATTTTTTTT